>OZ032118.1:1542479-1909979 GCA_964026355.1 Pseudorhiza aurosa
TTCAACTCGTGGTACAATGCAGACTGGTCTGTTAACTTCCTTGCTTGATTATGCCATTCAAAAGCAGAGGGACGAGTCAGAAAGGAATCCTGTATCGGTGAGTCCGCGTTTTCATGTATTTTCGTCACATTTTGATTCAACAGGAAGTATTCAGTTTCTCTTTAAGTATTTTCCTTATCCTGTCTCCTGAATTGACGTCATTTGCTATTTCTTGACGAGTAAAATTTCAGGGTCTTCCAAAAGTCAAGATCATCTGCAGACGTTTTGGTACTGAAAAGATCATCATTGATTTTAACTTTTAGCTTTTCACTTTTTCTTTGAGCATGATCCCTGTTGCTTTTGAGTCGTACACAATTTGATGTAAATGCGTTTAAGTTAACAGTTCCTTGGCTGATCGCAGCAAATCTAATTTACCGAACAAACCTGTATAAATCTCATTTTGTTGTTATTATCTCTAAGTTGTTTTTTTTCTTCACCATTAGCGCCGGATCCAATCTAGGTTCTAGGACTCTAATGGACAGTCATTGTATATTTGATAGATAACACTTTTCGGAGGATATGGGTGGATCCTAGCAGAGCAATCTTTCGCAGTTCGGTGACGTTGATGTTTCCAGGGATTTTGCTGATTTGCTTGTCGATGCCTTTCTTAATTACTCGTAGTGTTCCGATGACAACAGGCACAATTTGCGTCTTCATTCCCCACATTATTGCAGTCTCAATTTCCAGATCTTTATACTGAGAGAGTTTTTCTGCTACTCTAACGGACGTGTTGCGGTCAGATGGCACTGCCATGTCGATTAGCATATATACATAAATTTCTCTTTGTTGTTTTTGATAATGGTGTCGGCCTTGTTGGCTCTGACGGTTCTGTCCGTGTGGACTTGCTTCCATTATAGTTAGGAATACGTCATAATGAATCTTCAGGTCGTTTTGTACAGTCGACGCGAGTATTCCCACCACCTTATTAGGGCTAGGTATAATAGTTTACTACTGGGTGGATGAGCGAAAGGATCTAGGGAGCGAAAGGAATCCGAGCGGATGCACCGGGAACCCGATACCTCTAGCACCGTAGAATATGCCAACTGTCCCTTCCCCATTATCCGATTAGTCATCAGAATTTACCCCTATTACACAGGAGCAATTCCCCAAACGCTCAATCGATATCAGATCGGATTATTTCAAAGCAAAATTTTCGTTTATTTTTTGTTTCCGACATCTTTTTTCAGTTTCGAGTCTTCAATTGTTAGCTCTTTCGGTTTTATTTGCAATTCGATGTTTCCCCTTTGCATGCAATCATCAAAAAGAAGCTGTTTTCCTTCGTCTAGAAATATAGGTCCGATCAAGAGAATTCAGACGTCTCATATTACATTGGAATGGTCATGCATCACAGGAGGTATTCCTCTTGCATTTTTGGCATCTTTTCTCCTTTTAATATTTGTTATCATTATTTGGCAGGCTTGTCACGATGGCAGGCATATTGAATTATGGTCGTGTCGCTTCGTCGGTCAAATCTCTAGTGGCACCTTTCATTTTATTCAAATTTCATTTTTTCATTGCGCATTTCAAACGATACAATGACAAATCTCGCTAAAAAGGTAACTTGTATTTGACTGGCTTGCAGCTACTAACAACATTAAAAATGTACAAAAGAAGGAAAAAGAAGCGCATATTTGGAGCTCTAGAACCATGATACAATAATGATAAAAATCATAATAACCAAAGTCTTTATACATAATGTAAATTAAAATGCTATGTACATTGCCATTAATATGTGTCCTGTCAAAGTGAAATGATTACAAACTTAGGTATAAGACTGATAAGAATGTTTGATTAAAGTGGATGTGGACTTGCAAATCAACGTTGATTGAATGGAAATTTGAAAATGGAAGCACTCTATTGTTGATACGAGCATACTCTTTCTCCTTTCTAGGTATCATTACTTCTGTGTGATTTACGGATGGGACAATTTCTGTCACATGGAAGAGAGCTGGCGCATTCAGATGGGCGTTTACAACCTGAACCATGGTGCCAATCAACCATTTTACAATGTTCTCGCGGACGATGGGAGTTGTAGATATGCGTCTCAAGGTTTGCATGCTTGTATTTATCTCCTTCTCCTTCTTGCTTGTATGCTACCATTCTCTTGGTTCTTGCTTGTATGCTACCATTCTCTTGGTTCTTGCTTGTATGCTACCATTCTCTTGGTTCTTGCTTGTATGCTGCCATTCTCTTGGTTCTTGCTTGTATGCTGCCATTCTCTTGGTTCTTGCTTGTATGCTACCATTCTCTTGGTTCTTGCTTGTATGCTGCCATTCTCTTGGTTCTTGCTGGTATGCTACCATTCTCTTGGCCATTGGTATTCTACCAGAATACAATTTCTGCTGTAGAAATACCCGCAGTGTTGCAAGGCGCTGTCGAAAGTCACGGGTTCGCGGCAGGACTCGGCTTTCGTCGATTAGCGCAATGACTAGTTTTACCGATCAGCCAGCGACTCAACAGGGCACTCCAAGGGCCCTTATGTTATGGCCTCGTGTTTGCATTCATTCATTTCATGCATGGCGGTTTATCATGCTCATTTGTCGTTCATCTGCTTGTACATTTTTCGTTGAGTCTTCAGATAGCCTCGTCTTCTCATTTGTTTGAATTTGTGTCTTATGTTATGAATCATTCCCAAGGATCCGCAGGATTTGTTTCTCTTCTGGCTCTCGAAAGGTGCACCACGCTTGGTGATCCATTTGCCCCCACCTCCCATGAGACAGTCAAGGTGTGCCATTGACCACAAAAAGTCTGAAATGCTTTTCCACCCTTTGGCATTGAGTTATCTGTCATTCTGTCATTCTCTGTCCTGGTATTTGACGCGTTGCTTTACCGTTTTACGAATCCTTTTCAATGTCATCCTGCTTGATGCTAATTTTTTGTAGAAAACTTGGTGCCCTTGAGTAAAAACACATCAACTGGAAGGCCCATCGCTCACCATGATGTCGGGAAATACTTCGATGAATATGACGGAATGCGTTATATTCCAAACAAAATGCTATCAAGATTATACCCTGAAGACGGACAAATACCACGTGATTTTTTGCCACCCAATCCCTACGAGAGGATGAACGAGAACGAGCCAATAGATGAAGCTTAATTCGAACGCGTGATTTAATAACTCGAATTGTAGAATTTTTGTATCATTTGTATAGCACGTGAACCTCATCCAAGGCTGTAAATCCAAGAGGGAATGGGGAATCGAACCCAAAGATTTCTAGAGCAAAATGGCTTTCTGCAAGATATCATCGTCGTTTGTGTCAAAAGAAATCAAAGCTAGCTCTGGTCCGTGGATTAACATTGCTCATGCTACTGCAGGATGCTATAGCCACTGAGTCATCATGTTGAGCGATAGTTAAGACAATGGCTGATGATATTGGATTAATGTGTTGCTGGTGCCATATGACCCGTTAGATTGTTGATGTTCATTCATTTTGCTAGCCTTCCTTCTATTAGACAAGACAGATTTACAGCCCTGGCTCAGTTGCTATGAAGTAGGTTATGATGTACCAAAGCATTTCAAGTTCAATTCAAACTTGAGCCTTGCAAATTTGCAAATCACAATTAATAATTAATACTGCTATGAAAACTTTTGAAGTCAATTCTTTATCAAAATTTCTGTAAAAGTTGTTGTGACTAGAAAATTTAGATTTTTACATTTTGGGTAGTATCAGATACTTGTGTCATGGTGGTTGTGGAGTGTGCTGTAGCCAGCTATGTTCTGCACCAATGTAGCAAACCTTGTATAGATGTAGGAGTGATGAAGTGGGTTTTTAAAAACCAGCATAAATAAAATGGCTGAACTGAGCCAATATTTACAAGCAAATTGAAACACTTATGTGTTTCTCAGTTGCAGACTTCTCAATCCAGTTTACTGTTTCAAAATCCAAAGTATCTTCTTAGCTCTGCAATTCTCTTCTGTCTTCTTGTTTTCCTGAAGAGTGCAAGGGGCCCTTTTCAGATTCAATGCCAATCATTTCATGAAAGCATCTTTGGATGCTTCTGACTCCACCTGTAACTCTGCACCCTTTTAGCGGTCTTTGTGGCTTTCCTTGAGGGTATCAAAAGCATCAAAGTATCAAAAGCACTTAGGCCCTAGGTTTGATTGAGATCAAGATTGAAATAATGAATTATATTTTGACCTATTTCATGATTCAACACAATGCACAGTGGTAGAAAGTGGACCCAAAATGTGTCCTAATATACATCTTACCCATAATTTATAACCTCTGCTATATTCTATATTCTTAAACATGAGTTCAGTATCAGTAAGCTCATAAGCAGAAATATCATTTTCGTCATTCTTTTGAAGAATTAGTTGGTATCTGAAATCATTTTTCTTTATGTGTTCCTCATTTATTGGTGGCTGCCATGTTGCTCTTAACTCCCAAATACCTTGCTGGTTTTTTGTAATAGTGCATTGTGGTTGCTGTACAGCATCAGGGTAAAGCAAAATTTTATTCAAATGATCACTTTGCTCTTCCTGCAGCTCTACTCGGAACAAAACGTCTTGCAATGATTGCACATCTACCAGTGTATCTTGATATATCCTATACAGCCAAAATGGATTATTGCAGCACAAGTGCTCCGGAATCTTTGCAGATGATAAAATCGAATCTTGCATTATTTTTGGCAAGTGGGAAATACCTCCTTGCTCAGGCAGCCTATCAGGGTAAGCCTTGGTATGCTCAAGATTTGTATTTTTCCATGCAAAATACTGCAGTCCAATAATCTCTGCTAGCCTCTTATAAGGAGTGTAATTGCCTGGCTCCACTCCATATGGAAACAACTCAATCACAACTGATCCTGTTTGCAAAAATAATGAAAGAATGATCTCAGCACCATGCATTCCAACTACTGCAACTGCATTCCCAATCATGCAAATGGCATCAGCAAACGAATGCTGATCAAAGTCAAGAAAAACCACCTCCCTTGTAAAATGATTTGCCAAAGCTATTGACACTTCCCATTCGTTCAAAATACATCTAGTGTGCTTTCTTGATATCAAAACCACATGCTCCTTTTTCCTTTTGCTGCACGTTATTTTAGTCCTAAGTTCTTCAGCAAACAATTTCAAGTGAATTGGACTGACTATTTTATTCAAAATCGGCCCCTGGGGTACTTTGAATCCATATTGGTACCAAGTTGTGTCTTTAGAGAGACCAACAAGAACTTCTTTAAAGCAAACTAGCTCATGTTTTTGTGCATCCTCTTTTAAGTAGATGTTTGATGAAATCATATGATACAGATCAATCCATGGCCCTTTCGCTCTTCCATCCATCATGACTAGCTGAGTCTCAGAAGGAATGGACTGGGCAAAGAACAATCTCAAAGTCATCCACAATGGGAGTAGATCATCGTGAATGACATGCATCAAATTTTCAGGATTGAATCTATGAAATAAAACAGAGGGAGTCCTTATGTATTCAATATCGTGGAAATCTACACCAATGGACGACGCAGGGAAATCGACATAGTTAAAGTATTTTGTGTTATGATCATCCACTGATGCTAAGTCTAATAAATCTGGATCAAATCTTCTTTTTGGTAAGCCTTTTTGAAATGTTTCTGGTCCATGGAAAAACAAGTATTTGCCAGATTTGGAGCTGTAGCATAAGTTTTGAAATCGACAACTTCGATCTTTTTTGTCTTGCCCAAAGCAATGGACGGTAGATCCATTTTGAATAGTATGGGGTCCTTTTTCTGGACTTTGCTGGAATCTTCCATTTGCTAACTTCTCATCCAGGCCACATCGTCCAAAAAGAGCTTGCTTGTTGGCAGCAGAAGCTAGGCAGTAGTTCTGCGAGCAATATACAGAGTATGTGCTGCAGCAAAAAGCAGTAATGTAAAGTAATCGCAGAATGTTGATGGCTTTTAATTGCCGCAGTAAGACAAAAGTGAACGATCCCCAGCAAGAAAGCAGGATAGGTAGCCTCATTTCTTAATAAAATGCACAAAAATCAGCTTCTAGCTGCAAAGCTATTATCCAATTTTGAATGTCTGTCTTTAAAACCTAAGACGGATAGATACAAAAATACATTGTGACTCGAGCAATAATAAGGACTCCATTATGTACTAACCTCTTCTTCGTGCCGAGATCTTATTATCTGATGGGCACCACGTGATGGATGCGTCATCTTTTGTTTCAGCAATTTTCCCGCCAAAAGTTGGCTTCTCGGGATACTCAAAAATGCCTTGAATAACAAAAGTCTGTCTGAAGAAACCGGTGGTCCAAAAACACACACAAAGATTTATGTAAATTATTGCTAATTTTTACGTAATTTCGTTTAAAGAAATGGCGCACTCTCAAGCTCCATCGAATGGAGATTCTATTGATACGACGAAAGAAGCATTTGTTGAGCTGTGCAGGGAGCTAAACATGGATTTTGAAAGTCAGGACACTGCTTGGGCTTCGTACAAGAAAATAGACCAAAACTACGTTTTAGAGGTGTGTATTAAAGATTTTATCGTTCGCAAGAGATGGAATTACCTTCTCTACTTGCTAAATTTTTGTATTTTCAACTTAAAAGCCCCTTTATCCTCTGTGTAATAAGGAAATATCATAAATGTCGTACCACATGACCTGTTTCTGTTATGGCCTCCACTGACTGGAATGGAAGCATTCAGCAGTTAAACTAAACGGGTGAACTGTGCCTCATTTTTTCTTAATTTCCGCTGCTTGAATTTGTTCGAAAGTAGGTTGATTAAAAGAATACGATGCCCCTTGTTAACAAGTTGGTTATTTTGCAACCCAATCCAAAGGGTGCATGCAAAGTTAGGCCATTCTTCAACCAATAGAGACTTTGAAAATTTCAAAGATTTACGAGGTTTTGGAATTGACGTTACCTCCACCTCACTAATCTTATCAAGGAACTTTGAAGGTTTACTGTCACCTCCAAGTTATTAGGTACGGATCCATTATGTTATGAATCCGTTTGCTTACTCAAGGTACCACTTTGACTGCCGACACACCTCAAAAGTGCAGGGGCCTTTGGTAGTGTTAGGATGGGATTCCAGTATCAACTGCCTGTACTTTGTTCAAGGTCTATTCCTGTGAATGGATGTTTTTCAGCTGGCAAACACTGCTATACTTTCTGCTGGGGGAACATAGATAAATGGAAAATGAAGCTTTTAAAATTGCTTTTAGGGTGATAAAACTCATTGGATGGCCTGTGCGTTGTACATAGCATGTCGTCAGTCAGCGGTACCAACAACAGACAAATCAACAACTGTTGAAGGAAATTGTGTATCTCTGACATCTTTGCTAAAAAAGACAAATCTGAGGTATGTTATTTTAAATCTTATTCTTGTAAGAATGTACCTATATTTACAGCTATCAGCTAAAGTAATTGAGAATGTACGTAGTTAACATTAGTAATTAGCAGAAATATTTTGCCATATTTTTATCAGCCTTTCAGCTCATTGCTGAAGGCAGATCTCAGAGCACCAAATAGCTAAGTTCATCGATAACTTACCTCCTTTTAGGATCAATTTGAGCATCCACATGTAAGGTTCATGTAGTTTCAATCTTCTCCTTTCAGCTGATCCTTGGCCTTAGACTGCTGATCTATGTCATCATGGGATTATGCACCACAAAAATTGTTGAATTAAATGTTGCCTCTAGCCTCAACAGAATGTTTTTATGTTGTGTTATGTTATGTTATTTTATGTTGATAAGAATTACACAGAGAATGGAAGCATAAATTTTGTGGTCTATATAAATGGCCAATCATTTCCTTCGATTGCCCATGTTGTAACCTAGATCTGGATATGCATTTCTTGCTCTTGATTTGGCAATTATGCTATATTTCATACTGGAATGAGTATCAGATGAAAGATCCTTACTGGAATGGAATCAGGTTTCTGCTTATGTTTGTGCAATATTGGAGCTTGGATGAAGCTTTGTAAATCAAAGCATTGGCAACACAATGGAAACAAAAACCTAAATTTTCATTTAAAAATATTTATCAGGGTGTCCTTCCTTTCTAGACTTCATCACTTTTTTCAAAAAATGAAGAAGTGGCTTGATATGATCAATTTAGGAAGTGGAATGTTCAGAGAACGCATTGAGATGCTGGAGAAAAACTTCCATGTTACAAGTATTGTGTTTAAAAAGACAGAAGAAGTGTTCTACACGGTTTTTAAAGATTCAGATGGTTCACAAAGTAGAACAAATAAAGCAAGAGCTCGAAAGTAAGCACTTTTAAAACTTCCATCACTTTTAACTTTGAGATAAGCTTCAGATTTTTTCATGGCCATACCTTCATAGCCACGAAAATGATGATGATGATGATGATGATGATGTTGATGATGATGATAACAAAAATAATGAGAATTATATAGGATAAATCTTTTCAATACATGTAAAATACTGCTATCAATGCATACATACATACATACATACATACCTACATGCATAGCCATACATGCTTGCATATCCGTACATAGCCATACATACATAGCCGTACATGCATAGCCATAAATACATAACCATTCATACATAACCATGCATGCATAGCGACACATACATATCCATACATACCTAGCCATACCTACATTGCCATAAATACATAGCGATACATAGATATCCAGACATTCATGGCCATACATACATAGATAGCCATGCAGGTTAACTAATAGTGGCAGCATAAATTTTAATGTAAACTGCTGAGCTATATGTTTCAACTACGTGATACAATTTATGACTTCATGAACTTGGTATAAAGCAAGTTTAATGACGAAAAGACAAGGACCAACACACTAAGGTCACCTGGATCAGTGCCCCTCATTATCATTATCTTTATTGTTTCAATGAGGAGAATGAATTGTTAATCTCATGACATGAAAATTGACAATTTTCCTTTTTTTCTGCGATAACAACCCCCCTCTTGAAGATCTGCACCTCTTATTATATCTGACCCAGAAATAAACTACAGCCCAACCAAGAGCTTTTATATTGTTGGATTTTTCTGATGTTAAAAGCTGCTGATAACTGTAAGACTCTTTGGTCATCCATTAGCAAGAGATGAATTTTGTTTGAAGATTTATAATGAAATGATGAAGTTTGAAAAAAGACGAGCATCTCAAGAGGATTGATGAATGCTTTTACACAAAGACATAAGCACCATGTGCTTAGCACACAACACTCATGTTTTCTTAGTCCTGTTTTTACATTATATTCAATGATATGCATCCCTGCAAAGGTTTTTTAATGTGACTCAAAGGTAGACATTTGGACACTGAGAAGCGTTTTGCTCATCGAGCAGTGTCCAGGTCCTTCCTATCAATGTGACCATACCTTATTATTCATATAACTGGAATTACAGAGAGCTAGCAACCCTCCTCATGCTTATAATAATAGTAATAATAATGACAATGTTTACACAGGGTAACCTATTCATGAAGTGCTGTTATCAACGAGGGCCCTTAGTGAAAGTTTAGCTGATTGTGGACTAAAACCACTGACCATCAAATCAATGAGCAAGAATCTTACCACCAAGCCAATGCCATTGTCTCCTTGAGTGTGTTTGAGTCCAAGAATTGAGAATTTGTTTGTGTATTTATTTGCTAAGAATAATTGCTATCAATGAATGATCTTTCAGATCTTTTTTAAAATGTTCACATTCTTAAAATCCCAAAATTAGCCCCCACCTTTCTCATTTGGAATTTTAATTCATTCATTTCTCTTGTAGAAAGCCTGCCTGCTCAGTCAATGATCTTTTCAACTTTTCTTGGACTTTGTATGTCAGAGCAAAAGGTAATAAGATAAACATTATTATTCAATGCCCAGGGGTAACCAGTTAAACCTCTATCTACTGTGCTAAAAGTCCTGGGTTTGAGGCACGGTCCTTCCCATTTTTGTGTGCACTCTGTCTCTGTCCAGTAGTAATAAGATACCTAGGTAATGCCAGAGGTACAATGGGGAAAGGAAGCAAAACCCTACCCCACAATGATTTGTCTTTGTATAGTACCTCTCTAAGAAGTTGCTCCTCTATGCTTACGTCAAGTGCAAGACTAAACTTGACTTATCATGCACTTTTGAAAGTCTATTGAAATTGAAAAGATAATTTTAAGATGCTTTAGCAGAATCAATTTTATTAGCCTTGAGCAGATCTTTCAAGGTACAGTAGCATTCTTTCTCTTCTTAATGATGATGTAGAAGTCACAGCAAGGAGTGTTTAAATCCAGGAAATTCTGACTTTATTTTAGGTAACTTCCCAACAATATGTGATGACTTGGTCAACTCTTTTCATCTGTTGCTGTGCTGTGTTGATCTCATGTTTCTAAACTCCCTTGTGTCAAAAGTGAGACGAGATCTTCTCAATCCAACCTTTGAAGGTACGAATTTAATAGCTTGCAGATCTATGATCAGTTGATTTTTGTGCAAACACTTACAAGAAATCTAGCCATATCTCCTGCTAAAGTCCCGTATCAGCAGAGAAACTTTTAGCCACGATTTCCTCGTGGTACAAAGCACTTCCGGCACTTAATAAATCTTTGTTGGGCCTTCTTTGTTGGGCCTTTTTATGAAAATTAATGGATGGTTATATAAAGCCCATTACATTGCTATACTAATATTGAAGTCAAAAGGAGGATCAGTATTGAAATTTGTGTGTATGAGTCGCTGCTGGAGACGGCAAGGAGAAGGAAGCTGCAATGGTTTTGTCATGTCACTAGGAAGATGGGGGCTCTTGCATTGGACATCATACACGGTATGGTGCAGGAAAGTGGAGGAAGAGATCGACCAAAGAGAATGTGGCTGACAGACATGGATGAATGGACAGGGAAGAGTGTGGTTACATGTATCCATGATGCCAAGAACCATGGACGCTGGCAACAAATTGTGGACTCATCAAAGTACCCCAATGGCCATCAGGCCACGAGAGTGGCGTGACTTGACATGACATTGCTATGTGATGGGGTTGATTCTCAACATTGTATAGAATGGGGAAAAGAAGGGAAGCAGATTGTGTTTTGTGTAAGATAAATCCATCCAACATCATTGATAGGCAAAAACCATAATAAAACTGCACTGGTTATGATAAGGAGGAAGGGGGGGGGGTGATTGTAACAAATTTGTTCTGAAATCTTTCTTTAGAACATTGGGAAAATATCTCCAGATTTGCTTCGGAAAATTTTTGGATGATTTATTTATTGTTTTTGTCCACTTGTTGATGCATTGGTAACAAATATTTTTAGCAACACCAGCTATTTTTCACAGACCCCATCTTCTCCATCATATCTTGCAAGCTACTCCTGATTTCACCTGCTTGAATAATTAGTGATTCTTGCCACATATGATAAAAATAATAATGGTAAACGCTTAATTTACAGTTGAATAATGTGCAGCTTGTGCTACAGTTCAAACCAATGAATACCAACTAACATAAACTAATTTATAGCAATACTATTTAAAGTTATCACAATTGCAGCCTCGTCCAGCCCAGTTTTCATGTTTTTATTTGTCAATAAGTGGATGCTGTATTGCTGGTCCTAATCAATATTGATATTTCTTGTTTCATGCGCAGCTGATTGTGAACCAGTTGTTTTTCTATGTCAAGGCAAGTTTTGACATGACCCAAACATTCAGGGTTGTCAAGAGTAAAATTCAAACTTTCCTGAGTATTTTTCTTTTGAGTGGAAAAAGTGTCTGTTTCCTTGCGAAAACACATTCATCAATGAAAAGATAAGATCACATTTTTTCACCCCAGTTTGTTTTGACTTTGGGTAAGTAAATGACCCTGATGTTCGAATTTCAGCCTTACCAGAGGAATACATGACAAAAGATTTCAATGATGATGACTGGCCTTCAGCAATTGATGTGCTCTGCTCCAAACATAAAGGTGACTCGATTATGACCAGCAGTTTTGCGTATTTTTTGAGAATTATTTTCCTCCACATGAATTTCAGCAGCTTCAGTTAAATATTTGAAAGCTTTTCCCACCTCAATTCCTCTTCAAGCTATTTCCAGTTGAAATGGTATTGTTAGTGCAGATAGCTCTCCTGTACCTTGCCATGTCTCTGGGAACCTCCTGTTTTAGCCTGTTTTTCCATGCTGCCTTTCACACAATATATTCCACAAGTTGTCTGCGTAGTCCAGTCCGTCTTACACTGGGTTTTTAATGCCAGATGTTCTCCCTGCTACAATTCTCCCCATTTATCTGGGCTTCTCACTGGCAGTAAGACGCGGTTGACCCACTTTCTTAGATTACCCAATCTAAGTTGTTGATTCCACCACAAATTGTATCGTCTGACGTGGAAGAAAACCCCCTATTTTACAGCTTGATGCTCTCCCCGCTACAATTATCCATCCACGATCTCTCCCTGCTACGTTTATCATCCACTGCACATTATCGCAACACTGTAGCTTGTGACTACTCCAATGAGAATTAAAACAGGCTGGGAACCCCACTCAATTGCTTTTATTTCAGCTCTTTTTGTTGCTTTTGTTGCTTTACCTTGCTTTTGGTTTCTATTAGTATTGAACATTTGTATCTTAATCTTTATATATCGCAATTTCGTTGGATTAGTTAGTTAGTAAATTAGTTTGTTTGTAGATGGACGGCCCCTTGTAACCAGCACTGCTGAATGGGATACCGTCCCAAAATAATTGAAATTATTATTATTATTATTATGGAACGTCTTGCCTTCTTCTTGCTTACCTGACCCCTACAACTGGTCATCTTTCAAATCTATGATCAATAAACTTGATCTGATCTCTCTCTCCTGTTAGCCTTTCGCTTTCTTCTTTCTACCTTTGTTGGGGCTTTGTATAGGCCACCATAGCCTTTCCTCAAAGTAACCCACTAAAAAAAATTATTATCAGCAAGCCTTATCGGCCTTGAAATAGTGACCCACTTGTAACATTTCTACCGAAGCAGTAAATCAGTCTCTTTTAGTGGTCAGTAGAACGAAAGAAAGAACTTAGCATGATCTGTGAACACCATGTCTTTTTTTCTCTTAAAGGAATCCATAAAGAATCCAAAGAGATAAGGGAACATCACTGGAAGCCGTTTATCAGAAGACTCATCGCAAACAAGGTCTGCTTGGTCTAGAATGTAACATCGATAATGAATGGAGCCTTTTTACGATTTGAACATTCAATTACAATGTTATGTTATTTTCCTCTTTTTGAATATGAAATGCCGAGATGAATCGAGGTCTGCATTGTATAAAAATTTCCCTCCGTAAAGCTGCCTCCTATAGACCATTGTCTGCTTTAGAGTTGTTCCTCCGTAAAGCTGCCTCCTATAGACCATTGTCTGCTGTAGAGTTGTTCCTCCATAAAGCGGGCCCCTGATCATTACTGCTTCTGTCCGTTGTAGAAATGTATCCCACCGTATGGCAGACATAAAAGGACCGATGTTTTAGTCTGTCTCAGAGAGATATCCGTTTTATGGGTCTACTTTTGAAACTAAGTTTAAGGCGCCGCGTAGCCGACATTTACGAATCCATTGGAAGGAGCTTACGGAAGTGGGATTAGTAAGGCTGAATTCCCATGTTTATACATGATTTGCTCCCCGGGGAGGAAGGAGGCACCCCATACGAATGATTATGTTGCTTGTTTTTTATTGTAGTTAGTTGATAATTTCATGACATTTTGCATCTGTTTCATCTTTTTCCAGGCTTTGAAAGGGAACCAAGATACTTTGACTGGACTGCTTGATGCGGCAAACTTCGAATATAATTTGTAAGACACCTTGAGTCATTTCATTCTCAATAAACCAGTAAAATTGAGTAGCATTGTTAATGACCTTCTGATGATAATGAAAGGGATTGATAATATGAACTAATAATGATGATAATGATGGATAGAAATGAATTATAATTTATGCGTTTTTGAAAAGGACGGCCTTTTGATAATCAATGTCAGGGCTAAAACCCCGTTCAAACGCATCGAACTTTTCTCTGAACAACGCTGAACACATTTGTTCAGTGAGAGCGTTTGTACACCCTGTTCAGTGTCATTCAGTGTCGTTCAATGCTGTTCAGTTAATTGTGAAAGCAGTCAAACATTTTCAGTCGATCCGCATAACATTCTACTGTTCTAGTTGTTGTCGAGCGTTGTTCAGTGAAATGTTCTGTGCGTTTGAACAGGGCTTCACATGTCAGGAACAGAGCCTTTTGCATTTATCGTTTCTTTTCGCGTAAATAGGAAGATTCATTCATGACCTCATTTAACTTCATCATTCTTAAGGAAACATTTGAATCAAGATTATGATGAGTTCGTTTTGTCATCTGGTGAGATCGATGAGCGTATTTTCCTTGGCGAAGAATTCAGTGGTGAAATTGGGACGCCATCAAAGTTCAACCAGTCTCAAGATTGCATCGACGAAAGTAGCAGGTAACACGTCACCATTCATCATCCAGTTTCGTGTCGGTACCACCTTAACGGGGGAGCCTAACCTCCGTGGGTAGACCAGGGAAGTTCTTTTTTGCGGTTTTTGCTGTGTTCGAGTGCCACACATGCCACCAGCCCCCACCAGAGATTTCCCTCACTAGTCAGATTTACAGAACTACGCCATGCATCCGCTATTCGATTAAGTCCTCCTGATTGGAATGGAAGGGTTAACTAGTTGTTGTATGCTGATTTGAACAATGCACGCCGCATCCAGGGGTGGAACCCATCGTTAAGCGCCCCAGTGGAAGGAAGGCGAAGTTTAATGACGTAGTCAAGCCTGCAAGAAGTCACCCATCCGTATTTCGACCTCCCTCAACTGGGATACGGTATGAGCTGCTCGGCCACCCACCCCGCATGCTCTGATCTGGGGAGTAACAGTATCAAACCAGACGCCACGAGATTCCCAGATGCGAACGCTTTCCTTACTGAGCTACCGATCGACCCTGCACGTGATGTAGTAACTTTGTTAGCTTCTTGTTTACTTTGTTCGTTGCTTTCCTGATCTCTTCATTGCCCTTGATGCACGCCTTATCGCTAAATCTCTATTGCATCTGGATTATTTGATTCTTTCGTAGACATGTGTTTGCGATTGTTATTTTTTTCAACCATTCTCTGTCATTTCCAGGTCTCGTTTAAAGAGAAATTTGCACGAACATTTTGATAGAGTAAGTGTATCCATTGCCTTAGAATCAGAATGCAAGGAATAGATGAGCCTGCCAATTTTTTTGTGCCGTTCTTCGTTCCTACGGTGAAGATCTCTCCTCTTAATTCAAGCCGTTCTCAGCCTACCTGATTCTGCTATTAAGGTAGATTCCAGAAGCTATGCTTATCGAGCAGTATACTGGTCCTTTCCCATAACATGACGTCATTTCAAGATTCCTATGACTCATGAATCGTAGGTAGATTCCGGGACACTTAGAAGCTATGATTATCGATTAAAAAGTTGGTGATTAACATACACTTCCGCACACTGCATGCAATTCCGAGTATAACGGACACCTTTGCCTTTCTGTAATTTTCTTTAATGACGATTATTGTTGCCTTTCAGTCATCAATGGGCCCTCTTACTCCCTTAACTGGAAGAAAACATTTAAAAGACAAGGATAGTTATATGTAAGTTTGATCATTTAATGTCACATCAGTGCTCACACGGTCACTCTTTGCTCCCTCCCTGCTTATCATCTGGATTTGTATGTAAATAAACCCGTTTGGATGTAAATTTCTTTCTCGCGGGAGAATGGCCCGTTTTCTCAACCTAAAATTCATTCGGGTCTTTATTCTGTTTCCGCTACGTTGACGCCAGAAAAATAGACGAAACTCTCATTTGCCATTGCGTGGCTGTGGCTGTTGCTCAAGACAGGAAGTCAAAGGAGATTTAATGCTTTCACTAAGTGATGAAAGACAGGCTGGCTACGGCTGTGAGGCAAAGCTTCCGCAAGCATGGAATCTCGGGAGTCAGCCAAGCAGCAGTGGTCGCTCAAGATCGACAAAAGTGGAGAAATTCGAGGTCGAGAGCCATGACAACTAGGAGCGCTCACACTTGACGTTTTTCCTCTTTCTTTTGCGGAGGCGCTTCAAAAACGCCGACTAGAAAGTGTTATACGGAAACCAGGCTTAAAGACGGCTTTCTGCCAACATTTTCGCATGCAAAATGATTGACTATGAATGCTGATTTTCCTTTAATTTCTCTATTATTACTTGTGCCAAGAAAGTATTCAGCCTTTACCAGCCTCTGCACGGGCTGCTGACATAGTAAGTGGTTAAAGTACATCCCACTGCGCTTGCTTGAGCCATAGCCTGATTCTTGATGACCGATACCTGCCCACCCAGCTGTAACTGAGTACATGGCGTAAAGCAACGGGGGTAATGAGGGTAGAGGAAGGGAAGTGACCTCCACCTCGTGCAGCAATGGCTCAGGATGGTGCCTTAGTGACAAGAAGCTTCCCAACACCCGAATCGGGTATCGGGCTAAGCGTTTCATTTTTACTCTGCCAGTTGTGACGTTTACAGTGCCATTATGACCCGGGGTGGGAAGTTGAACCGAATACGAAGCAATTAATTGGATGTCAAACATGTTAAGTTTTGTCCTTCTTGGTATAATGTTTTCATTGTTTGACAAGCTGATGTTTCTTATGTTTCTAATATCTTGCAGTGCCACTCCGATAACAAATGCAACTCAGTCCGTCAGTCGTCTTCAAAACAATTTACTTGGCTACAAAGCTGCCCCTAGCGAAGTTCTTTCTTCTCTCTTCGCGTAAGTCTCAGTCTTTCTTTTTTATTGAAACAGTTGTTTCGTGAATTTGCCCCCTTCCCCAAAGCCCATCTAAGAGGCTCACGCTTGGTAAACAGACATAAAGATTTACCCAACCCGACAGAACATAGCACGCATACAGACAATGACACTCTATTCGCAATCATATTAAGAATGCAATGACCAACCATACTGGCAGATGACGAGCGGGATCTTCTCTAATGAATTGTCACTCTGTCAATTTTTTACATTCTTGTACCTTGTTGTCTTGTGCCATGCTCTACATTTGCACAAATATTTCCATCAGCGAACCAAACGGCCGAATCGGGACAAATCATGGCCGATGAATCACGGGATGATAGGATGATATCAAATGCAGTTTTTGTCTGTCTATTTTCAGCGAGTGCGGGGAGAACCCTCAAGCTGGTTTAGAAGAAACTATTTCAAAGCTAGAAACTATATTCCAAACGGCTTATTGTCAGGTAAGCTTTGCCAGCGTATTTTCTAAGAGACGATAAAGATTCACGTCAGGAGTAAGTAATTATATGTTGATAAAGAATAGCATGTGATAGTAATACTGTCTTATTGCATATCCATATTGTTTCTATCATAATGCGTGATTATGATATATCATGATATATTTTATTGGTTATACATGTCTATGCGAAATATTGATATTCGAGAATAGTCATATGATACTTAGAATTATATCTTATGCTCAGCGGGTTAATTTTCTATAGGTAGAAGTACTCTAATCAATCAGAGGCACGAGTTTTGCCAAATATAAGTTGACATTTTTAGAAATATGGTTTAAGAATTTGCAAGGTTAAAGTTGGTTATTACAATAGGTGGAATCTCAGTGAAGAAAATTTGAAAATGTTTTTCTCGTGTCTCGTTCCCGTTGCAATGTTCTGCTTGTGATTTCCATCTTGTGACGTCTTATCTTCGTGAGCTGATCTTGCATTCTTGTTCTCCAGCCCTCTAAAGATCGGCCACAGTCCCCTTGCTCTACAATGGAATTTGCAAACAACAGATGGAAGCTGGCTCTAGTTCTTTTCTACAAGGTTTGTTCTCAGTTCAAAATTTGATTAAAATTGTTCACATTCGAATGGTCAGCATTATGCTACATCATCGGAGAGAATTTGCATTCTACATTCCCTACTAGCACCGGGGGCGCCTTGTATGAGAGATACCAGCCTGACCCATGGTGAGTATGGTGATGTAGAGTGGCTAGATACCTTACTCACCACATTTTGTGCCTAGCTTTACGCTACATGCCAATTTACAGCTGTTTGGACAGATAGACACCATCATCATCATCATCATCATCATCATCATCATCATCATCATCATCATCATCATCATCATCATCTAGGCCCTTCACTCCTCCTGGAGCATAAGCCGCCAACAGCCTCTGCAGTTTCTTTCTATCCTGGGCTGCCCTTTCCCTCTTCGTCCCATGTCATCACCAGTGCCATCATATCTTCCCCACACCTCTCTACCAGGTGTTTCTTGGCCTCCCTCTTTTCCTCTTTCCTTTGGGGCTCCACCTGCGTACTTGCTTTGTTGTATCGTTGAAATGCTCTCTCCAGGTGTGGTCAATCCATCTCCATCTTCTACGCGGGATTTCAGCTTCGGCAGGCAGGCTTTCCTTGCCTTACCTTGGGCAGATAGAAAGTAACTCAGACGGTGCAAGGCATCGAGCTTGAGACCCTAAGTAGTGTAATTTTGTGTACTTATCACCAGGCCACCCACTCCAATGTTACATTTTCTTAGTATTTAAAGGATTCTTGTTTACACTACGACCTGTAACTTGAGTCCTATTATCTGGGGTGAAAACTTGGCATTAGTGAAATCGCTTGGTAATTACGGTGCTTCATGCCGTAAGAATCATAGCAGCTAGAGCATTGTTCTATACACAGCTTCGTAGTTCTCCCGCAGCAACCTTTAGAAGCAATGTAATGAAAAATGCGAATTGAAACATACCTTTATCATGTGTAAGGAGTGCTTCCTTAAAGACGCCGCTGAACAGGGAAGTTATTTGTAGAAGTTAGTAACTTGAACAAATAGGTTCTGTTTTACCATCTGTTGATGCGAAAACCTCATTTTCATCGTTTGAGACAATAACTCGAATGATTTTGTAATATGAAGAAATTCTAGTTTTTCTCTAATAAAGTAAACGATGTCAACGGCCTGGAAAGATTCTTCGAGGAGAGTTTCTAGCTCTCTGTAATTCCAGGCGTAGGAATCACAAGGTTTGATCACATCGAGAGGAAGAACATGGACACTGCTCGATTAGCAAAGGCTTCTCAGGGTCTAAATGTTGACCTTTGACACGTGGATAGAATCACACAAAAATAGATAGAAAGACACGTAAATGAGACACCTATGTATCTCCATCCCAGTCCCAGTACACACGCGAACGATACAATAACATAATGAACGGAATGCCTAAACCCTTGACTGCCGTTGAACGGACTAGGCATTGAACGAACCATGATATTTAAAGCCAAACACATTCCACTCCCACAAGACATACCGCAACAAACAACAAACCAAAGACGCATTGAATATATCGTAACAGCAACCCAGAACATCTTTTGGTGCTCGATAAGAAGGACTCTTGTCGAACACATTCCTTCTTCACTCTTTTGACATAAACAATTACTTCGCACAGATTTTGGAGCGTATTTTGAAAACCGAAAAGAGAATATACCCCACGATGGATGTCTCGGTATGCTTTTTATGTTTTAATCGTAATTTTCTGTTTTTTTTCAATGTCTTTATAGATTTCTGGATACCCACTAAAATTAACTTTCTTTCAACATAACTAGATGTTTCATAACTTCTTCTTTTTATATTTTATTTTTGCTTTACTGGATACACGTTTATAACAGCTTTAAGTAGTTTAAATAGTCGTTTATTATTGTTATTATTATCTTTGTTAATATATTTGGAAGATGTTGCTATTTTTCAAAATGTTATACTGTTTCAGGAATATAAGATATGAGTTTCTTTTATCTAGTTGTTCTCACAAGTGCCGTATAAACGCTCATATTTTCATTTCGTCCTTTCTCATGCAGAATATAGTATCGCAAGAATTGTTCGTGAGAACCCTGATGGCTTGCTGTCTTGAAATAATCATCTGCTCTTACAATTCACAAAAGTAAGTTTTCTTCACATGTTAATGCCAGGGATTATTTAGATTTTCAAATGAATTTTTAACACATTTAAAAGGTTTTTTATGCTCCTCTATATTTCCCTTTTCCGTTAATGAGATCTCCAAAGAAATGCTCGATGCATTTCCTTCACGGTACAAACTTACTCGGTCATTCGTTTTCACGAGATTCTAGCACCTATAGTATGAATCTTATTGACATTTCAAGTAGGAATCTCTACGAATAATGAGACATCCACTTGTGAACCATTTCAACACAAATTATTGTCATTGCCAGTTTTAATTTGATTTTGCCATTATACGTTGAGTGCCTGAGACCCACACTGGGGATAAGAATCGTGCTTGGATCATCTTGCTAGAATGGTCCCATCCTAAGCCACGGCATTGTGAGGTAGGGTGGTCAGGCTCTTTCCGCGCCGCTCTTCACCCTCAGCTTGACACCCAGTACCCATTTACTGCTGGATGTGCAGACATAAAGGCATCCAGAAACAGAAGCAAGCATCACTAGCCTCCGGGGTGTACAGACATTTTCATTAACCACGATGCCAAGTTCCTAAACCACTGACCATAGGATCAATGCGCAAGAATCTTACCATTGCGCCATCCTTAGGTGTCAGGATAGCTCAATGGTAAGATTCTTGCCCATTGATCTTATGGTCAGTGGTTCGAGTCCCACCTCAGCTAAACTTTCACTTAGAGTGAGGAGAGTTGCCAGCTCTCTGTAATTCCAGGCGTATGAATCACAAGGTGTGGTCACATCGAGAGGAAGGACCTGGATACTGCTCGATGAGCAAAAAGCTTCTCAGTGTCCAAATTTCTACCTTTGACATCTAGGTAGAATCATGTGTGTATAAGTTCCTCAACTTTGTATACGTTTGTTTATGTAGAACCTGATTCCAAAATTTTCGTTTTTAGGACATTTCCTTGGATTTTGCGACCGTTTGATTTGAGCCCGTTCCATTTCTACAAGGTAATTACACGATAGGCGTTGAACTCTTGCGTCACTATTCCACGTGAATAGATTCTTTGCTATGATTATTTAAGTCAATGCGCGTACCGCTATAGTAAACACTACTGAATTATCCGAGATGATTACCACATATGAATACCATATATTTAATTACCACATATGAAAACCTTATTTGTATTTCGCAACGGTAAGTGAATATCTTACGAGAATTGAATAGAACACTGGAGAAGAACAATCCACATCCATCCTATCAGCGTTCCTTCTTTCTCGAGTTCGTCTCAATCCCTCTCTCCAACGAATTCCCGGATCTTCTCGTAACCTCTCTCTCTCTCAGGGTCTCTCTCTCTCTCTCTCTCTCTCTCACTCCCCCTCTCACAGTATCTCTCTCTCCCTCTCTCACAGTATCTCACTCTCACAGTATTCTCTCTCACTCTCACAGTATCTCTCTCTCACTCTCAGAGCATCTCTCTCTCTCTTAGAGCGTCTCTCTCTCACTGTTATCAATACCGCTCTAGTCGCTAGCTGGAATTCGTAGATTCGGACGGGCATTGATTCAACTGGATAATTCCCTAACGTCTCAGAAGAATTACGTCTGTGCTTATGACTCATTTGACAATCACGTGAAGAGATGATTAGAAGACCAGCTCAGAATGAGAATCAGGGTTTTTTTTGTTCTGGTTGTGTCTTTCATTGCTGTTCTTGCTAACATGCAGTTGTAGCACATTTGAGTGAGAGAGGCGTGCAAAATCATGCCGCAATTGTCCATGCGTTTAATTTTCGCAAAACAGACAGCGTGAAAGACATCACTGAAGAAGGTCGGGGGGGGGGAATGCCCGTATCATCTGCTTCAGCGAGAGAACCTCAGCGGCACTTTCCGCGTGCTAGAATGGCAGTGTTCAGGTAATCTTTAATGCCGATAAATATATAAACTGTTGGTAGCTCAGCGGGTGGAGCAGTTGCCTGTTAATCGCAAGGCTTCGTGTTCAATACAGGTCTTCGCCAACTCAGGGTATGACAGTCCGAAAGAAATCTTCCAAAACTTATGAAATATTTAAGCAACATATCTGTATTGATTCTCTCATGCATGTTACGCAAGCATCATTTTAACTTGAATTATATTGTCTCTAACCATTTGGCTTTTTAATTTGTTTAATCTTGCACGGTAAATAACATTCATTTCGGTTTTTTATTCTTTTCCTTCGATTTGATTACTTGACTATTGTAATATCCTAGCGTGACCCACTGTAAATCGATCATTAGATTGACGTGGCTAAAGAATCGAAATCAAATCAAATCAGTGGCGAATTTTGGGTTATCCGACCTGTGCCACAGATCATCTGGAAGCTGATAGCAGGCTCGCTCACCTTAATGAAAGACCTTCCCGGTCTTCCCGAACGAAAAGGGGACTCTATTACAATCTATTTTATATCGGCGAACATTGCTTCGGCAATCAATTCGTTTTCTTTTTTATTGATTGATCAAAGCTGATTTATTTTGCCAGATCTTTTGAACTCAGTGAACATTCTCTGATGTCACTTGATTTTCTCCATAGATTATCGAAGTGGTGATTAGAGAAGAAGAAGGTTTATCAAGAAGCGTGGTTAAGCATTTGAATCGAGTAAGTGCTTCTCGGGTTTGATATCACTAACACAAAAAGCAAAGTGCTCTGTAATAGCATTCATCGTGGAAGTATTCAGTTGATCATAACGAGATTTGGATCGGCAGGGTGGGGGGGGGGGGGGCTACGAATTAGCTCTCTTCATTTCAATTTTGGCATTCAATTGTTTTTCTTTCCTTCAATAGTTTTATTCTAGTTTACCTAAGTTTTCAGTTATCTTACTTATTGTTTATTACAATTCCTTGTAATTCTTCTTTCGGTTAAAATGAAAATTCTGATGTCTTATGTCTAGATTCCAGAAATATGCATAGGTAGATTAGTATTGCCATTGTATATGGCATGGACGAGTGTCAAGCAGAATACTTGATTACTCTCCGTATTGGACGCAGGGCACTAATGCCGTAGCGAAGTTTGCAAAGTTCTTTTCTGCGTGCTTGTTTAAGCTTCGCGACTTTCCGAGAGGCCGGCTCAAGACACGATTTATAGACGACATTACAAAAGCCTGTGGTGGCATCCATGCAATGGCGCAGCAAGCTATAGACAGAAGAGTGTGGAGACGTTTCGTGGAAGAGGCCAGGACGATTCGAAATCGAGTCAACCGTCCATGATGATGATGATATAGTAGGCTAGTGGTGCGCTGGTGTAGTGGCACTCATATCACAAAGGTTGTAAGTTCGCATTCTACACGTGTCACGATAAAAACATCATCGATGATGAAATGTGCAGGGAAAACGACTAGCCTGGAAGCAGTACGCTGCTGTATCCTGAGCCCTGCTGCAATACCTTCCTCTTTCGCACGATCGTCCCACTTCCTCGGTCACTCCCTTTTCCTTTGACGAATCTTTAATCTACTCTTTTTTGATTTGGTTACTTGGAGTACAGATTTTCACGGCATGTAGGTTTGGGTTTTTTGTGATCGGACGCCGTTCCTGCAAACAACCCTTTTTTGTCGCCTTTTGTGAATTGCAGAGTATACACTGATCCCGCGCTACGTCGGCGTCAAAATCTCATTTCCTTTGACTGAGTCGATTCATAGGCATTCTTGCTATGTATTCGGGAAGAAGACTTGTCAAGCCGAGCAGGTCGATATCCGAAAATTTACTGCGAGAAGTTGATTTAATCCTTCGTAATTATGAAACGTTGCAATTGATTCTAATTTTTAACTCTTCGACTTTATCGAACTTTTGTAAATTGCGTTGCATTTCGTTTTCAGGTGGAGGAAAACATCCTGGAGAAACTCGCTTGGGAGGAGCATTCGGCCCTGTATGATGCTCTCCATAGCGCAGGCAATATTGTCCCATCGTGCGAAAGTGTCTGTTTTTCCCAAACTTTCCCCAGTGACGCCTCCGCAGCTTCTCATTCCTCTTCAGCGATTCTATCTTCCCCTTCGGTGCAAAGGCCAAATTTCAAAATTTTTGGAGACAAAGTTGTCGGATATCGTAAGTTATTTTGTTTCCTGCTTGGTTTTAAAATCTACATTTCCACTTTTCCATTTCATCCTTTTCTTATTTATCATATTCTAATTCACGCTTCTCTGTATATACGTAACTATATTTATAATCATCTATCTTTACTTGCCTATTTTCATGCTTTCATATTTTTACCTACCTTTACTCATACTTACCTATTTTCAATTTCTATAGTCATACTCTGCCAAGAGTGATGATGATGGCTTCCATATCTTAACATAGCGATGTTCACACTTATAATTTTTTACCTACGTATATACCATATTTTTACTTAAAAACGTATGCCTACCTATATGTTCTTCCCATATCTATGCCTATTGTTACCTTCCATGATTCTGTTCCCCTTTTAATGATTCCTTATTCCTACTCACATTTCCGTTTTCCCCATCTGCACCTCCATTTTTGTGCTTCCTTTCCCCCCCCCACCTATTTCGTAGGCTTCTTCACTGCATTCCTCCTTGTGTTTTATATGTCATTTTATGTAGACGATTATTTCAATGTTTCATTGCGCCATTTCTGCCTTATTGATTCCCTCGTTTACTCTGTTCCCCCCACAGCTGTTCAGCAGTCACCCACTACAATACCTCTCGCGGACCGATTCAGCTCCAACCATATAAGCACAGTGAAGCGTAGTTTGTTTAGTTCAGGACAGTCACCATCAGCTGGCAATGTGCCTTCCACTACAACTGTTTCTGCTCCTACAACGATCACCGTTTCGCCGAAAAAACCGGCTTTCATTGATACATTGAACATCCCTGGCAACTTAGTGCAGCAAGCTTCCAGAGCAGGAAGTAATTACGTCTTCAGTTTTTGCTTTCACCTGCCAACATCTTGTCATTTTTTGTCTGTTCTTGTTCACCAAGTTATCTAAGACTCTACTCATCCCTGCATAGTGTAATTCTAGTCCGTTCCACCAGGACATGCCAGGGAGGCATGGCCAAAATCCTAAATAGTTGTAACACCACACAGTCATAGAAAAGGAATCTTCTCCTACCTTGACAGAATTTCGGCGAAAAATTAGGCGTCATTATTTTGAAAATGTTGACTGTAGATTGCGTAAGATATTTATAATCAATTTCGGATGGTGTAGATGAATTTGTATCGATTAAGGAAATTAGATCAAGGTGAATTAGTTTGGACTTGTCTTGTCTTGTGATGATTGGCTTTAATTAGCTTTGTAGCCATCTCCTAGCCAACCTTGAATGAATTGTTATCCCATCTATGATTAATTGCCCCTTTTTGCCGTGACATGGTACTGGCCAAACAGTCTTGCAATGTTGTGGCTCTGGATGTTGCGCTCGTCTTGCACGCAGAACTTGAGCTGCAGGCAACTTTGAATTGTCCATGTCTCCTTATTAAGAAGCCATGCTTTGGTTGATTTCAGGTGCCAAGTTCACTCTCATGTTGTCAATAATCAGCCCGTCTGCTTCGCCAAACCAATCACCTGCAAAACGACCGGATGCGAGCCCCCAAGGGAAGAGCGAGGCGAAGCAAGCTAGCCCCGCAAAGCAGCTTAAAAAGATCAATTCGCTTGGACTTTTCTTCCGGAAGGTATGACCTTTGCTCATTTGAAATTAATCGATGTTTTCTCAACTTCTTCTCAAGCAGGTTGAATTTGCTACGTTGATTTGAATGTTTATGGCTCAGTGATTGATACAGTATGACCTCTCGTATTGCACGTCATTGAACTAGCTTATTCGATGCATTTGCCAGAGTACGTTGTGCGAAGGTCGCATTTCTATCATGTGTATTACCATATAAGACACGGTTTTAACGTATTTCAAATGGCTGTGTAATTTGGTACATTGCATCTGAGATGAGTTGCATGCAGACCGTGTTTCTATAGGGCATTATGCATTGTAATTAGGCTTGTTCCCTGTCTAAGTTATAGTAGAACAATAATAATTCAATGGGTCCTGCCACACTGCATTCAATCTATCCTCCTGGAACATCAAATTGATTTTTTGCCTAAATAAGTAGATGAAGTTCATGTCATCTGTCGTAATGGCACTCATTTCATCTAATTGATCAGATCTCCAATGTTCTATGATCCTCCTCGGTTTCTTCTTTATATGGTCTCTTAAGCTTGACAATGTTATGTAAGTTAACGGTGAACGCCTTAATCAAGTTGTCCTTGTTTAGTCGTTGGTTGTAGTTGTTATTTTGCATTTGACAGGTTTACCATCTAGCGAGCATTCGGTTGATTGACCTCTGTTCAAAACTGGGCATCTCCGCTGAGCTTCAACAGAAGTAAGCGTATTCGCTTTTTTATTCCATGCAAAGATTTCTTAAGACTGAAAGCATGATAGGTTCAATATTGCTCAGAAAAGCCAGAACTTTATTTCGTCGCACTGAACATCTTTTCGTCCGACACTAATCAGAGCATGAAGCTTCGAATAATGGCCAACACGAGAGAATGGGATGACGTCCAAAAATTGTGATATTTGTTAAGTGCGGAAATCGGTTTGCAGAGAGAGACCAGAGAGTACGCGATCTTTGAGCTACTTTGAACTCATTGAAACAACAACTAACTCAATACAATTATTGCTACCCTTATAAACGCATGACCCCATGACATATGGCAGACGGTCATATGATGCAGTGGTTAAAGTTCCATGACCATGTGCCTGCAGTCAGATGACCATTGCAACATATTACACAGCAGAGCAGCGACATAACTTTGCCACATGATGGTGGAATTGCAGAAGAAAGCAAGAATATTGCACTTTTCTGATTTTTGTCGCACTTTAACAAACACATTGATTTAGACACCGCCATTATATTTATCCATATTTTCTGTTTGATGGAGTATAATTTTATCTCAATTCTTTATAACTGTTTTGTTGTCCTTCTCTCGCTTTCTGTTTAGCTTAACGATCAGGCATCCCTCCATAGACTTGACGGGTGGCATTTTAATACGCCCTCCTATGCTTTCACATCACCATCGCTCTTTGGTCGTACTATGCAGAAAACATAAATTTTCTCCGAAATTTTTATCTAATGAATGTGTTTGAATCGATCTTTCACTGCGTTTACCTCGTGGTAGTTTTGCGTGGATTAACGTTTTTGTAATAAGCTTCATCTCTTGCGATATTTTTATAGGATTTGGACCTGCTTTGAATATGCACTTATCCATCGCCTGTCCCTAATGAAAGACCGTCATCTGGATCAAATGCTTATGTGTGCCATTTATGTCATGTCAAAAGTTACCAAGGAGGACAAAACCTTCCACGACATTATGAAATGCTACCGGCAACAACCTCAGGCAAATAGCGAGGTTTGTACTTTTATTTTATTCATTGGCCTGCGTTGATCGACCTCATTGCAAAGCTCTGGATTGAGATGTTTTTGCAGTTTGAAATTGTTTTGAAAGACCGTCCTTGATTGGATGTATTTATCAATCTTTACTGATCTTATTTTTCACAGCATGTGTTACATGTTAAGAGAGTGTTTCGAAGGATTTAGTCTCCTTGCTCGGTACAGTTTGTCACATATTTCGCCAGTAGTAAGGCCGCCATTCATGGAACCCCATTATTCATGAGATTAGACGTCAGCGGAATGGTAAGTTTGAGTCCCTAAGTGCTTGAAGTGAGCGACAGAGAGCACCGACTTCGGGAGGTCCCACCCGGAGCCATGTCATGTCGAGAGAAGGTGGCTAGTTGTTTTCCTTGGCACACTTATCCCAGCCTGACGCCAGGTACCCACTGACCCATTTGCTGTTGTGTTGACCGATGAAATTAACTCGGAAACAGGACCTTTTAACAACTGGGTGGATCGAGAGGGTGTTTGCAGTGAGATTAATGAACGATGGTCGGAACCCACGACCTTCAGCTCAGTTATTGATTGCTTTGATCACCATGCCAACTACCTATCATTGTGCTGGTAGAGGAAGCGTATTGTACCATGTACTGATGCCACGCCTGCTCTCTCTCTTTAGGTATACCGATACGTCCTCATTTCACGCAAGGAAGCCCCCAAAACAGAGGGGGCTGCTTTGAAGGGCGCCATGCAAGGAACCCCATCGACCCCACACAAAAGTGAGCAAAAGACGGAGGAGCAAAAGTTGACGCCGACCAGATCCACAAGATCGGCTACAAGGGCCAGTAAGGAGGAGCAAGTCTTGACTCCTGAAAAGACGACAACTGATGCATCAGTAAAAGCAAAAATCACAGAGATCGTGCAGCAGCAACGTGAGAATGAAGAGAAATATGGAGATTTGATTGAATTCTACAATTTAGTTTACGTCAAGGAACTCAAAGATTTCGCTCTCAAATTCGCCCAAACTCGATCGGTATGTACCTTAACAGTGGTCTCTCTACGCGATGCCACCTTAACAATTTCCTGCAATTTGCAGCAATCTATCCCCACGTGTTGTTGCAAAAAGGCTTTTTATTGCCATTGCGTTAAGGTTGTCTTCCTATTGGCTGCGTTGCGTCTGATGTCACGTGTTTGTTTGTCGTATTGTCATGACACCTCTGTGCTTGTCGAAATGTTGTTCAACGTTCTGTAGAGTTCCTTTGTTATTGTTTATATATTATCTATATTTTTGTTAAGTTAAGTTCTTTTTGAGTTGTGGCTTTTTCGGAAGACGAAAGAACCAGTCTTTGACTTATTGGTTCGCTTCTTTGGCTAAGGCCTCAGGGCCTTTGTTGTTTCATAGTTGCCAACGTTACGATGGAACCCACGATATGCATTAGTAAGAAGTCAGTTAGTGAATGATTACTCGTTAGTTGAGTCAAGTGTCTAGAGATTGGAGGTATGAACGGAGCCACTGAAGGATACATTTATAGCAGCAGCCTTTTTAACATGAGTTTTTCGCGATGTTTTTCTCAATCTGGTTCTAGCATTTTGAAATTTCAATGGTAAGTGCTGAGTAAACTGTGACACATTTTGCGACATGAAGGGTGCGCATGACCCACAGCTGACAACAAGATCTTAGTGCTGAAGTGGCGCTATAAGCATTCGCTTTAATGTTATTATTACTATTATAACTTCAAACTGCTAGAATCAGATCCTACAACTTACCATCTTTCAAATCTAAGATCAATAAATTTGATCTTATTTCCCTCTCCTCTTAGCATTTCACTCTTTTCTTTCTTCTATTGTTGGGGCTTTGTATAGGCCACCATGTCCTTTCCTCAACATCTTCTTCTACTGGCTTCATTCCTACATCAGGTGGGGTCGCCGGTGCGGATTGCCCCTCTCCACTTCGCTCTGTCCTGGGCGTCCTCTGGCTGCACGCCAGCTGCGCGGAGGTCTTCCGAGATGCAATCTTTCCACCTCCTCCTTGGGCGGCCTCTCCTTCTTCCAGTTTGCAGTGTTTGGACTCTCCGGCCTACATAACTGTCTTCCCGTCTTTCCACATGGCCAAACCAGCGCAGTCTGCTCTCTCTGATCTTTCCCACCAATTCTCCCACCTTCACTCTTCCCCTGATGACAGCGTTTTCAATGCGATCAAGCCTCGTTTTTCCCAAGGAAAATCTCAACATTTTCATCTCTGCTACCTCCATCTTTCTCTCCTGGCCCTTGGTCACTGCCACTGTTTCCATACCATATAGCATAGCTGGCCGGATCATTGTCTTGCACATTCTGCCTTTCAGGGACCTTTCTGTCGCACATGATTCCCATGACCTTTCTCCATGCACCCCACCCTGCCTGGATACTTTTTGCTACCTCCTTTTCCGTCCCACCGTCCATTTGTACCGTCGATCCGAGGTATTTGAAGTCCTCCACTCTCTTGAGTTGGCTACCTTCCATGTGTACTTGGTCTTCCTGGCTGCCCAGGCATAGGTACTCCGTCTTTTCTCTACTGACCCTCATTCCTCTGTCCTCCTTCGCTTTCCTCCAGTTCTCTAGCCGTCTTTCCACTTCGTCACAGGTCTCTCTGCACAGTATGACATCATCTGCAAAGAGCATGTCCCATGGGGCATCTCGTTGCAGTGGTCCTGTTATACAGTCCATCACTATGGCAAATAGGAGTGGGCTCAAAGCCGAACCTTGGTGGAGGCCAACTTTGACTTCAAAGTCTTCTGTTACTCCTGCAACCGTACGGACTCTGGTGCGGCTTCCTTCGTACATGTCTTGGATCAGGCGGATTACTTTTTCGTCCACTTCTTTCTCTCTGAGGCAGTTCCACACCTCCATTCGTGGTACTTGGTCATACGCCTTCTCCAGGTCGATGAAGACACATTGCAGGTGCCTTTGGCCCTCTCGGTACTTCTCCATGAGTTGCCTTAGCGCGAATATGGCGTCCGTGGTGCTGCTGCCGGGCATAAAGCCGAACTGTTGATCTGACATTGTCACAGTGTCTCTTAGTCTATTTGCAATTACTCTCTCCCATATTTTCAGTGAGTGCGACATTAGCTTTATTCCTCTATAGTTTCCACATTCCTAGATATCCCCCTTGTTTTTGTACATTGGTATCCACGTACTTCAGTTCTGGGCTCAATACAATCCCTACGCCATTCCTTCTCCCATCTTCACCGGTGTAGTACAATTTGTACCCGTCACCCATTTCTCTGGTTTTATTTCCTTTCCATTTCGTTTCCTGCACACATAGTATGTCCACCTTTCTCCGTTTCATCGTGTCCACCACCCCTCTTCCCCGTCCGGCCATCTTCCCAACGTTCAGGCTAGCTACCACTACGCCTCTTCTGGACTCCATTGCCTCTCTTCGCCTTTTTCTCTGAGCTTGCTTCTTTAGCCATATTCGCTCCTCATACGGGAGCCGTAGTCCTCTTCTCGCAGCTTCACGGCGATGTTGCTGCGCGTCACTTGCGGGGGCGCCCTAACATGGTCTTGGTTCGTTTGGATCCGCATCATGAACACTCTGGCGTGGGGTTTTTACAGCCGGATGCCCTTCCTGATGCCAATCCTCCCCATTCATCCGGGCTTGGGACCGGCACCAAGGATATGCTGGTTGCACACCCCCTAGTGGCTGGGTTGGCCTTTCCTCAACATAACTCACTCAATCCTACAACCTGCCATCTTTCACGTCTAAGATCAATAAACTTGATCTGATCTCTCTCTCCTCTTAGCATTCACTTTTTTCTTTCTTCAATTGTTGGGGCTTTGTATAGGCCACCATGGCCTTTCCTTAACATAATTTACTAAAAAATGGAAAGGAGAAAAAGATCAGCCCATTGATTAATGAGTTTGCTTCTCTTACTACTGTCTGATTTTTGATTTTAGGATCTTGATTTTTGCTTTTCCATGCTGTGGAAGAGCCCAATGTCTCTACTTACCTTCCAATAATATTCATCTAAATGGGTTTTTTCTTTTTTGTTGCTCAGAACGAAGCTCTTCAGCTGTCACCATTACCCATTCGAAGGAAACAGGCGGCATCTCCAAGGAAAGTCTCCAACATGCGTGAACTATATGTTTCACCAATCAAAAACAGTAAGTACCACGCACCAAAAGTCAATCTCAGATGCTTTGTTTTTGTCTCTACCATGCATTCGACCCAGAGATGCTATGCCTATCTAGTAGGATCCTGGCCCTTCCTCTGTAGATGTGACCATGTCGCACGATCCAAACACGGCTGCAATTACAGAGAGCCAATGACTGTCTCCACGATGAGGGAAACTCGCGACGCCTTCTAAAGGATGCTACCTAAATTTGAATTGTAGAGCTTAGCAGAACCCAGGAACAGGGCTCCCAGTTTTCCGTATGGAAGTGGGTTTCAGAGGTGATTTTCCATCTGCTTTCTCACTTATCCTTCTTTTATTGTAAACCTTACAGAAGCCCAACTTCACTGTCTTATGCGTTAGCAGGGTTGTTTATTGGACTGCGGAACCAAATTGCTATAAACGGTGATTCGTTGATGCAAAAAGATTCAGATTAGGAGATTAAGACGCAGGGAAAACTGCACAGCGTACTCGATTCAGAGCTTAGCAGAAACCAGAGAAAGAAATCCGAATTTTTTCTAAGGGAGGGGATTTTATGATGAGGTATCCCGTTGTCTTCGTCAGCAACGGTGCTTTTATTGGGACACGTGTAGTATTAAACCTCTCTCAAACCCAGCATGATGCACCGCTACTTCATGGCACAACTGAATTATACACTCGGACAGTATGACGATTCTTGCTGGCCGCTCTTGATTACAATCTCTATAACTTTTGAGACCATTAACTTCGCAGTTGCCACCACACCTAGAAGTCATCTTCTGTATTGCTTCGAAGAAAGCCCAGCTGAGGTGAGACTGACTTGATTGGCTTTTATCTAGCATCTTCAATTTGTTGTCACTGATTTGATGAAGGGAGGCCAACCTCCTTTTTTGCTAAGTAGTAGCTATGCACTCTCTTTAAGACTCAAGTGCTCATCTTGCGTTGTTTTGGGAGACAAAGTGAAGATTTCAGGATTGTCCATTGTTCAGTATAGTGCAGAATGGTGGAGACAAAAACTTCTTCATAATGAAGACATTGCCGTCCGACATTCATTAGAGGGTGCAACGTAGGACTATAAAATATTCGTATTGGACAGAACGCAGAAACATAGTTGTGTGTCACTCTTAAGATTTGCCAATTTTCAGACCACACAGAGAAATAAAAGCTACCACGAACTGCCAAGATTTTTGCATCTTTTCTCACTGATGTGCTTTTTTTGATTTTGTTCAGCGCCTCCTCGACATAAACAGGATGATAAAAGGTAAATCAGCATTCTCTTCACGCCGGAGAATATCGGGCCTTGAGACGGATGAAGATTCTGGGCCCAGCCCGACGAAGAAGTTCTACGAGGAGAAATTACAGGCTTTGAAACCTGAGAGAAATCACAGATAGATAGCCGACTAAACGGAAAACGAAACTTCCAACACGGAGATAGAATGCAAGAATTTAGAGCTAATTATTGTGTATGCTAGATTTTTAATTTTCTTTTAACGATTTTAATTTTTATGTAAAAGATTTAATTATTTAGTTCATCATAAGTGTGAGAAATTCAAATTCATTTTCCATCATTTTACACCTTTGGCTGATTCAAGACCATATTAGTCTCAAATTAGGCTGGGGAATTTGCTGCTGTCGGCATCGAAGCAGTATTCGATCTCTTGAGAGTTTGAAGTTGTTTGAGAGCGATTACCAGGTTTACCTTGCAACAAGCTACGCTATGCTTGGCTCACGTACGCTTCGAGGGTGTAACAATATAATTTTTAACATTTCACATCAATCACTACTAACTATTATCCTTCATCATAAACACTATTGCATACTAGATACCAAGCTTAGCAGCAGCCAGAAGCAATGTTCCGAGTATTTATTTCAGGGAAGTGGACCTAAATGAGTTTGTTTCCTGTTGCCTTCCTCGTGGATAGTATTTTTATCCGTTCCTTTAATTGACTCTTCTCCCGTAGAATGGAATTTGACATGGCCTCCTCCAGATATTGATATCAGACCGTCTTAACGAATTCCTTTTGCCGTCCTCTCCGGTAGTACTTTATCAGTAGATCATCTACTTTGCTTGTGCCCTGCACAGGCTTTCTGTTCAGTAAAAAGGATGCTTGGCCCCTTCACTTTAACGCCAACATGTTGAGTAACAAGAGAATGGTGTTGTATTTCTACATCAAGGCTTCATCATCATCATCATCATATCGAGCGAGTAGCCCGGACCGAATTGACTATTTCCCTCCATAGCTCTCTATTGTCCATAGCATTAGGAATATCTGCAAGTTGTACACCAGTGTCTTCTGTAAGTAGCTTTGGGTATGTCTTGACAGGTCTTCCTACTTAAGCCGTTCCATGCTTTGGGTTTGAAAGTTATACGTCGCTGACTAACTCCTTTCTTCACCAAAGCTTTAAGTCTATTGAAGAGTAGTTGAAGCACTTTCTCCCACTCTGAAATGAAGAGGACGACGCCCATTTCAATTTCCCTACCAAAAGTGCTTTGCGTGTATGCAGCCAGAGCGAGTCCTGCAGTTGCGGATGAGCCATGCCTTGGAACTGTGTCTTCTTAAGGTCCAGTATTGCCATTTTAGCTTTATTCTTAGAAGCTAGTTAGTTGGTCCAGTCCTGCAAGAGAAGGTCAGTCATGAAGTTAATTAACTTTTCCCTAGCATACACTCTTCAACTCGCCCACACAACCATACCTCACACAGCTTGTAATTTTGTTTCGTGATGTCATTTGAGTTCCTTTGCGCGTAGGAATGTGCTGGGTCATCAGGTTATTGTGATTTCAAAATTAAATTGTATTGTCTTAACATTGTATGTAAGATCATTTGGATTTGTGGATATTTAAAGCATGTGATTTTTAAATATCTTTTATCAGCATCTTCTTTTTCAACGTAAATGCCATCAAGGTATTCACAAAGTTAAGCATTATTCTCTAAGAGGGGGAGGGTTACAAGTGCTGTTAAAGGCTGTATGCCCAATAGCCATAAGTTGATGTTTAGGGTGGAGGGGAAACTAAACTTCTTCAGTTCATGAATCTGGCTTTTTCGTTGTGCTAATTTCCAGTTGTGTATCATTACCCATTTTTGGTTGTTAAAATCAACTGTCTATTTTTGCCACCAAACATACATTCGACTCACATGACCATGCCTACTGCGATACTCCACTCCATAGAAGCATCTCAGCCTCCCTTCTCTCCAATGATTTGACAATTACTGAGAAGTGGGGTAAAGACAACCTAGGTTCGTTCAACCAAAACAATACGAAACAGACCGTCATTTCCTGTAAACACAACCAAGACTCTACACCTGTCCTCATGAATGGTGATGAACTGGACACTTCAGCGTCTTTCACACAACTTGGTCTTTCTCTTTCATCTGATCTCTCTCGGAAAACTCACATCCATTCCCTTGCTAAATATGCATCTCAAAAGCTCGGTTTCCTCGCGAGAGCCCGCGGGTTTTTCTCATCCTCTTACCTGCTAACTATATACAAGTCCCATATCCTTCCTTCTTTAGAGTACTGCTCCCACGTCTGGCAATAGCCCTACTAAAACCACGGTCGGTCTTCTTCCATTGCAGATCTTCCCATCTTTTACGGATACTTTCAAGGACGAGTTGAAATGTGAAAACTGCAAGATCGATTTACAGGTATCATCTTTCCTTTTCACTTGTCCCTCGCTCGCAAATATGTGTATCCCCGTCGTTGGACCACAGTCAATAGAAGCACCGGTGTTTCCAGTTGAATATGGTTGGACAGACGCGGAAGGGCTCTCAACAATAGCCTTTCCATTTGCGCGTTGATCAACTTGTTTTTTGAACTTGCGACTAAGTATTCCTTCAGTTGCTTCTTTTGAATTTGGCTGTGAATTCTACTCAATTTGGATCAACGATTGGAGTGATTCAGACCACTTGCATATCTCGTATGATGATCCCTTAATGGGCTGTGTGCAGGGGTGTCGCCAGAATTTCTCCGACAGGGGCTAGATTATTAATTCATATAAGCTTGAGTAAGGTAACGATTGGTTGGTCAACTGCTTGACTTACTTCCCCCATGTAAGGTCTGTGGTCCCCCTGCCACCTCTCTGGCACCACCCCTGGCTGTGTGACCACGTCTTCAGTAAAGTTTCGCTTGCCATTATTATTATTATCATTTTCAAGCACTGTCACTAAATTAGAATTCGTGTAATCACTTTTCCTTCCTCCTTTGAGGCATCCCTGATAATCGTTTCTGCTTGACTGGTTGTATTGTTCTTCCGTTTTGCAAATTTTCTTCTGGGAAATAACGTCATCATCGACCAATCATAAGGGACTTACTGTTCATGCACTTTGCCTTCTTTTTCATCATGGCGGCGGCTTCAGTGCAAACCGAGACAAAAATCGCGTAGAATATGGTGCAGAATGAGTGTGAAATGAGAAATGGTTGCACAATCCAAGTGATAGATGCTCAGAAATCTTTAGAATAACTTTATTTGGGTAAAATTGTTGATTTGGTTTGCTTATATTTAATATGAATCGCTAGGCCCAATGGAAGGCGCTTTTTCACCGATTAAGGTTTTGGTTGTACCTATAATTAGATAATATTGTGGAGGTTTAACAACCAGAAAAGTTATTGCTTGATTTTAATGAAAGATTTATTCGATAAGCTAATTTTCAATGTACTCTATAGCATTACACTTTATTCCGTGGGGAATTGTAACTCAGTCATGTTTCGTAACGCGACATGGTACAGTTGTAGCATCACTGGTTCTCATTCTCTTCTCCTTCGGAAATTGATTATTTTAAAAGTCAACCATGTTTTTCAAACTTGAAATGCTTCTCCGCCTTGGTTGAATGTGAAGAGTTTCGAGGCGTAGAGTTTCATAAGTAATCTACTCAAAAAGGATTTTGTTGTTGTCTGAAATTATGCTGTTTGTTTTAAACTTGATTTCAAAATAACATGCTTTTTGTATTTCGTTCTTGAGGAAGTCGGAATTGTCTCTTTTTGTGGTGATTTTACCCATAAATTCCCAACTTCATGAATTGTCTTAAAGATGACTGTTATCATATATGCTTGAAAAGCACGCCTTGCCAGTCTTTCCCCCTTTAAAAATTTTGTTTTTCTAAATCCTCAGCTTGCATGCATACCATCAAAACTAATTGGAAGCATCAGGAATGTTTAATTTTCATGTTCATTCCTTTGGTATAGACAATTAAGAGTCATGGACAGTAATGTTTTGTATCGGAAAATGGTTGAGGACGTCCAGTTTCTTGAATTGATGCTTGACTCAGAAAATAGAAATTTGACAAGACCTCCTCCAAAAAGAGCAAATTCTACACCTGCAGCACAATTAATCATTGAATCTGACATTGACGGAGATGAAACCATTTTGAAATCTTGCCCAGCGCCTGTCACCAATCACCAAAGCATCAACGAGACTTCTAGAGAAGTGGACATTAATCCAAAGTTTACGGGCCAAAAAAATATTGTTTCAGATTCACCTGCAATTCCAGATCTGCCAAGGTGACCAAATATTAATATTTTACCTGTTGATCCATCTTCTAAGTGACCTGGTCCTTCCTTCCTGTACTATAATCCTCCCCAGCCTGACCTGGTTCTTCATAAGGTGCTATTTTCCTTCCCTTGAGTGACCTGGTCCTTCCTTCCTGTACTATAATCCTCCCCAGTCTGACCTGGTTCTTCATAAGGTGCTATTGTCCTTCCCTTGAGTGACCTGGTCCTTCCTTCCTTTACTATGACCCTCCCCAGCCTGGCCTGGTTCTTCATAAGGTGCTATTGTCCTTCCCTTGAGTGACCTGTTCCTTCCTCGCAATTCTATGATTCTTCCGTTAAGTGCTTTGATGTTTCCTGTCCGTGCTCTAGTCCTACCTTCCATTGCCCTCTCAGAGACTGCCTTAGTTTTCTTGTGAAAATGTTGGCACCTTGTGATAAAGGAACAATTTTCTTTTGAATTCACCTTAAAGGCAATTATGTGTTGCTTGTAGTTTGCTAGCCCCATCTGCCAAGTGCAAAGTACCTCCTGAATTGAAACCTTGTGAAAAATTGAACGAAGTTGACAGTGGTGCACAAGAAAAGGGTCATCGAAAAGGTGATGATGTACAAAAACCTGTTGCTCCACCAGAAGAAAATCTGATTGGAGAACAACAAGAGAAACTAGTTCCACGTGAGTTGAGCTGCTCAATTTCACCGTTAAAATCTTTCATATTCTCTGCCTATCATGGGAAGCTAGCTTTCAAGACACTGAAAAGTTGTGCTTATCAAGCAGTATACTAGTCCTTTCTCATTGTGTGATGTCATGTTAAGATTCCTATGATTCATGAATCATAAAGTGGATTTTGAGACACTGAGATGCTATCCTAAAAAACTAGCCGTCGTTGTTATCAAGGGATGCCTTGTCCGTCTCTGACATTGACTGTCACATCATGAAATAATGGTCTGTTTTCAGCAAGTTAGATCAAATCCACAGGGCTTTTGCAATAACCACTGCCTACCTCTCGCACTTCTCCAATCTACCTTTCCGGTGATGTCTTGGTGTTCCATTGATTTCTTACGCATTACATATGGAAAGAATCAAAATTTGCATTGTATGATTATTTTCACCTAATGATGTCCTTTTTGTGTCAATCTTAGTAGTTCCTTATTTCTAATCTTTTTAATCCATGGTATTCTTTGGAATCTTCTCAGGAAATGCATCTCTGCTAATGCCAATTTCAATGCAAGCCCCAGTGTTAGTGTCAGTACCCTCCCTTGCCTTTTTCATAATTTAATTAAACCACCTGATTCCTACACCCAAAAGTTACAGGGGGCTAGCGAATCTCCTTACTTTAATTAAATGTTAACTCAGGGTTTGTCTTGAACTACTGACTATTACGTCCGTGGAGAAATGCATATATAAAATATATATATTTATATATTCATATATTCAGGCACTCGTCAGACAGACTATAACTGAATCACATTCCGAATTGCATTGATTTTAAAATAAGTAAATGGGATAAAAATAGAATAAGAATAAAATAAAATTAGAATAAAAGAAGCCTGTCTGACGAGTGCCTTTGCACGAAACTCAGAGTAACAGAGAATCGGTCTTTTCCTTTTTTGCATTTCTGCTAGATATATATATATATATATATATATATATATTTAACTCAAAACATGTAGGTACAGAGTAAGACCTGTCATGGAGCAATTGAAATGCATAAGTAAGTAAATTAAGTACCAATAAACTAGTTAAAAAGGAATGTACTACAAATGGAAGGGGTAAATGAAAGTTAATTGTAATTAAAGTTAGTTATGAACGATTGCCATGCAATAGAAATCAGAAGCTAAAGGTTGAGGGTTGAGTCTGTTCAATGAAGCAGCTTTGAGAAGAAGATCAAGCTTTCCTTGGACAAGGAAATAAAATGCTCTCATAAAGATTCATGAGTTAATTTTGAATTTCCTTCTCAAAGCATTTGGTGGGCGTCCATCTCTCTTTATGTTACCTTTGTGCAACTCAAATATGGAAGTCCATTGTATGTTGCAGTCCATGGCTGGTGAATTGGTACCGCGCCTTACTGAGTCTCTCTTCTCAGCGATCTTCATTTGATTCACCGAAGGAAGGTGGCTCTTCAGCCGGCGCTGATTTTCAAGGGACCTTCCACTTGAGAACATTAATTGCAGTCGATATTGAATTAACTTAATTATAATGTCGAATAACTTAGGATAACTTAATTGCAATATGAAACAAGACGCTAAGAGCGTAAAGCAAATGTTTATAGTTAATGAGAATAAAAATGAGAAATATAAATAGGAGAGAACAAAATCTTAAGTAGACTGTTTAAATCTATTCAAGGACAGAGCTTGTTTGGTACCGAGAGGAAGATTATTCCACACTCAAGCCCTTTTGTAAGAAACAGATTTCTGCCCATTTCTTATCTTATCAGACCGTAACTTAGCCCATACAAGCAAGCACGCTTTCATCAGGTCATTGATGTAATGTGCAAGTTTATTTCTTGACAAACTGGTATTTATATCTATGTCCAATATCTTGTATGCAGCATCAAAAAAACAGATTGTATGTGAAGACACTCCGTGTCTGTACCAGACCCCTGCCAAGCCAGTATTTGCTTGGGGACCTGATGTATCAGTTGAAGATTCTGGCGACTATTTGAATAGAGGTAATCTTCAAATGCATGGTAGCCATTTGTCAAAGGGGCCAATATCGCTGAATATCCCAACGGATAATACAAGTGGAGAGGGATCAATTTCAGAACTTGATGGTTGTATCCAGGGAGTGAGACTGTTGTGTATGGCTGGAGTACCGAAGAATTCAAAAGAATCTTTACTTAATAAGATCCTGGAGTTGAGCAGCTGTATTGATGAGAAGTATGCAATAATTGACGTTTCAGGTTTGATCGAGGATAACAAGGTGGGTATAGCTTGGTTATATGCATCAAGTAATCGACAGAGCAGAAGCATTTGCCTGCCATCTTTTTTATTAAATCATCTTGCTGCATCTTATCGGATCCACGTGCTTCGTCTTTCCAAAATTATATATCTAAAATGTATAATATGTAAGTGGCTGCGAAATGTACGGAAGATTATTCAATGCAAAGGAAAAGGAATTCTTTAACGGTCTGTTTTTTCAGTCCTTTTCCTGGCAAGTGGACGCCTCTCGGCTGTGTTGTTTCCAGGACGCTGCTAGGCACCGTGATAAAGTGTCCTTTCCATTGCTCATTCCTTGGCGAGAAGATGGACTCCAGGGTTGCCCAAGCTGCTGGAGTCACTCTTGACCACCACTTGTAGGCTCCAAGAAAAGACAGGGTCAATACGTTAGCCCCAGTGTTGGCTGCAAGGGGTGGCCGTTGGCTCTGTCTGGGAGCTCGTCCGCCCTTGGATAGGTCTTGTTTTTAGTCCGCTGAGTGTCCCCACACCTCCTCGCAAGGCTTTGGCCAAGTGGGGGAGCCGTTTTAGTCGCCGGCGACTCGACCATGAAACAGCTTGCACTGGACTGCATGGTACCAGTAGAAGTCTCCAAAATTAATGCAGCAATTCTTGCTGCTTTTTTCATACGTTCAAAACTCCAAATCTTGCTTTTTCATCTTTCTCTTTCCTTGTTTTTTTGTACTCTGACGGCATTAAGGAAGAAAGCTTTTATTCATTGTCAATTTCAGTCCATTTTTGTTTCCATTTTTGCAAAACGATTTGGTAATTCTTTGACCCACTGATGAGTGTCAGGAAAAAAGCCAATGGCAACGAAAGGACTCAGAACTAAGCTTTAATATTTTGTGTCACAGGGAGACAGCCGTAACTTCATCTGTATTGCTCTGACGGTTTTGGAGATGTATGCTGCAAATTTGCTTAAGGAAGATCACCAGCGACCCCAAAATTGGAGAACGATTGACCTTTCAAACTCTAAATTCAAACAAAAGGTTGGATTTTTAAAGGGGTTTGAAAATATCTTGAAGAAGCTTGGCTATGATGAGAGGGTGACTGATGAAAATGGCGTGGGTGTGGGGCTGAAATTCCCAGAGACGGTCAAGCATCCAAATATGAAAATGGTGGAGAAAGTACTGACAGATTTATGCATCGCAAACTATGAAATTGATAGAATTTTGAGAAAGTCCCATCCCAATTTGAAAATATTGTTCGAGACAAAGCAAATACCGGATGATTATAATCAAAGCGAAAGTAGTGACAGTGACGATGATATTTTTGAAGATGCTCTAGAGTTTGAGGAACCGGTAAAGAGCTTCAAAACCGACTTCAGTCCGGAAACGCACAGAAATCAAAACATGCCGGATGTGCTGTCTGGGAACAAAGGAGATTTTGTAGCTCCAAAGTCGGATCGCTTTTACCAGTCAACTGGACTAATGCCACAACCAAATCACCAGTTTCAAAAGCCCAGTTGTGAAGCCATCTACCCAAATACCAGCTATAAGCGACCGAGTCAGGAATCCCATGTTGATGTGCCGAGTGACTCTTTGCGATTGCAACACCCGGTGCAGGAACTCGCTCACAGGATCCATGGTCCTTTATCAATGTGCGACGATCCTCCAGCCTCTTTCGATCGAAATCACCCTTACAGACCACCTGCCAACTCATCTTCAACAGCACAGAAGCAAGAACGACTGAAGAGGCCGCCAGAAATTGGACCTAGTTATATGTCATTGAATGCTTCCAATATGGGAGAACTGGAAACAGGAGCTTACTATAACAGACGGAATTCCTCCTTCAAGCAACCGAACCAGCGTCTATATCACAACAGCTCCCATTTGAGAGAACAGAGGCAGAGTTTGTATCATGAGCAATACAACCAAGGTGACAACGACAGGTTTTCCGGTTACTCCAAAGTGAATTACATTTCATCTGAAGCATCCCCCGTTCATTTTGCCTTCCCTTTTCAGCAGAACTCGCACAACTTTGACGTAGAATCGTCTTACCAGGGGGGCAATTTTGGTATAGGACACAAGCAATTTGTTACCGAAGAAACTAATCGAACTACAGCGGAAAATGCCAGGAAATTTAGGCCCCAAATTTATAGCTACTACGAGGAGACTGAGGACCACAATGTGAATAGGATGAAACCTAGAATTTATGAAGAAGAGAAAGCATCTGAAATTTACCCAAAAATGCAGGAGATTTACGATTATGGAAATGCGGCAGCCTCGTCACAGCTATGGCAAAAGCAAATATCTACCTCAAATGAAGATGATGTTGTGATGCCCGGGCACTTTTACAATGATCGCCAATCGGTGGCAGAAGCCAGCGCTGGTTTCCGCGATGACTGGTACCGGGGAAAGACGAACCAAAGGTACGGAGATTGGGCGAAAAACGCCGGGAACCAGGAGCCGGTTCGTAACACGGGACCGTTGTCGTACGAGTTACCGAAGTTGTATCAAAGGAATGATTCAACTGATTACGAGAGAACCAATCAATATGTGCCGCGGTATGAGCCACAGAGAGGAAGACTGCCAAAGCAAGATATACCGTCTCCTTCACCAGGTATGCGATTTGCAAACTAACTTTTAACGTTCACTCCTTTCCTTCGCTTTCCTTACTTCTCCTTACTTCTGTTTTTTTCCTGCTTCCATTTTGACTTTTCGATAGCCTGCTATTTCATAGTCAGCCATCATCGTTGATCCAAAATGCAGCCACAAAATCATGTCAACATCTTGCTGCAAAGATAGTAATTCAACTCCTGACTGTTTTATCGAATTACAGTATCCATTACAGCTTTCGTTTTTTGGCAGGCTTTTGTTGCAAATTTTGAAGCAGTTTCGTCTTGGCTTGTTCTTCTTTCTCAATATTCTTCGCTTCACCGCCGTGAGCTTAACTGCAGAGTATTATTCCTGATTGACTGACCAGCATCTGTAGCTGTAGAGATCACCATTTCTTTCTACCGAGGGGGTGGACTGTTTTTTAACATTTGCGACATGCTATACCGGGTCAGGACAGAAGCTGCAATAAAATCTTTCTGATTCCAAGGCCCATATTGTTTCAGCGAACTACCAGTTGGCATCCGAAGTTAAGATTCTATCCTTCTCTTTAAACACCAGCAAACATATGCAAGGACATATTATATAAAACAAAAAACATATGCAAGGACCTCAATTTATTGAATTTGGTTTTTTAATGATAATTATCGAAGTACAATTACGACTCTTACATTGTTTGTGGATGAGTTTACTTTTCTTTAATATTTCTTTACTTTCCATTTTAAACATGGCCCTTTCTGATAACAGTGCTTGTAGTGCTGACAAGCTGTACCCTGTATAGATATTTACTACTATTACAATTATTGTTATTATTATTATCATTATTATCATTTCTTTCCTACTAACAGTCTCCTTGCAACCTTTAATTCTTCTCATTAAATTTTTTTCTTTATTTTTTCTATTCGTCATCTTATTATTATATTTATTCATTCATTTTTTTTATACTAGAAATACCTGTAATTAGGTCAGCCGAATACAAATTACCTATTACTAGAGAGATTTGTATTTGTATGTTTAGCTTATATATCAAAATGAAGTTTTAAAAAAAAATTATTATCATTATTATTATTGTTATAGAAGTAATTGACGATCGGCCAGAGGAAATGTGTACTGTGCTGAAGTTCCTGTGTTCGATTCCAACCCATGCTCATTTATGGACACCCTGCATCTATCCACCCAGCAGTAAATGGGTGCCTGACATGAAAGTCAGAGGTATAGTGCAGCGGGAAAAAAACTGGCCATCCTATCTCACAATGCTATGGCTCAAGATGGTAACTCTCCAGCAAGGTGTTTCCGACGCGCGTTTCGAGTATGGAACTCATATTCTCTGTTTTTCCCAGCTAGACTGGACTGGAATGTATGTAAACAAATCAATGTTTTAGCTCCAATGCAATCTTTCTTCTGAAAGTAATAAAAAAGATCTATCCTTTCCAGGTTACTACGGCCAGCAGTTTTCAGCCAGCAGCGCACCGTTTGTTTCCTCGGCAAGTGACGTAAGCAACCGCTGGACAAATAGGAAAAGCGATTCTTCCGGCACCATGACAAATACTGGGAGTGAAACAGCAGGTACGAAGGAGGACGACCACTGGAGTTGCAAGCACTGCACCTTCCGCAACCCCATTGGGACAAAAGTGTGTCAAATGTGTTACAGGACAAGCTGGGAAAGCAAGGCTACTAATGAAGCAGACTTCGAGGTATGTTTTTGTCGATCATAGATGAGGACCGAAAATCCACGAGCTAAATGGAAGCTATCTGCAACTTCGTAGCCAAATCGATTCCCAACTCAGCAGAAACTAGAATCACGGCGTCTAGAATTTTCTAGGAAAGGGGATTTTTATGAGGTATTTTCCCAGTAGTGGTGCCGTGGCGTAGTCGTTAAGCATGCGGACTCACAACACAGGGGTTGTCGGTTCGATTCCTCAATGTGCCACTTTTAAAACGCCAGTGGCGAGGAAGGCAACGGGAAATCCCCTCATATAGCTCACTTCCCTAGAAGAGACTCGGAGCCCTGTTTCTGGTTTCTGCTACGCTCGAAATCGAGTATGCAACGCAGCAGCAGTTTTCCCAGTGCTTCTCCTATCAGTATTGTTTTCCTTGTAAGTGGTGCAGCATTCGAAGTCACGATGCAATCATTTTGAGCCCCTCCGCTGAACCACAGCAACACCGCACCATAATGAATGCGACTCAAGTCCATTCGATTGCCCGCTGTACATTGTCTTTCAGAAACACCATAAACACGGGTAAAGCCTTTGATTTAGTCAACTCTGTCTAATTCGAACTCCTGGGGGATCGTAAAAATTTCCAAATTACAAGTTCGAATAACAGAGATTCGAATTGTGGAGGTTGATTGTTTGGAGATTTTCAAAACAGCTGAAAATATTGTTCGAATTAGCAAAAGTTCGAAGTACATGAGTTCGAATTAGACAGAGTTGACTGTATTTAACACTATATCCTGCTCTCCCATCCTTAGGAATTCTCAATATTTGTAAATGCATCATTATTGCCCGGTGATCTGTCAATTCTTTCGAGTAAAGAATTGTTGGCTCCTGAGTCACCCTTCATGGCCATAGACCGTGTTAATTTGCATCAAATGCAGAATTTATCACTGCAACGCCTTGTAAGTCAGCATTGGCTAAAGGGCTACCTTCCTTCATTGAATCAAATGAAAACACCAGCATAAATCAGCTACACAAAACATTTCGATTAACTGATGATATAATTGCATAAATTTTCTTCCCCTCCGCTCTCCTCCGCTCTCCTCCTCTCTCTTTCATTAGTTGATCGCACGCGTGTTGTTTGAAATATCAATCTTTTTCTGCTTATTGTGCACTGCTGTCATAAAGTTGCAATGTATTTCTATGCTCCCTGACTCCCTGTAGTTTGCTGTTGTTAATATTTGTACGTTGTACATCCGTAACCTTTTACGAACAAAATCCTTCATTAGAACCCTTCTCGATGTGTATCAAAATGCCAACTTCATTAATCATTTAGAAATACCCGAACGATTTCTAGAAAGACGTTTTAGTGAATGACTCGAAACCTTTTTACACATGATAGAGCTTCCCCCATCAACCCTTTACTCCACCCGAACCCCTATTTGCTAAATCGTACTTTTCCCAGCCATTCTAGCCAGTTCCAGTCTCCTTACCCCGAACCCAGAAAGTTGCTCCAAAATCCGAGATCTTCATGTTATCAGTTTTATCGTTTTGCAATTTTCATCAATTGTTAAGATGATATTTATATTATCATTATCATTTCATGAATTATTAGGCACTGTTATTTTGTTTGGGTTGTTGCAATTTTTTGTCAAAAAAGTTTCTTTTTCTTCAATAGATCATACAAGCAAGTTATGGTACAGATGCTTTTGCCTGTACAACCCCAGAAAGATCCCGAAATGATGCTCCTTTTCCCGAGACCCCACTGGCCCCGACCTCACTGGCCCCGACCCAGCGAGAACCTAACTTCATGTTGAATGACCCCGTATCCGGTTATACCCCATCTGCCCGTCATCATGAGCCAAGCATACTGCTTGATTCTACTTTCCAGGAAAAGCCATCAGATGGTCCGTATTCCTTCGAGACATCAGTCATGGTTAGTCCTTCAATCTTTATTGCAGATACATACAGTATAAATAAATTCAGTTTTTTATTCATATGAATATATATGAATATGTAAATATATATAATTATATATTGATAAACATATATATATATATATATATATATGTATATTGAACATTTGTGTGTGGCCATGCCTCAGATAAAATGTGAATATAAAATAGGCTACTTTTTAAGGCAAATTTATTGATGGATTACTTCAGACGTTTCGCCTTGTGAGGGCTTCATCAATGATTATAATCATCATGATAATTATCACTGATGAAGCCCTCACAAGGGGAAACGTCTGAAGTAATCCATCAATAGATTTGCCTTAAAAGGTAGCCTATTTTATATTCACATATATGTAAATATATATAATATGTGTATATATATATATATATATATATATATATATATATATATATATATATATAAATAAATATATATATATACAGATATATATATATATATATATATATATATATATATATATATATATATATATATATATATATATATATATATATATATATATATATATATATATACACACATATTATATATACATATCGTTGGGCCTTCTATCCTAAGCGGCAATCAGCCTCAGTGATAGCCAGGGTTGCTATTACTTCATACTCGAAAGCCACAGCACGGCCACTCTCCAACAAGGGTCACAAAGATTACCGTCGAAAATCAAATAGTACATCCTCATCGTTGAATAATATCCTATCACTATACATAACCAACAGCAATATTTCTTTTTTTTCTAATAAGCGGCTTGAAAAGTTCTTAATACTAACAGGAGAACATAGACGTCCGTCTTATTTAAAGCGAAAACGCTGGTCATGATTCAGTTTTCCTTGAGTTTCCAACAGGCTAAAAAGTTTTGAGATACCCGAGCGCATTCTGCCAGATGCAAGTTGATTAATGTCGAAACCTTTTCGGTTTTTTCTCTCTAACAAAGCGTACTCTAACTAACGGTAATAGTAGATTTGATTGCCGTGCTATCAACTCCTGGAATATCATAGCATGTTACGTCGCTGCTATACGATTCACCAATGAAAGACGTCACACACAAGCGTCCTCATCTACTGTTTTCTGCTTCCGATGTTGTGAAATTGAAGAAAGTCATAGCGTGGTCAGCGAAACAGGGCAGAGGCACCGAACGCTTTGAACAGACGCTATATTGACAGCGTGATGTGAAAGATTACTCATTGAGAGGTTATTATCACGCATTCAATGTTATCATGAGAGCAGCGTATTATGACAATGGAACCTCCAAATAGGACAATTAACGAATCGTAGATATTTGAATTCGATCCATTTCTTCCTTTCTTTAGAACTTCCAAGTTTTGCAATTTTTTTAGTAATGAAAAGACCTTAGCTTTGGAAAAATTTTGCTATGACAGTTATAGCAGTCATACCGCTCTCCGCCGCCCCTGATATATATAAATATATATATATATATAATATATATAATAATAATATATAATAATAATAAGGGCAAAAAAATCTCGAGAGATTTACGAGTTCTACAACAAGAGACAGGACATAACACAAAAACGCTACAAAGGACACAGGTACGAGGCAAAAAGTCAATCATTGGTGGATCTTCTTTGTCTCTGAAGTGCCAGTTTCCTAAGCCACTGGTTTTCTAATCGCTCACCACCTGTCTTGATAGCACTACGCCATTTGAGCCTGTCTTCAGCAAGATGCTCCCACTCAGTCGCGTCGATGCCTAGGTCATTTAAGTCCCGTTTGGCTACGTCCTTGAAACGCAGTAATGGGCGGCCCCTTCCTCTTCTTCCATGGCGTAGTTCACTGAAGAGAATGTCTTTGGGGAGCCGTCCGTCGGGCATTCTCCGCAGGTTTTTCAAGCCACCGCATTCGTCGAGTTTTCAGTGACTTGAAGAGAGAGCGGCTGCCCGCGCGCTTTAGCACCTCTTCATTGGTGACTTTATCCCACCAGTTTATCCCCATGATGCGCCGAAGGCAGCGTAAGTGATAGGCATTTGATCTCTTCTCGTGACGTACGTATGTTGTCCATGTTTCGGCTCCGTAGAGTAAGGTGCTTAGTACACAGCAGTCGTAGATCCGACATTTTGTACGAAGAGTCAAGTGTTTGTTGAGCCATGCTCGGTCGCGGAGACGATTGAAAGTGGAAGCTGCCCGTCCAACACGCGCTTGGATCTCCTGTTCGATTGATAGCTGATTATTCATAATGGAGCCGAGGTATGCAAAGCTGTCCACTGTTCCGAGTTCTTGGTCATATAAATATATATATATATTTATATATATATATTATTTTCAGTTTCATATATATGTAATCGTGGAAGCTGTGTTTGATTGTAGTCACAACGTTACCAACCAGATGGGAGGGACTACTTCAGAACCCCACCAAGTCAAGGTTTCCAGTCAAATCAATTCTCAAGCACACAGTCTCTTTCAAGTGGGAAGAAAACCATGTCCGCTCACGAGCAACGGAAGCAAAGAGAGCTCGCCGAAAGAGTTGGAAAGGACAAGAAAAATCAAGAAAAGTTGAGAACGGATGCTCAGAAGTTGGTCGAGGTATTACGGGTGGGTAATTTTTACGGACATATTCGCTCATTTTCACACGTTTTAAGAGGCTATGGAGTGTGCATCACTGTGTGAAAGGTACTACCTCTACATAGCCCTTGAGCCGCCCTTGAGCCGCTAAATGACACCCTACGGAAGGCTGAGAACGGAGAGGAGGGGAGAAGACTGGTTGCTGCATCTTCAATGGCACCCCAACGAACTAGACGTTTACGGGATCAGTAAGAGTACATTATTGCGCCAGTAACCTCAAGCCTTTGTCAAAAGAAGGGATTTAATGCCCAATCTATTTACTGTAGTCATGAATCGTTACAATCATAATACATCATCCAACAAATCATCATGCGTCCCAAGAACATGCAATTTATGGAACGTCTTGCCTCCTTCTTCCTTTCCCGAATCCTACAACTATCCCTCTTTCGAATCTAAGTTCAATGAGCTTGATCTGATCTCCCTCTACTCTTAGCCTCTCAATTGTTTCTTTCTCCCATTTTTAGGGCTTTGTATATGTCGCCATTGCCTTTCCTCAACATAATTTACTAAAATCATCGTCATTACGAGTCATTTTGATAACGAACCGTTATAATCACAAATCGCTGTAATCACAAATCATCTTAATCATGGTTCTTGGGCTCTCACGGCACTGTTAGATGAACACAGCTTCAAACAGACATTACATTTTGATGACAGGTAGATGTTTCCTAAGCTTGCGGGTATTTCTTGAAAGTAAGCCTAGTGCAATGCAAAATTAAATGAGTTAATCACAATCGCATTACAAGAAGCAATTTCTACAGTGCCTTTTTCACAGGTGGGGTGAGTGCGCGGAAATAAGTGACCTCGGAAGGAGGGGTACGGAACACGTGCCTATTTACTGGTTTTGATATGCTAAAATTATGACTCATCAGTGCATTATTTATCTCTGTGTATTCGCCCCATTCTTGAATAGGATAACCAAATGAGAAGCTACGCAGACGCGTCTGAATCTTACATTATTCTAATAGATTGCCGACGAGAGAGGGTTTGACGTCAGTGATGTACAGGTTGCGTTGTGCCATACCGATGAAACTTCGGGTATAGTAGACTGGCTCGAGACGCAGTGGCCATGCTTACAGACAAAATTCATGAATGAATTCGAAAATGATTTTGGTGATTCAATAGCGATAGAAGAAGCACGTGAGACGTTGATTAAAAATCCAGTCGATCATAAGAAGGCGTTGGAAGAATGCAAGAAGAAAAGAGACGAGAAGGTAATTCAGTTCGTATTCATTTGCGATTCAGTAATCAATCAGATTCATGATTGGTGTGCTTTATCTTTTCTTGCGATTAGTTGGTTGATGCAGGATTCGATTGATTTACGTCTCAGTAATCTGCTAATTTTTTATTTCTTTGCTTGGTAGATAGACTAGTTGACCGATTGATTTATTCACTTGTTGATTGATTCATCTGTATTGATTGATCGATTGATTGGTTGATTGATTGATTAAGTGATTATTTTGTCCGCAATAGTTAACTAATTGATTGGTTGGTCGATTGATTGATTGACTATTTGATTGATTTATCTTTTGCAGTTCATTGATTGATGTATTGATTGATGTATTGATTGATGTATTGATTGACCTTCATTGACTAATCAGTCATCGTAGTTTTAATGCGCACCTGAGAATGGTAGTTTTATACATCCCACCTACCCCCGTATTTATCATCTGTTGTTCGCTGCATTCACGTTCTCGTACATCACATCTGTGTTAGATAAAAGAGTTGCAAGAGCAAACCAAAGACAATGAACATGTGACACTTGACAATATCAAAGAAGCATTGATAGAATGCCGAGGTTGGTTGATTGATTGCATTCCACTCAAGATCATAAATGCATAAAACAGTACAGATAGCTTCATTTTATTTAGTAGCATATTTTTAATGATTTTATTGTTTTCGAAGCTTTTACTATGCATCTTTTGGAACAAGAATCTTGTGATAACAGTGCATTTTGCACTGATAGATTACCCTGTATAAAAATTATATTTACAATTATCATTATTATTATTATTACTTTTATTTGCATTCTGCATGCGCAAGAAACCCGGGACTAACCCAAACCTTCTATCCTACTAACAGCTTTCTTTCATCCTATAGCTATCCTTATTAAATCATCTAACTTTCTCCAGCTTTTCTTCGTTATTTACTTACTAATTAATTTTTTTCACTAGAGTAGCCGAATACAAATTACGTATTACAAGATGTATTTTTATTTTTATGTTTAGTTAATGCATCAAAATGAAATTTAGAAAAAAGAAACACCATTAGGTTAACCATATCAATTTGACCACTATTACTCAATTTTGCCGTTCGGTCTTCTCCCTTTTACAGAAGTATTCTTTTTCATGATTCAGAGTTCTGCATTCAACTGCTAGACGAATATAAGGCAAGCTCTGAATGTTCGGCGCTTTTCCTTTTTCATCCAGGCGAAATAAGCGAGGCCCTTGAGAATTTGCAGAATAAGGTGCTTGAACAGATGCGAGTTCTCATCTGGCAAGATAATCAGGCGGAAGCGACGAAAAATCTTCACGAAAAGCTGATGAATAAAGAAATAGAAATTGATGTGAGTTTTAACTGTCAAAAATCTTTTATTTTCTTTGCTCTTAACTTTTTAGCCTATTGATATTTTCCATGCTTTCTCCTTTGCATCCAAATGTAGACATTTGGACACTGAGAAGCTTTTTGCTTATCGAGCAGTGCATTTTCAGTGTAATTCCAGGCGTAGGAAGCACGAGGTGTGATCATATCGAGAGGAAGGACCTGGACAATGCTCGATATGCAGAGAGCTTCTCAGTGTCCAAATGTCTACATTTGGATGTAAGGTAGAATAGTATGTATAAAAATGTATTTTAGTGAAAATTGATTATGATGATAATAATTGTCTTCAATCATGACAATGTTTACACAGGGTAACCTCTTCAACACACGAAATACTGTTATCAACGGGGGCCCTGTTTGGTGACGACTTCGCTGTTTTTTTTGCTCTGTATTGTTCTCTAGCTGCCATCTTTTTAATGCCGCTCTTGGCTGCCTCCTTTGCAGGACCGTACCAAGATTGTGCTAGCGCAGTACGGAATGAAGTCCTGGGGTAGAGCCGGCCTTGTGGTGAAACTCATCGATAACTACGCAGAGAAGAGAAGAGACGAGAAAAGTTTCATAAGTGACTGCGTCGAAGCTGCCAACTCAAATGAGGATTACAAGAGAGCTTTGAGATTCATGGAGCATTTGTGCCCATTGTGCGAAAAAGATGTTGCTGTCATCAATGTACGTATCCAGAGATGACTGAATTTTATTCATAATCATGAAGCAAACTTATATTAAAAAGCCTTAACTTAGCTTATTAGCAAATATTTTGTGGACAGTCTTGTCTTCTTCTCCCTTTCCCGAATCCTACAACTTTCCCTCTTTCAAATCTAAGATCAAGAAGCTTGATATGATATCTCTCTCCTGATAGCCTCTCGCTTTCTTCTTTCTTCCATTTTTGGGGCTTCTTATGGGCCTTCACGACTTTTCCCCAACATAACTCACTAGAGAAACCGTGAAGTTTTTTTATATCAAAATGTGAACTTTGGCGTGGATCTTAATTGGCCTAAGGGATAATGTACAGATTTTTTTGCTTTTATGTTTTGTCACTTCTTTACTTATTAGTCTATCCATTGGTTTAGTCATTCATATGATTATCCACTTATTTGTTTATCTGATCGTCGTTGTTTTCAGATGTTTACCTACCTTCACTGCTCAAGCAACGACTGCCAGATTTGCGATGAATGTGTCGCGCAACATGTTACGGTAAACATCGAAAATATTTGTCGACTCGTCTGCCCGTCTTGTGCGAAGCCAGATCAACTTGATGAAGAAAACTCAATGGTGCATTTCCAGCATCTAAGTCACAAGGTAAGAAAGCAAATACCTCTACCCGGTATTAGATACCTCAATTTTTGTTATGAGATGCCTTTATTTTAGCAAAAGATGCCTCAGATTTTGGCAAGAGATGCTCTAGTTTTAGTGTTAGTTGTCTCAAGTGAAGGCTTTGCAGGAGATGCCTCAACTTCTGGCATTAGATGCTTTTGTTTCACTAGGAGATGCCTCAACTTCTGGTATTAGATGCTTTTGTTTCACTAGGAGATGCCTCAAGTTTTGTATAAAAGGCCTCAGTTTTCCTATCAGATTTTGCTATCTGATACCTCCGCTCAAATACCACTTTATTGAATGTTTTTTAGGAGTGATCCATTTAAAGTAGATATTCTTGTTGAAGATTTAAGTAAATCTTAAGGCTTTAAGCCGGCTCATTTGCCTTGCATTTGTATCAAGCCATGTCATGGAGCACTAAAGTACCAACTCTGTACCACACGTTAAATGGTACTAGATATTCCCATCTCGCCGAGTCGTTGGTATTCATTCAATCTTTTATATTCAAGTTGAGTTATGAAATGTGTAAGAGTTTTGCAAGAGCATTTTTAAGGTATTCTTCTTAATGTTGCTTGATCATCTCACGAGTTTGTTCATCTGTTTGTTGATCTATTTGTTTGTCTGTTTGTTTGTTGCTTCATTTCGGGGCACCGTTGTCCTGTCGAACCTTCATTTGATGGCTTGCCTTGTTCCCTTGTTAATTTTCACATTATACTTTATTTGTTATATTGGGAGTTTTTGCAACGACTTGCTGCTTGTGTTTGTAAAAAGCAAGATCAACTGATGAACAAGTTGGTTCGCTTCTACAGCCAAGGCTTTGTGGTATTAGTGTTTGTTTCTCGGTGCTACGAAGGAATCCAAAATCGATGTAATTTTAATTCATTCAGAAGCAAATGACATGCAAAGTTGAATTTGAGAATTGATTTAAAGCCCTTGTCACCCTCTCTAGATTGCAGAGTTGGTTGAAAAAGGTTGGCTTGCTGAAAATATCAGGAAGATTTTCGAAGAAAAACTGCGCGATTTCAGCTTGCAAGATGATCCTAATTTTAGATGGTGTGGGCATGTGAGTCCATTGCAATCAAATCTATCCTCAGGCGGCAGTTAATCGGCGTTTGAAGCTTCTTCATAACAGACCATAGATTGACCTTACCAGTGTGCAATGCATGCAATTTTCAATTTAATTCCAAAAGCAATCCTACTCAACGAGCACCTCTTCATGACAGACGCCAAAGTTTTTCTCACAAAACACTCCCCTACACAATATAAGTTAATCTATGATTGATGATCACGTAGCCACACATACACATAGGCACAAGGTTCACGACACAAACACTCATAACGTTCACGGCACAAATACACATAACATTCACGGGACAAATACCACGGCAATTTTGCCTTTGTTTTTTCTTCCCCATTCTGGTTACTTTTGCTGTTGATTCATCTATGCAGCAATTTTTCTACGCCGCCCTAAATTGTAATTTGTACTTGGAAGAAAAATGTTTTCGCCCGTACTAATAATAATATGCTATTTCTCAATCATTTCTACGCAAATAATTCTTAACATTCCTTCATCCATCTATTCAATACTTCTTCAAGAAGTCTCTCCTGTCCTTGCTTCATCCGTCCTTTCTGTCATTTCTGTATTCATCCTTTCCATCCTTCGTTTCTTTTCGCATTTTCAATAAGCTTTTTTCGTTTCAGCGCTTACTCTTTTCAATTTTCGTTTTCAGTGTCCTGAGTACGGATTTCTGTGGGAAGATCCAAACAATATTCAAATGCATTGCACAAAATGCCAAAAATCTACTTGCTTCCTCTGCAGAGAAAAGGTATGTTTTGTCCAGTAGCAAATTTCTTTTCGCATATCGATTGCATACAAAGACCTTCGTTTCTTGAAACAGCCAATCCCAAACGCTTCAATTCTTCGATGTGGTCATTTTCACAGCTCTCCTTACTTATTTCGAACACGTTGTTCCGTCCTTCTGTTGTTTTCGTCGTTGAAACATTGACAAACTTTCCCTTTTCTGCTTTCCGTCTAGCGTCCGAAATAGATTTTAGGATACTGAGAAGAGGTTATGCTTGCGAATCACAGAGAAGCTTTTTGCTTATGGAGCAGTATCCAAGTCCTTCCACTCGATGTAACCACACCTCGTGATTCCTACGTCTGGAACTACCTCACTCTAGGGGAAAGTTAGGCTGGAGTTGGGCTCGCGCCACTGACCATAGTGCCAGCCATAGGAGTGTCCAACATATTTATAGAAAAGATGAATGCGCTACAGTTTGGGTTAAGATCCGTTCGATACATGGGGACAAACTCTAGAATGATTTGCGATTAGAGATGAGAAACTCTACTTCATAGTTTTCATTGCAGAGAAAGCTGGAACTCGCTGGCAAAATTATGTGTGATTGAAATCCAAAATCTTCACAGACCATAATTTATCTAGTCTTTTATTTTAAATATCAGTCGTTGGTTTGAATGTAAAACCTTGATAAACGAAGGGGCCTTCATCTCGTTAGCTCATCTACTTTGAGACTTCCTCCTTGAGATCCCTACTGCAATTGTAATGGAACTTTGAAATTTTTGCATTTTAATTGTGTTGTTACAGTAGAAGTTAATAATGAGGGCCAAGACGAGAATCATAGTCAGAGAAAATTCCAGGTCACATTTCCATTTCATTTTTGGATTGATAGTGCCGTTATAATTGACGAATTCTTTTTACAAGAATCTATATTAGAACGTTTCATCCATAAATGAAATGAAAATGTCAGATGGAATTTTCTGTGACTTTGAATCTCGCCGTGGCCCTCATCATTCAATTTATCATTAGGCTACGATTGCCAAAACATGGGGTCTGGTACCAAAAGCAATTTCAACGATAGTAGAAGTTAGATTTAGTTGAATTGAATTGTTTCTCGATTTGTTGTAGTGGGAAGACCAACACAAAGGGATAACCTGCGAAGCATTTAAGAATTGGAAAATTGCAAATGATCCCGAGAACCAAATTACTGGACTCCAAAGCCATTTAGCTGCAAATGGAATCAGTAAGAATCGCTTTGTTTTTATATTTTGGCATCATATACCAAACGGTGATTACCTGCCTCAAGCGCCATTATGTCTTGGTACAAGACCCCCCCCCCCCATGCTGCTACGACCTGTTATTCAATCTTTACTCTGATTTTTACTCTGTACTGTTAGAATTTTTCGACACACTTCCAAGATCAGTCCTAGATACACGATAGTACTACAAAACGATACTATGGGCGTTGGGGCATTGTGATATAATTATCCTTTGGCCATAACGTATACGTGGTATACATGTAGTAAGCAGAACTTCGATTGTTAACCTCATAGGTAAGTAAAGCAGCAGTCCGTAAAAGCTAAGCTCGATCAGAAGTACGTTTCGTACATAGAAGGCCATGAAAACTTGTCAGCAAGGTGCCAGTCTTTGCTTTAGGCCTATGAATATTGATTTCAAAATGGTATGTTTATCCGTCCGAGCTGTATGCCTATCCCGTAAGTCCTCTGTCTCCTTCTGATCATGTTTGTCTCTTTTTCGTCAAGCTTGTCCTAAATGCAACCAACGTTATGACTTGGCTCGTGGCGGATGCATCCATTTCACTTGCAGAATGTGCAACTTTCAGTTCTGTGGGCACTGCTCTGGGGAATTTTTTGCAGCCAATGTATGTGCTCCTTTGTCTTAATTTTTACTTAATTGTCAAATCGTGCGTGTCACGTCCTACCATGTCAAGTGGCATTGCATCAAAGTCGTTGATTTGCAGCCTCAGGAATCAGGCGAAAGTCAAGAGAGGGATGGAGTAGAATGGTTTAGAATAGAGATGAGCAAATCAGAGCATAGAAAACATGGCACAACAGAGCAGAGGAAATACATTATAGCAGACTAACGTGCAATGCAATTCGCTACCAGACATAGCAATCATACACTGGATATTGCAGAATCATATGCCATCAACATCATTTTACAGTACACTATATCACACAGCGTGGCATTTTCGTGGAGCAGTGCAAATTATCCAGATTTTTCGTTGAATATTTTTTTCGACCGGTGAAATGATATCCAACTAGATGTTATTTCAGTTTATTTTCTTTCTTTTGCTAGACTTGTCCCGAGCACAGTGGTTGGGGACTGCATTGCCATCATCCGCGAAATTGTTTTTACTATTTTCGCGATTTATGCGTAGCGGATTTGCAGAAGCTCCTTAAAACTGGAAAAATTGAATTCAATACGGAAAAGCCAGCCAGCCAAGGTCAGCTCTTTATTAATCATTTATAGGTTTTCATAAAAAAGCATCCAAATCAAATTGAAGGGCGAATCAATCGGCAACATTAGTTTTCAAAACATTTCGCCATGTAATGAGTTTTTATTTTCGAGCCTTTTTTTACTCTGTTGTCATATTTTGCATTTGTTCCATACGCCTGCTTCAAGCAAAATGCCCCATCAATGATATACAGGTATCCCAATTTAAACAGCTATAGTCTTAGAAGAAAGGCTCTCAAAATATTTTCTCAGTTAGTCCAAAACCTGCTGATCTTTTAGCATCATAAACCGGAATAAGATGAACTCAATAAAGCGAATCTTTATTCAAAACTCAAAGCAAACGGGTCTCGTTAATGAGATTTTGATGAACAAAGCTTCAATATTGCACAGAAAATCACTATTCCATCTTTTACAGATACTTCCGTGGGTATTTCTCTCAGGTTATCAAGGATATTATTCCTGTTCCTCTGAGGCGTGTCAGGACCACCAGAGCGTTGACTCATTCACACCCATTCTAAGTTTCATTACCTTATCCACGAACTTTATCCCACAAATCATTATTCATCCCAAGAACATGCAATTTTCGGAACATCTTGCCTTCTTCCTCCTTTCCTGCGTCCTACAATTTGCCATCTTTCAAATCTGAAATCAACAAACTTGATCTGATCTCCATCTCCTCTTAGCCTTTCACTTTCTTCTTTCTTCCCTTGTTGAAGCTTTTTATAGGCCATCATTCCCTTTCCCCAACCTAACTTACTGAAAAGGAAAGCGGGGAAGGAGTTTCATTGCACTGAATGTCTGTCTCATCGTTTCACTCTCATGAGAGTATGAAACGTGGGAGGCTGAAGTGAGACTGGGAACTCAGATGGGGATTGAAATTTAGAAAGGTGAGCAGCTGATGGAAATGATTGGCTCCCAGTTTTGTGTTAATCGTTCTCCATCACTCTTCACGTGGTTATGATAGAGCTAAACAGACGAAAGGAAGTCCGGTGAAAATAGATGGTCAACCTTGGTGTTCGCCAATAATAATGAAGGAATGTGTTGACAGTTGGTTATAAGAAGTGCGGAGTAGAACGGGGTTAAATCCCACACCGATTACCAGCGAACCACGAAAGATTTATCAACGTATATCAAATGCTCCTTCAGGTCAGAGTAAGGGTACGGCTCAGCGTGCATTCAAAAATCTCGCCATTTTTTAGCTTTCCTTGCGGCATAGTTTCCAATATCTTGCGGTGCTGAAAAAGTGTTCGTTACGACAATAGTTTCGGACGTTTTTATTCAAACCGCTCAGATTCGGTAGCGCGTAGCATGTTAGGCGGTAGTTAGCAGCAAACTGCCAGAGGATTGGTTGCTGGAAGAATGTTGAAGACTGCCAGAGACTTCGTTGATGGGAGATGGTAGGAGACTGCCATTGGCAGCCTTACGATACATAACGGCTATATGGAAACGTGACTTAAGCATAACTGTAGCCAGAGCCGTAAAACTTTCTTGTCTATTGGGTCAGCAGAGGGAAGGAATGTGCAGTGTACAGTGCGTCATAATGCCTTCCACTAATTGTTTTAGCCCACTGTAGCAACCATAGGTTAGAAAAGAGCGTCTTCGCCCAATTCCTGTTGAGCTATGCATCCCTCAGACTCGTTAGTCCGGAGAGGTTGCAAGTTGAATCAAAGTGGAACTCAAGAAATGACCATTTGTCTTGATCATTTCCTGTTCATTCAACGACGTCTCTCAATTCGACTCTATCTTATGTCATCCATCTCTGATGTAGCACGTAGGTCGCATATAGGAAATATGTATGTAATGCAGGCATACCTTATCTCTCTGAAACACGAAATGCAGTCTCGAAAACTAGGAACCACCGCCATCTTGCTCGATGTAAAAATTACGCGCCATTCTAGTGCGCATGCCTAGTGTCACTTGCAGACTGAAATGATTTATGCATTGGATTTGGCACATAATGGGCGCGACGTTTGATTGGAAGCTATGCCACAGTCGTGCCACCCGACTGGATTGGTCGAGATGGTTGACAGGTCGATTCAAATGTTTCTTCAGGAGCTTAATCAAATCGAGCATCGTGCCCCTCTTGTGCATAGTTCTTGTATTAGGTTCGGCATATGACAAGCTCGACGTTTGACCTAGGCCTTACTCTATATAATCTCCTCAGCTATTTACAATAAGTTCAATGCGTACGTGAATCTGCCAAGAGACAAGTGATAACTGAAGTCACCAAGAGTGCTCTTAGCAGAACTAGAGCGATTGATGGGATAGCGAGAGGGAAAAACCAGTACTAATTTAGAACTCTGACTTTCATGTTTCAACGTATGACATATGTATATGTCATATCTTTAGCTGAAGATTGTGAAACGTGAAAGTCAGAGTTCTAAATTAGTACTTGTTTTTCCCTCTTGCTATCCTAATAAGTTGAATGTAATTTTGCAGTCTGACTAATGCAAAAAAGCTGTTTAGTGCTAAAAAGTGCGATCATATGCAAACCGACCTTAATATTGATATTGATGGACACGCGCTATTGCCTCATGCACCTTCACAGTTCCCGTAAAATTACAGTCGCTACGGTGGAATGCAATCATTCAGACAAGCAGTATAGCATTATCATTTCTAAGTAAAATTTGTTTTTCTTCCTTTACCTTTTTGTAGGGGGTCCAATGGTTTTGTCCCCCGGGTCAATGGTCAGTCATTAAAACTGCGTCGTATACTCGATTTCGATCTTAGCAGAAACTAGAGACAGGGCTCAGAGTTTTTCTAGGGAAATGGGTTTTATGAGGTGGTCTCCCGTTGCCTTCCTCACCAATGGCGTTTTTATTGTGACACGTGCAGGATTGGAACGGACAACCCATGCGTTGTGACCCCGCACGCTAAACCACTACACCACGGCACCACGTCCTTCAATGTCGTAGCATAATATTTTTCATTATTGTTGGCAGCAATTATTTCTTTGGTAGCAAATAAAAAACCTCATTCTACCAACGTCGTCTCATTAAATTCCAACCCTTACCGCGAATCGTTTTGTTATTTGTATGAAGTTGGCCATTCGTGTAAATTATCTCATCCTTCTTCTTTCCGTGCCTCATAAAAATCCACTTCCAAATAAAAATTTGAAGCCCTGCTTCTCGTTTATGTTAAATCCAGAATCGGGTATGCTTTGCAGGTCAGGCGTTGAGTCTTCTGAGTCGGTATTAGGAGATACTCCTCTGAAAGTTTTAATTTTTTCAGTGATAAACCGTTCATGTCTTAGACTTAATCGCAAAATCGTCTTCATTTTCAGAAGAGGACAAATGTATGACTGTAGAACAGAAGGAAAGGGAAGACGGTGGGAGTAAATACGACGAGCATTGCGGAAAGGATTCACCAGCTGGATTTGCTGGTCTTTGCGAGTAATGGTCAATTCTTGCTTCATTCTACTAGATATTGCTTTCTTCAATTTCCAATATCCTAGTGATCATGGATAAGTCACCAACCCTCTTATTTGTTAATAACCTGCTTCCAACACCTCCAATTCGATTAAAACAAACCTCGAAATTCCAAAGCGCCTTTTCTATATATCATCTTAAGTACCGAAATGCTATTGTGTCACTCAAAGTAGAAACGTTTGCAGGGTAACTATGAACTGCGTCTTCTTCTACGTCGGTCTCTGAAAAGTCTTGAATTTTTGTGGTCGGAGCATCATTCAAGGCAAATTGGATTTAGGCAAGTCGTATTAGGGTATTTCAAAGGAGCGCGGTGAGTTTGAGATTCAAACAACCCGTGCTGCCCACGAAGTACAACCCTGTAACGTATGCAGATAATTGCGTCATGAAGTTATCCGTGGTGATCATGTAAAAGTGATCTATAGCGATCCCAAGTGATGCGCTGTGATTAAGGTTAGGTTTTTCAGTGATCTCGTGTAAGGTGGAAGGATCCATGCTGATTAAAAGTGATCTATATGGACGAACCCTTCTAAACCAGCACTACTGAATGTGTTACCGTCCTAAAGCAATTAAAATGATTATTATTATCTGACATCAAATTTGTAAATCTTTCAATGAGTGCTTTAGGAATGTTGGGGGTTCCTCTTCTGACGCACTTCTTTCAATGTTTAAGGATTTCAACTTCTACCAAAACCACCAAAATTACATTATAAAGAAAGTCGTGAGCATCGCTATTAGGTGCACATACTACGTATTCTGTGGGAGAAATAAATCGTGGCCTTTCCCGGCATTATTAGGTTTTTAAATGTTTTATTCATTTTTCTTTCTATTATCTTTTATTTCTACTAACCGTTTTTTGCTGTCAATTTTCTTTGTCACTGTATTGAATCAGATAGCCAGTTGTACACTACCTGCTACCAGAGAGGTGTATGATTGTAGATTTTAACTATGCTTCATGAATTGAAGTTTCAAAAAAATTATCATATTGTTCTATAGCAATCTGATGCGATCGATAATTATCTCAAGTAACCCATAGCGACCTAAGTTATATATGGGATCTAGTGTGGCTTTCGGAAGTCCATGATGACCTATTTCAAGAATTAGTTTTTCAGTATGATGTGAAATGATCAACAGTGACCAAGAATGATGAGGATAGTGGCATAGAGTACACTTAAGTGATCTTATCTGATCTTTAATGATCTATAGTGCTCTAGAATAATCTATAGTGATTGATAGCTGTCTTAGGTGATATACCATCTTCTGGCTTTAATCCTACTTGAGTAGAGTCGCTGGTATTTTGGTTGTTCATCTACACCCGCACGTCGTATGTGTTCTAGCAGGGCGGGTGCCATTAGACGGCTGGATGCACTTCATGCCCTTGCCTCAACTATTTTTATCAACTCATAACTTTTGGTGATATAAACAAGAGATTTTTAATTCACATATTTCCGGATCTTGTCATTTGAAGGCCTCTTATCTTTTGAAGGAAACACTACAAAGAGTACCTGGTTGAGCTTATAAACGATAATGGTTTGGATCCCATTGAAGTGATGGATGAAGCTGCAATTACCATTGTCCTACAAAGACACAATGCGGCTGCACCAAATAGGCTCAAGAAGGAAAAAGCCGCCAGTTATCTGGAGAGGTTAAAAGAGGTGAATTAATTGAGACTATTTCACACGAGTAATTTCAGGCACACCACTTCTTTACAGTCATTTTACGTGGATGCTTATTTCAGTCGGTTGTGCGTTCGCTGAGATATCTCATGGCTCAGGCTTCTATGGCAAAGCCCTCCTGCACTCAGCTTGTGAGTAGTAACCAATTTTTGTCAATGAGTCGATTCAAAAAGAGTCAAAGTCCCTTCCCTCGCCATTTTTGGTGAATGGGGCGGTGCCCATCTCCGTTTCATTAGCCATTGGGCCACACAGCTAGGCAAGCACGGTGAGTGCTACAGTTGGGGGCTGGTCATCTGGTAGCACTGTGTGTTTCACTCCCATGCTCTTTCCCAAAGTGTTGAATGCTAAGCAGGGAAATAGCATGTACCATTTTTCAAGTCTTTTTTTTTAGTGGGTTATGTTGAGGAAAGGCTATGGTGGCCTATACAAAGCTCCAACATAAGAGGAAAGATGAAAGCGAGCAGCTAAGAGGATAGAGAGATAAGATCAAGTTTATTGATCTTAGATTTGAAAGATGGCAAGTTGTAGGACTCAGGAAAGAAGGAAGAAGGCAAGACGTTCTATAAATTTGGTATGACTCGAACAGGTATCGAACCCCAACCTACCGCGTACAAAGCGACCATTCTACCACTGGGCCATGGACGGGGTAGGAGTCAATTGGGGTGGCCTAAGATCAATGTAAATCGAACAGCCTAACCCAGCCGGAGGTCTAACCATTTTTCAGTTGCCCGAAGCTAGGAAAGTTCTCCATTTTGAGTTAGTATGACGCTTGTCGTCAGCTCAAAGGTGATTTGTCACACATGTTAGGTTGCTTGAACGAGCTGCTTTTACGCTGGGTTGGCCGGAACGAGGCTGGTCGGAACGAGGCTGGTCAAGGCTGTAACGCATGGGGCTCGAGGGGGCCCTTCGACTGTTTTTAGAATCTGGTAACATTGATGGAAATTGACATTCTCTTTACTTGTATATTAACGACATCACATGTAAGCCCCCCTATTTCATGATCATGCTGTATGATGGACAAAGGGTGTCGCGTACGCAACGGTACCACAGGAAATTTAGACAAATATAGCAACCCTATGGCTGCATAGCCGCGATGTCATAGTAACTTTGCGCTAGTATATTGCTTGTTACGCAAGACATTCTTGTGATGATGGGCATGCTGGCAGAATGTCAAGATCCAGTGGGCGTACCTTTCCTTGCCCCTAAAGGTGTCGACTTTTTAAGAATTTATATGAGATCGAGAGAACGGCAAGGGACAAAATTGATGGATGGCGTTGTGCTGGATAGACCAACACCAGCGGAGGCTCATCGAAAGACGCAGGATCGAGAGAAATGAAAGGCTGTCATCAGAGGTTGCTTTTAGAGATGCCTGACTCCTCTATCTCCTCTATTGAAAACGAAGATTTGTAAAGATCTATGAAGATGTGTGAAGACGTGTAAAGATCTATGAAGATGTGTGAGGATTTGTAAAGATCTATGAAGATTTTGAAGATTTCTGTTATCTGAGTTTGATTGTATAGTCAGCTCAAAACTGTTTGGATTATATCTGATGTCTTCATCCTTTATTGCAGTTTGTTCGGGAGAAGATTCCACTGCAAAATATTGGCAAGAAAGCCACCCAAAGAATCCCTCCATTAGAGCAACTTAAACAACAACAGCAACAACCGCAGCAGCAACAACAAGTAGCGCAGCAGCAGCATTAGCACAGCAACAACTGCAGGTGCCTTTGCAGAGGCGGCCTATTCTTGGACTACCTTAATAAAGGTCAATATTGGATATACCTCTATGTAATACAATTCGTGATTATTATATGAATCATTTAGCCTCGATTAAGTATATCGCAAAAAAGACGAAATTAAAATAAAGTTAACATAAGATTTCTTGTTCTTTGTTTGTGAACGTGCTGGATGTTTGTTGGGAAAATCATACGGTTAACAAGAGATAGTCCCGATTGGAGGCCAGAGCATTTTAATGGAGGATCTGGAACCTCGGTTTCTCTTTGGTTCACGGGAATGTTTGAGGCAGTGGTATTACGACAGCGGTATTACGACAGCGGTATTACGACAGCGGTATTACGACAGCGGTATTACGACAGCGGTATTACGACAGTGGTATTACGACAGCATAATCACTCAAAGTGAAAGTAGAATTAGTTGGAGCCTAGTTAGTTTTTTTTTTAAATCATTAGCACTCTGTGAGGCAGTTGACTGCTTCAAATAAATTTATTGTCACAGGCGTTTAGTCTCTGATGATATTCAAACTTTCCGAATTAAAACTTCTAAAGCAGAATGATCTCAGGCAACTCGCTGTCTCCAACCGCTTGTGATGTCATTTAACTCTATGTTAAGTTTTTTAAAGAATTAAGCCAACCATCTCGAATTTTTTGGCACCTTGAATAAAAAGCTTCTTCCCTGGAAGAGAAGCAACCCCAGCTATCTCGAGCAGAATTTGGTTATTCCTTCTTTAACCACTACGTTGACGCCATCAAGAGAAGCAAAACCATTTTCATTTTCATCATGTTTGATAAATGTACATCTCAAAGCAAGATTTCAAATGCTTTGGAATTCAAAATATTCTTACGGATGACTGCCGGTCATCAAGGTAATCACGTCACTTTTTCCTTTACTATAAGTACTCAACAACAAACTACCAATCTCAATATCCGGACTGTTCCTAATTAAGCTGTCTGTTCCGTCTTCATTGTAATTCCGATGTATTTGGTAAACTTCTCAAGTCTGGTAGATACTGCTCCAAATGCACCAACAACCACTGGAATGACTGACAATTCGCATGTCCCAAGGCCTAGCGATTTCATTCTTTAAAGGCTGGCATTTTCCAATTTCGTTGATTATGAAAAATACTTGCATTGTCCATCGCAGCTATCTGTTACTATGCTCGTTGGACCCAACTTCCTCAAACTTTACGGAAAAAGTTTGAAGTGGGCTTTTCCCTGTCACACATACTCAATTTAGACCATATTCGAGATCCAAAATATCTAATGTTTACCATTGAGAACAGAATCTTGGTAATGGAAAGTCATTGTTTGCAATTGCGTAATGTTGATCTGGTTTTTCAAACAAATTTGACATGTAGTCAGGAACTAATCAGTGTTGGACCTTTTACATCAGTATTGCAATATCTTGGATCCTTCTGCTCTGCCACTTGTTTCGATACATCGATAAAGACGAGAAAATTAGGCTTAGCAAGTTCTAATCGGTGCCGTGGTGTGGGTGGTGTGGTGGTTGAGCATGCGGACTCAACACAGGGGTTGTTAGTTAGATTCCTCCGTGTGTCACAATAAAAACCCCATTGGTGAGGAAGGCAACGGGGAACCGCCTCATAAAATTCACTTCCCTAGAAAATGTCAAAGCCCTGTCTCTGGTTTCTGTTACCATTGAAATCGAGAATCCAATGAATTTGTTTAAGTTATAACGACCGCCATTTGACAAACAAGTTTTTCAGAAATCAGGCTGGAATTAAGAACTATTTTCATTTGAATTTAGCGAGAAGGAAACTTTTGGATGGAAAGATATCAACCCTGTTTTGTTTAAACCGATAAGTTCTTGCTCCGAATATCTCGAAACTCCAATATGTGGAAGAATTTTTCATTTCCCCCTGTGAGCGCCAGGTGGAGTCGGGTTTACCTAACGCTACCAATAATCCTAAATGTAAAATATTTCATTCAAATTTCTCATGGAAGATTTTCCGCTTTCGTAAAGCGACGCATCGCTTTTTTCTTTTTTCGTCTAAATTTTCCTATCATGACGGTTTTCCTTGTTACTGATATATTACCAGACGGTCACTTTCACTAGGGGTACCAAATTTGGTAAGGTGTTTTCTTACAGATCTTACGGTCTGCATCAAGCCAGACCCTCCAGCTTAGGTTTCACTTGAGAGAAGGGCTTTAATCGCTGGCGTAGGAATCACCAGGTGTAGTAACGTCATAGGAAAGACCAGGATACCGCATTGGTCCTCACTTTTTGTGTATCAAATCTACAATCGGATGTTAGGTGGAAGACGCAAAACTGCATAATTATCAACCTATGTCAATTTGGTTGACACCGGAAAATCATTGCATTCAGTCTCGTCTCTTTCATTGGAAACTTGGTTCTTTCGTTTGGTTGATATGTATTTTGTACTGCTGACTCTTGAGGAATCAAAAGGTGTCTTTTCATATTGCTTAGCATTCTCGTCTCTACCTAGACGAAAGTAGATTTTAGTACACCGAGAAGCCATGCTTATCAAGCAGTGTACTGGTCCTTTCTCATAAATTGACGTCATTCGAGATTCCTATGATTCCTGAATCACCAGGTAGATTTCAGGACACTGAGAAGCTATGCTTATCAAGTCCACCATCTTAATCATTATCATCGTCCTTGCTATTATGATTATCTTCTTCATCATCATCACATCATTTCGTTAACTTGTTAACGCAGCCTACATTGGAAAAGAAGAAAGGCTAAGTTGCACCTAATTTGGGCCTACTCTTACAAAATTCACAAGTTCTCAAAACCAATCGATTAATGAAGTGTACATCTGATATTTGAAAGATACGGCATGTATGCTTGCAGATCCAGCAATTGCAATTATAACCAGTTCAACATCTAATTGGCTTTTTTTAAATAGGAGGGGATGATAATTGGTAGTTTTATTCCGCTTGGAAAAACGACCACAGTCCAGAGTGGGTTATGGTATCAGTTTCAAAGGACGTGGTTCGCACCTTTGGGTGTTTGGCGTCATCACAATGCCTTAGATAGTAGCTAATACCTCATTCCATAAAAGTATCCTCCATTAAAGGTGGGATCAGATTTTCTTTTTGAAATCTTCGTCATGAGCAGCTGTAGATTTCTTCCATAGATGGACAGTGAGTAGGTCTGATCCTGGAGAGAACCAAAATAATTCCACGATCTTTGTGTGCAGTGCTCTTTCACGAACATGATTCATTCCATGGCTTAATGTTCGATCAAAAACATCCAATACATTGACTGTGGCTAAAGTGATATAACACAAGTGTTTTCATTGGCTATTGCAGCTTTTTACTGTCGATAGAGCAAGATATCCAGGCTAATACATGGAGTTTATGGCCGGCCTTTTGAAATGCGATCTTGGCATGTTTTTTAAAGATAGCAATTGATCAAAAAGTATACTGCGAATACACTCCTGTGTACTCTCATTCACACAGGTTTTGCCTATTTCAATGGTTAAATCATCATCTCCTTTCGTACCAAAAATCAATGCATTACGTTTGTCTTAATTGGCTTTGTAAAATTATGCCACCTGCTTTCAAAACATCGGTAATAATAGCAATAGAAACTTTTATACATGTTGAAGCTAAAAACGGAAACAATGCACATTTATCCATATATTCACCCAGTTGACAAACCGGTTGCTTTTACCCTGTCATCTTCTACAGATATGCACTCGACCGCTAGACTATCAATTCCTCCCAGCAGCGAAGTTGATCGTTGTCCTAGAATAGATTCTTAATCAAAGAATTGAAATAGGAGATTGGACTTAATATAGATGCTGCAAAAATTCCATTTTACATTATGTTATGAGTCTGCACATGGTTTTGTGGCTAGCCAGTATCATTAAGAAATGAGCCTCGTGTTACTTCAAGTGATAAATTTAGACTTCTTCAGGACATCTTAAAACAAAGGAGCTCTTGAGTCTTTCCATTCAAAAATTTTTGCATTAATGCGAGCCAATGCTCTATCTACTTTTCTTGCATTGAAGTAAATAGGCTGGAAGTTTCTCAGTGTAAATGAAATTCTTACACAATAATATTAATGATTATGATAGTAATGATTTCAATTCTTTTAGGGCAGTAGCCTATTCAGCAGTGCTTGTTACACACACTGTAGATGCACACACACATACATAACTCACGATACATTCATGGCAATACATGCAGGCCCGCAGCTAGTTTGGATTTGCAAGGGGGCACCCAGTCACTATGAATATATATAAATATATATATATATATATATATATATATATATAAATGCATATTTATATATATATATATTCATGTATACATTATATATATATATATATATATATATATATATATAGGTAAGGAATGCTAGAGGTTACCCGGCAAAGTATTGAAAAAAGAACACACTTTGTGGACCAAAATGAGCAAATTTGATACAAATTCTTTAATTCATGTTTGTTCTTCCTATTGGCAATGATAAGATAGCTAATACTCAAAGTCAATCATGATATGCGTCATTACTTTCCTCCCTTTTTGCGCAATGCAGGGCGACCATTGCTGTGATTGAAGGCCAACGTCCTAGTACTTTTGTACCCTAAGTGCATACATAATGGATATGTCCAAGAACTAAGGTTTCCAAACAGTATAAGGAACTAAGAACTCGAGACGAATGATAAACAAGATCACAATTATTTACTTTCAAAACCAATCATGAAGTTTGATGAACAAAAAGATGATTACAAACAATGCGATTGTTTCACGAGAAGATCATGAAACAGATGGATAAGTTAATTCCCAAGGTTTCTTGGCTTTGAGCTCCATTCATTAAAAAACTCATAAAATGTTACATCTCTTTCATGGGGATCTTGCTTTCGTATGAAAGATACGCGAAGTCACATTCGAGATTCACAGGATAGCCAATGTGCTCAAGCAAAAGTACTTCAAGTACTGAAATTTCCCATTAGCTGAGAGCTATTGTGCCTCATCAAAAGATTTCTTTGGGATTGAAAAACGAAACTTAAAACAAACTACGCCAACGGAGTTGACAAAACGAACAATTCTGCCACTGGCTATAGCTTGAAATACACAATTCATTTCTGAAAGGGGGACACAGATTCCAACTTCACAAGTCCAGGGGGGCCTTACCCCCAGGCCCCCCTTGGCTACGTGCCTGAATACATACATACATGGCCATACATTCATAACAATACATACATACGTAGCCATACATACATAGCCATACATACATAGCCACACATACATAGACACACATACATAGCCATACCTACATAGCCATTCAAACATAGCCATACATACATAGCCGCACATACATAGCCATACATACATACAGCCATACATACATACAGCAATACATACATACAGCAATACATACATACAGCAATACATACATACAGCAATACATACATACAGCAATACATACATACAGCAATACATACATACAGCCATACATACATACAGCAATACATACATACAGCAATACATACATACAGCAATACATACATACAGCCATACATACATACAGCCATACATACATACAGCAATACATACATACAGCAATACATACATAGTCAAACTTGCATAGCCATTTACTCATAGCCGTACATTGCCATTGGCATATATACATATATACATCAATAAGAGATTGTCAATTGGCTGAATTTGTCATTCTTTGAGATGTGTGGCCACGTTTCTATTATTTTGCTGTGATATCAGACATGTGGATATTCTATGAGAAATTAATTCTTGTCAACGATCGTCTCAAAAAGGAAGCTTCTAAAAATTGGAGCAGAATGGCCTTATGGCTATGTATGCATAGCTATGTATGACATAGACATAAGACATAAGACATAAGACATAAGACATAAGACATAAGACATAAGACATAAGACATAAGAGATAAGACATAAGACATAAGAATACATAATGTCTTATGTCTTATGTCTATGTCTTATGTCTATGTCTTATGTCTTATGTCTTATGTCTATGTCATACATAGCTATGCATACATAGCCATAAGGCCATTCTGCTCCAATTTTTAGAAGCTTCCTTTTTGAGACGATCGTTGACAAGAATTAATTTCTCATAGAATATCCACATGTCTGATATCACAGCAAAATAATAGAAACGTGGCCACACATCTCAAAGAATGACAAATTCAGCCAATTGACAATCTCGAAAGTCTTTGGCAGAAATGCAAAACCACTTTGCTTATAGAGATCCAAACATGTTCTGCACTATCACGTTTAAGTAGTACATGGCTAGAGTGTTAGGACAAGGGAAGTTGATTGACCTATCAAAACTAAAGATGGAGATGAAAACATGGCAGTGTGACTCAATCAAGAAATAATTTTGATAAATTGTTGATACCCTATCAAATACATGTTCAAATATTATAGTGTTTATTGTAGCTACATCAGAGACGCAAATTTTCCATGAGAAATTAGGGTTAAATTAAACCGTGGGTGTTTTAGCTCTCCTTTTTCAAGCGGTATGAATCAGCTTTAAACCTATACCCTACTTTGCTACTTCGGGTGACGTAAAGTTTCATAACTGAAAAATTCGACACGATGGAGTTATTCAAATTTAATCTACTTCTCATTGATACGCACAGATGCACTAGTATCGTGGAACTGGTTGCTTATGCAAGAAATCTTTTCATCCCAAAGAATGATTGAAACTCCATCCTCCACAACATACATTTTTGCCAAGTCCTATTCAAGATGGAAAGGATTCTGGCGATGATGACTTAACTCTGCTCAATATCCAACAATCACTGCTCAAAATGCAGAGAAATACGTCCATTCTCTGGTCGCACTTGAAAAGATATGATCCTTTGATCAGTCAAACCAAAAGCCTTCAAGCCTCAGCGTTTTAGACAGCAAGCAATTTAATCGTTTTATTTTCCCGTTGACACACTCCCTTAACCTCAGTCTAACGTGGCTATGAATAAGAAGACCTTCTCTTCGATATATTCAACCACTGAGAGAGAGTGCTCCCTCTCAAGAAACTCAACCAATTATGTAGTTTCCACCTAAGGTTATGCCTGTGTTAATTTGTCTCTATACACAGCTTGATCATCATCATTGTCATCATCATCATCACTGTTAATCGTCATCATCATCTTAATCGTCATCATCATCATCATTATCATCATCTTCATCATCATTATCATCATCATCATCATCATCATCATCATCTTAATCATCACTATCATTATCATCATCATCATCATGTGTACACAAATTACAGTAGCCCGTTAAACTTATGACGACATGGTGCAGCTATCAAGGGCGAGGTTTGTCCTAACTCGAGGACGTTGCGTCTTGGATAATCGCTGAGTTGGTCCCAATCCGCCATAGGGGCTTTCTAAATACCCCTAACCAAAGGCACCATCACCGTCATCACTTATGCTCATTCACATCTTAGATCTTGCAAAGGGGTAACCATTAAACTCGAAACGTTTCAGAATCCTTAGCCCCAATACATATTAGGCTTCAAAGAGTCAACACTCCACTAACTACCCCTAGCGCCTCTAATTGCTTTCATTCTTGGGGTCTGGAAACCGAAAGTTATGACATCATCATCTTTCTGTTCACAATATTTATTCGCGAGGGAAGGCGAGTTGCTGTGACAATTTTACGTTATTGGTGCTGAAGAGACGGTTACACTGCAAAAGCTGCATCACAGGTAATTATTTCTTTTCATTTTTTCGAGATAGTCATCAGTTGATTCTGTTTGTTAGCAAGCCCACGGGAAGAACCCCGATGCGTATGGGATGAAATATCGGCCTAAGGAAATTAGGAAGCTGCGCTGAAGGTGTAATTCAAATTTACAACTTGTTGTAAAACCTCGTTAATTTCTTTCACTGTTTAGTTTATTACCTTTTCCAGGAAAGTAAGACAGATTTTCTGTTCAGCCCACCCAAGCTTGCATGTTCCTTACTTCTGGAACATGCTGGCAGTGAATACATTAGATTCCATGAAATTTCACGCATGGCGGAAGCTTTTCGTGTCCACAATTCAACTATCATCGCCCAGACAAGACAATTATTCCCTAGGTGAAGCAAAGTTTAGCCAACATAGCATTGATAAAATCTTGTAAATCTATCAGGTCTGGTTACTGCAGGGTATATGCAATTCACTTCTCTCGGTTAAATCGGAATGGAGCGAGAAAATGTGTGTTTTTCTCATTGTAACAGCTCCTCGTGAGGCGGTTAGGCATTTCAAGGTAAGTATGGCGGCTACCATCCTCACTTTTATATCTTGTAGCAATATAGCGTTCTATTGTGCAAAGCGGGATTTCACACTCAGTGAAGATGTCGTAACCGATTGACGTGCGGGCATTGCAGTGTCACGATAACGCTGTGATCGTTTTGCAGCAAATTGTTTGTGCACTTGCAACCGAGCTACTTCATAAATACTGCACAAAGTTTTTCCTTGCTTGCAATTCAGAACATCTGGACGAAACGATGAAGAATCCAAATGTTTTGCAGACCGTGTATTTTCAGAAATTTCACAAAAATTTAATACCTCGAGGCAAGCGGGGTTTCATTTTGTTGAATTCGCTTTCGTTTTGTAGAGCGAACTCTTATAAGGACCCTTGGCTCCAGCTTTATCACTCACTTACATAGCTAGGATCATTTTACAGACAGGGAGGGAAGGATTTGTTCAAAGATTAAAAACCGGAATTATTTCTAAGATCCGTTTGTAATATGATAAGGCCGTATACCTAAGTCCAAAGGTATACATTGCAACAGGATGGACCTGTTTCCACTAGAAATCCAGGGGTCAACGCGCTGTTGACTTTGTTACATGTGCACGCGAATTTCCTGTCTTCATTGAAATTGTACCTTCTAGTTGGCATTGCTAGTTGACACATGGACAGTCTGCATTGTGCTTAAAGCTCATCCCTAGCACGCAGAATGTCCGGGTTTTAGTTTATTTTTAGTTTAAAGAACATGCAATTTATGGAATGTCTTGCCTTCTTTTTTGCTTTCCTGAATCTTACAACTTGCCATCTTTCAAATCTAAGATCAATGAACTTGATCTGATCTCTCTCTCCTCTTAGCCTTTTGCTTTCTTCTTTTTTCCTTTGTTGGGGCTTTTTATAGGCCTTTCCCCAACACAACTCACTAAAAAATAAAAAGAAATAAAGAGAGGGCCTAAATTTTGCTTTGCCTTCTATCTGTCTTTGCAAGTAGTGAATTGACACAAGGGTGAATCTTGGGGTGGATTGCTGCCAAGAAAAGAACTTCATTTAGTTTTCTTACAGTGTTATGGCTCCGGATGGTGCCTCTCTCCCCAAGTTCTCCATAATGCTCATTTTAAGCATGAGGCTGAAATTTGTTTCAAATGACCATCCTATCAAATCAGATTTGTTGTTTACCTAAACAACAAATAACATTGTTCTATGCCCTTGAATCTAAAGCTACTTTTGTCTCCTTGTCAATTTGTAGCTCCCTGTGAATGGATGTAAAATCTTCTGTGTCGTCTCAAAGCCACTCCCACATTTTGCCTGTATTTTGAAAGAGCTCGGTTTAAATACATCTTTCACCTTTCAGCTTGTGAGGTATTCAGAATGGCAATGCCAAATGTGACAAGTATCCATGGAAACAGACAAAGGCTACGGCCATGGCTCATTGACCAGATAAATAGCGGGCTATACCCTGGGGTGAGTTGGGTGGACAAAAACAAAATGGCCTTCAAAATACCATGGAAACATTTTGGAAAACCAGGGGTAAATGAAGAAACTGATGCAAAGATATTTCGTGAGTGGGCAAAACACACAAAGAAGTACAAAGAAGGAGATCCATCGGATGCTTCCACGTGGAAGACTAGGTTCAGATGCGCACTGTACAAGCTGCAAGATATAGAGGAGCTGAGCCATTTGAATATGTTGGACGGAGATGAACCATACCGTGTCTACCGCTTTCGATCTAAAGGTATGTTATGCTTCACTCTTGAAAAATACAATTTAAATGATAAAGGACAAAACAGCTAGTGTCAGACTCCCGTCATCATGATTATCATAATCACTGAATCATTGTCATCATGATCATCACCCCAGCATCATCATCATGATCATCATCACCCTTGCGGCATCATTGTCATTAGTCATCATCATTAATCATCATCATCAATCATCATCATCAATCATCATCATCATCATCAATCATCATCACCGCCCTCATTATCATCACCATCATCAAAGTTATCATATAACCCTCTATTGTCATGACCATAAGCATGATAAACAAGTCATCAAAATCATCATTAGTGACATTGTATTATCTATTAGCATCATTTTTCTAATATATTTGCTACATTCAGATGCTTAATGTTTGAAATTGCAATATCAAGTTAGCAGAACATTTTTATGTCAGAATTCATCACTATTAACCAAATCCAGTGAATGAGGATGTTGAAAATCTTTACATACTACAACTTACTATCTTTCAAATCTAGCTCTGATCTTCCTCTCCTGTTAACCTTTCCTTATTTCTTCCTTTGTTGAGGCTTTGTATAGGCCATCATGGCCTTTCCTCAACATGGTTCACTAAAAAACATCTGCTGAGCTCTACCAACATGTCAAAGAGTATATTCAAAAGCATTTTGTTTGAAATTGTAGAGGAAACGGAGAGTGATAGCAAAGCCTATCAAGTAAGTTAACTGTTATAGACTTTTCTTTATCTTTATGTCTTTCTAATTGCAATCAAAACCAAGGCATCGTGGCTGTTATTTGAAACCCATCAGAAAAAAAAGGGATGGAAGGAAAGCTGCAACATTTGTACATTTTTGTGATTTCAGGTGGTTTTGTAAATAAGCAATATCTTGAATGATATTTTGTGGTATTTGTGATATATGTATATATGCATAAATATATAAAGAAAAACAAATTTATGTATATACACCCACCATATACACATATGAATGTAATAGATTTATGAAAATATATAAAAATATTATAACTAATATAATATAATATAATAATTATTTATATATTTTGATTTATACATATCTTAATACATATATGTATATATATATATATATATATATATATATATATATATATATATATATATATATATATATATATAAATATGTATTTATATATTTACATATATCTATATATTTACATATATCTATATATTTACATATATCTATATATTTACATATATATATAACTATATTTATATACATAACTGTATAAGTAGAAAATGAATCTACATGCATCTACCATATAAAGATATGAATATATATAGGTAAAAGCATGTATATTTATACATGTGTGTATATTTATATCTATTTGTATGTTCATTTTTGTGTATTTTGGAATGGTCGTAAGGTGGTCATATGCTTTGAGTATAGAGACATGTACTGCTTTTTAATCAGGGTCATGATTCCTTGTTTCAGACCAATATAATGTCGAGTCCTGCTCCATCAGATGACACTCTGGACAGTGAGTATTCACTCCCCTTTTGTGAACTTTATTTAGGGATGGATTTAGAACATTTAAAGCTATTCTTACCTACCTTACTAAAAAGCTCTATTTTCCTAACAACGACATGTCTGTCTGCCTTGTTTTCCAGGCCAGAAAGAGGAGCCACTCATGTTACAAGTAAGTTTATCAACATCACATGCGTTTTGTTCAGTTATCAATGCATTTATCCATTTATTAGTTCATTTATTCATTATTTCATTCTCTCATTCATTCGCTTATTCCTTTTATCGTTATTTCATTCACCCAATAATCGTTCACTAATTGATCCATCTATTCACCCATTCATACATTTACTCGTTCGCTCGTTCATGAATTAATCCGATTAATCTGTCCATTCAATGATATTTAGGAATCAAGACATTCATTCATTTGTTTTTTCCAATTTTAGGAGGAAGATTACATGGAGTTTGCGCAAAATTTAGGTACTTCATCATAATGAATCTTTTTCGTTTTCGCTGTAACTCCACTTTGAAGAGTGATTTGCGGTTTCCGAATTGCTTACTGACACAAGTTGACATTACCATCCACTTTGCTATTGCTTTTTAGTGGATGTGATTGGAGTGGAAAATACGGAGACCTTCATATCTGTGAGTTGTGCTTTTTACAGTTACAGTGCTGTCCACGTTGCGTTTGCGTTTGCGTAGCACGTGCTCTGTTGGCTTGATCTGTTTGCTAAGCTTTTTCTGCATGACTTGCAGTTGATTCAATGCGATAATAGATCCGATTTCGGCGCTGCTCTCTCCTCGTGTCCTCTGAATTCCAGCCAAGGCCGTGTACTTTCTTATGCTCTTTCAACTCTGCCTCTGAACAGGAAATTTCGGGTAACCTGAGCTTTGTGGTAAACCATAGCAAAGCTGATAGTAGTTGTGACCCTCCATGCTTCAGAGAAAAGCTTCCTCGGTTTGGTGCAAGCGAAAGGATAGATACTACCTAGCTCTTTTGCTTGAATCGATTTGCGGCCCATTCAAACGGTACCTTAAAGCAATTCAATCTCACAAGAATATCCTATTTATGCTGCACAATAACGATCTCGGGGGCATGTCATGGCGGTGGGATAAGACAGCCAAGGCTCCAAGACCGTAGCCATGGAAGCAAGCCTGCAAGTCATCGAGTTGATTTTTCTTTTTTCAAACGCCAGTCGACCGACTCGCGATAAACTATTTATTGAAGATCTCCTAATTTGAAAAAAGCAATTTCCATAATTTAACCTATAAACGCGGAACACTGCGAAACGCGGAAAAAAAGCCATTTACTCAACGATGCCATAAACAAACATGTGACACGAAAAAGCAACATTGCCCCCTGGAATAGCAACATAGGATGATTATCATATGCGATACTTCGCAAAATCTGAACAGGTTAAATCTAAATCTAAGTTTGAACAGTCTATTTAAGATTTTGTTCTCTTCTATTTTTGTTTCTAATTTTATTTTCATTAACTATTAACACTTGCTTTACGCTCCTAGCGTCTTGTTTTATATTGTAATCGAATTATCCTAAGTCATTCGACATTATGATTTAGTTAATTCCGCATCGGTGGTGATCAATGTTCCCAAGTGGAAGGTCCCTTGTAAATCAGCGCCGGCTGAAGGGCTTTCCTCCGTCATCGAATCGAATTCAATGAAATGAAACCTAATACACTGTATGTAACGTGTGGAGGAATTTTGCGTCTTCATTCATTCGAATCATATGTTGACGGGTGGTTTGTTAATTGAATCATCCCGCTTTTTCCAGGAAGTCTCGAATTCGCCACTATCGAATAGCGGATACACGCATCCGCAGTCTAATATTCCCGTGCAACCAGTTCGACCAACACTCACCTCATGTAAGTATCCAACCTCGAACAGAGCTAGATTCTACAATTTGGATCAAATAAGTTTTATTTTTATCAAACGTCATTGAGTTGTATTTCCCCATAAAACATGGCATTGCCCTCATGACAATATCACACTGAACTGAATTAGAATACTGGATATTGCATACATTATACTGCATTTGTTTCATAAACTATACTGAATTTATTGCATACATTATACTGCATTCATTAAATTGCATATTTAGCATTGCATCCATTCATTAAGTTGGATTGGTTTAGATTAGCTTGTGATTTTGCAGAAATCTGTTATTTTCTCGTTTCGTCACTGGCTCATTAGTGGTTGCCAGTTTGTCTGGGGATGCTTAGGTCTCCTCCAAATTTGAACTGCAAACATGCATGTTTTATAAGAAAACTATATTGTATACAGGGAAACTTGTTCAGTGAATCGAATTAACTGATATCGACCAAGGAACTGCAAACCTAGTATGTTTAAAATGCTTAAATACCAGAAATGTAGGTTAGAATTAATTCATCAATAAAATCTGAAGAAATCGGCACAAGTCAGATTTTTTGCAATAAATCTCGAACTGATGTATTGATGTTCCATTAAGCATGGCATGTTACCTCTAGCCGTAGATCTACTCATCAGATTGTACAACAGATCGAAGGAAGTGTGTGAGCCACTGCTGATAAGAAACCCAACCGGATGTCGAATAGCTTACAAAGCTCCTCCTCCGTTACCCACTGATCTTGCCAACAAAGACAACGAAGAGGTCGTCAGTCACATTTACGGGCCGTTTCAAGCCCACCAGGTGTACTTCCCCGAGACAGATGACCTGGAAACAGCAAAGTTACTGGAGTTTATGAAGCGTGGACTCGTCTTGCAGACCCACGACAACGACATACACGCTACAAGGCTTTGCCAAGCGAAGATCTTCTATGGCATGTCTCAGGCAGAGGACGCACAGCCGTTGGAGCTGCGACGTGAGAACACAACAAAAGTCTTTGACTTCAAAAAGGTTTTCCTTCCACAGCTCGAGTCGGCGCTTAATGGTAGTGCCAGACCTCCGCGCGCTGAGCTTTACTTTTGTTTTGGTCAGCGGTGGGGCAGAGGAACCGCGCTTTCAGATAACCTCGTTTACGCTCGTGTCACTCACATACTCGCAGAGAACCACTTGAAAATGTTGATTTCACAAAACGGAGAAGTTATGGTTTCAGAGCCAAACAATTTGGACGACATTGCTTCGCAGATTGACCAATTGTCGGTCAGTGGTACGCTTGCCACTTGAGTACCGCCAGGCCATCGGGTCTGATTTGTGTGTTTGTAAGTAACAGGGTTTCATAGATTAGTGCTCACAGGTGATTTTGCTGGGAAAACCATGGTTGTCTTTGTTGTCGAGGGATGGCGTAGATATCAAGCAATTTGAATCTTAGTCGCTAGTCTATTGCCTTAAGTTCTTTGTTTGCACATTTGCCAATTTCTTCGACAAATTGATTTTTCGTCGATACGGTCCTTCGTTTGACAAGCGAGCTTAAAACCTGCTATTTTTACTTAGGCAAAGAAGGTTTCCGATTGTGCCCCCGGAGAAGCACCAAGGGAAAGATTTTTTTGTAGCTGTCTCGTGAAGACTCGAGCTACGCTCTTATCTGTTTCATTTGGAGCTTTTAAAAACTAAATGACCGCCCCTAACAGAAGTATGCCCTTTGCAGAAAATTAGAGCTATACAGATAGATCCAGAAGTCGGACACTATACCTGAAATGGATTTCCATAAATTCGAAAGGTTTTCTACCTTCGAGCCCCGAGGCTTTTTGGCAAATGTAATTTTGAGATACACGTAGATGTATTTATGTAAAAGGAGCAATGTGGCCAAGTAGCAAAAGACCAAGAAGTGCTCAAAAGGCCAGACTTCTCAATTATTTCAAAAAGGATTGCTTGACTTATATAACGGCTACATCGAACGCTTATTCTTGTGGATATGGTTTCGATGAACAATTCTTTAGGGTCTCTGTCCTGCCCCCTCCCCCTGCCCCCTCCCTCTCCCAAGCTGTGACCTCCATGCCCGTTGCCCAGGCATTTTACGAGTGATTTTTTGCGGATTTTTCTTTTGGTAGCATTTAGTCCGGTAGCCGTGAGACGAAGTTTTAACTTTTTTCGTCGATGGAGACTTTTTGTATATCTATTGCTGTATCAATATTTGATGTTGATCTTATCATTTATGCTTTAGGAGTTTAGTAGCTAAGTAGACGTAATTAGATATTTGACAATTTGCAACGAAATTGCTACATGCTCTGCACTGTTTTTAACTGCCTTCAATAGAATCTTTACGGCACCTGATATCTTGACAAAAATTTCCTTGTCTCTTTTTGACTTTGCCAAGGCTTGCAGTTCCTCTGCCACTGCTTTGAAATGTGACTCCTCTTAGGAGCGGCTGTAATTAAGATGGTATTTCTCCATGATTGGATTAGTACAGGAAGGAGTGAGTCGTATCACTGTCCAATTATAGCAAGACAACTTTTAGTCAAGTTAACCAACTCAATGTGGTGGTATTTTGAGAACTCGTCACTGGAAGGTTAGCGATATTGTTAGGACTCTCTTCTGGCATTCTGATCAATGTTTGCTTCAAAACATCGCTGTGTTATACAACACAGGGAGTGGTAGATGGGGGCTGTTGGCGTATTTGTTGGAGCACACATCTACTATACTCGTATGCATCGATTTGCTAGCTGACTGACAGGGTGAAGACGACAGAGAACATCAACATAGCAGGATTAAGGGGCCTCTGCACATCCACTGTAATGAACGTTAGAATTGTCAAGGAGATCTGGGGGATTAGGGAGAACGAAGTGTCACGAGGAAACGAAATATGGTAGCTTTGAGACACAAGTACAATAGTAAAAATTAAAAACAGAGACAAGCACCCCTGATTTCAGTGGAAGGATATCATTAAAAGGCCGAGCTGACCTTATTCCCATAATGTTCCCCTTAGGGGTGTTGGTTTAGCAGATGGAAACAGAGAGAAAAATCATGATAAGAAACTTAACTGTTGTTAGTCACAAACTGGTCCTTAAAAGTAGACATACAGTATATGCCATCTGTATATGAGTGAAGGGATGGGCCTCAGTAGAATTACAGGATGGATCTTAAGAAATCCCTGATCAGACATTTCCTGGATGTGCAAATAGCCATATCCTACGTATTCTGCCATTCCCCCTCCCAGATATTGGCAACTATTCCCCCCTAGCCTGGCTTGTTCATGCTACTCCTCCATACTCATGTTATTCCATTAACTTTGTTGCTTAAAAACTATTGATTTCGTTTTCCTTTCGTAGTTACTAACATACTAACAAACATTGTACGTAATGCTAATAACTTGGTTTTGTAGATAGATAGATAGATAGATAGATAGATAGATAGATAGATAGATAGATAGATAGATAGAGTGACAGATAGATCGACATATCTTCCTTTTTTTTTACTAAATTTTAGAAAAAGTTCTCTTTGATTTTATGTTTGAAGGTGTTGATATTGGTCATTGATTTTAGTTCTGATGGAAAACTATTCCATGTTTTGGGCCCTAGGTAGGATAGGCAAGTCTGTCCGGTATTGCTTTTCCGAAATGGTATGTCTACATTGCACTTTGATCTTCGTGTGATTCTGTCCTGGTTGACCGGATGTGTTCGGGTTTCCGTAGAGAAAGCTACGAAGGCCCAACTGAAAACGACCGCATCTGAAATGGCGGCTATCAAAATTCTATTCGCAATATTAGCTGCAATGATCGCAGGTTTGATCTATTTTCTGATAAAACCAACGCATCTTGACCCGATCAAACCCCTCGGTGAAAAATGGTGGGGAGAAGGAGAACGGAAAGAAGAGGGTGGAGATGTTGTTCCGTTTGAAATCAAGTTCAGGCAGCAGAAATACACAGAACTGTTGGAAAAATTAGAAAACACGCGATATTTTGAGTCTTTGGAAGACGTAGATTGGAAATACGGCACGAGACCGGATTTCATGAAATCTGTGGTTGACCACTGGATAAACAACTTTTCATGGAAGGATCAGGTAATATTTTTGAGCAGCGCCTTGGGAGCTCACTTCGTACTTTGCCCAGTGGGCGCGAAAGTTCACCATTGTAATATAAATATCCGTCAATGGATGTGGTCATTTTCATTTTTCATTTATTCAATTAATTCAGAAATTTTCTGATTTTTTGAATATTTTAGCGCATTCAATATGTTCGCTTTTGAGAGTTCCATTCAGTTTTATCTTCTTTGAAAATGTTGCGTTAGGCGATGGGTGATTACAGGTCTTTTGTATGTTGCAGACCAATAAGGAGGTGCAGATGGTCTAGTGTAACCTCATTATCTCAAAACATACTGAGACAAGATGTAAGCAAATTAAGTAGTTTCTTAAGGTGTCCTTAGTATCCTGGATGAATGGATTTTGAGAATTGAAATATCATTTATGGCTGGTAGGTCCACTCAGCGCACCTCATAATTGCTGATTGCTATTATCTGTGTATCTTAACCAATTTAGATTAGTTAAAAAGTCAATAATTTGCAGAAATGCACAAATTAATTTGAATTTAGTCCTTTGCAAGCGAACTGGAATCCAAGTGAATACTCTCATTGTTATATAACAATGGCTTTCGTCCATCCCTTGGTAGGGGGCCTTTTCTTGGGGTAAGGAGGATTTGTAGGGAGGAGGAAAGGCAAGCCTTTTAACCAGACATTTTTAACAAGTGTTGGTTATGACATGGCAACTGTTTGAATTCACTGCCATAATTTTGTAGACAAACATTGCCTATTTCAAATGAGTCTAGGCAGGCTGCAGTACAAAGGTGGGGACAATGCGGGAACATCTACATTGGTGTCCCTGGATATAGACCGCCAAAAGTGATCTTGACTCATTTTTGTCGGCTGGTAACCGATTCTGCAACCACTTTCCCTTAAAGCATATTTGAGGGAAAGAGTCGAAGAAGAAGAAGTACAAGGGTGCACCATTGTCCTGTATTTGGCAATAAATGGCATTCTTGTGTGAATCGGAACAATAATTAATGCATTGCCCCATTTCTCATATCAGAGTGTTTCTATTTTATTCTCTTTGTGTGTGCGATATTTTGAAAGGAAAACCTCTTAGCCAAGTTTACCAGTTACTTTTATTGTTGTCAAAAATGTTAATGTGGCATTTATTAAGTTCTGATGCCTCTATGCTCTTTTCAATTTAATCATGAATAAATTAAACAATTATTTAATTTATGACGGAAAATCACAGCTGGCCCCCATCAATTCTCTGTCAATGCCTCCGGCAAGGGTTCTCCCTCCTGGTGTATTTTTCTGTTGTCCTGCGAAGGAAAATTGAATTTTATTTCTCTACCCTGACTATATTTGTATGATTTCATTCTTTTTTATTTGGCTAGGTTGATTATATCAACAGATTCAAGCAATTCAAGACTAACATTGATGGTATATCGCTGCATTTCATCCACGTAAGACCATCAAACATTCAACCAAACACAAATTTCCTGCCACTCATGCTGATTCATGGTTGGCCTGGCTCATTCTTTGAATTTCACAAAGCCATTCCAAAGCTCATTGCAGAAAGAGACGGCATCGCCTTTGAACTTGTCATTCCATCGCTGCCTGGCTATGGATATTCAAGTGCACCAAGAAAGGTTGGAATGAGTCCTGAGTACATAGCAGTGGTCATGAAAAAGCTGATGCTACGATTAGGGCATAACAAGTTTTACGTTCAAGGAGGTGATTGGGGCTCTGAGGTCTCACGGATGATGGCAAGATTCTTTCCTGAGTATGTGTATTTTTGTCTATTGCATTCACATTGAAATCTTTGTTCTGACCAGGGCTCCAATAAATCATAAACCATTTGAGTGGTTCTATTAGCATAGATACCTTCAGTTAGGTGCCAGTATGGCTCAATGGGAAGGCACTTGTTCAAATCCCCTATTGCTAGTGCATCGGTCCCCAGGTCAAGCTAGAATTTAATATGAAATAAGTAGAGCTGCCAGCTCTCTGTGATACCAGGTGCAGAAATCATGCAGTGTCCTCACATTGAGAAGAAAGACTAGGGTACTGATTGATATGCATAGCTCTTCATTGTCATTGAATCTGCTTTTAAAATCACAAGTTTTTGGAATCGCAAGGTGCAGTAACATAAGGGGAAAGAACCAGTACACCGCTGATAAGCATTGCTTCTAAGCGTCCTTAAATATTCCTTATGATTCATGAATCATATTAATCTTGAAATAACGCCGTATTATGAGAAAGTACTAGTACCCTGCTTGATAAGCATGGTTTCTCAGTGACCCAGAATATGTTTGGATACCTTTAGAAAACACAAAATTGATTGAGCCTGGTAGTATCATGACAAATTGTTCACTAGAGTGATTGACCAGTTGCTTGATTGGGTGCATTGGGGCTGGAATGATTGCGGCTGGAATGATTGGTTGATTCCTCCATTTGTCTTTTATTTACATTCAATTAAAAGATCAGTCTTGGATGAACTGCTTGTCCAACTGATAGACTTGGCAGGCTGACAGACTAAATAGAATGACTGATTTTTCCTTTAAATGACTTCCAGATTGGCTGATTAATTGCTTGATTGATTGATTGATGGATGGATGGATCGATTGATTGATCGATTGATTGATTGGTTGCTGTTTCAACAATACATTGACCAACTGGTTGATTGGTCAGAATGACTGATTCTCCATTAGTTTGTTGGATCATTCTATTTTGATTTATTGAGTCAGTCCATCAAATGTTCAATTTAATTCAAATTCTACCCAAAATTAAGATATTAAATCAATTGGAAGTGTGTGCAGATATTTAAACAAGGCAGTGGAACCCTTAAAGGGGAGTTGTCAAAGTAGGTGGACTAACAAGATCTCCTAGTTGGTTTAGCCTAGCCAATTTATGTATGTGCCAGTCACTTAGTGGGAGTCCTCTTAATTGCGGTCTTTTTGAAAGATTCAATCAAGGGCCCTTGTCTTTTAGACAGAGTCAATCAAGGGCCCTTGTCTTTTAGAAGATTCAATCAAGGGCCCTTGTCTTTTAGACAGAGTCAATCAAGGGCCCTTGTCTTTTAGACAGAGTTTGAAGTAGAGTTTCCAAATTCAAGTAGCAAGTTATTTCATAAGGTCCTTTCCATGTATTGAAAAGATTACTTAGCCGATTGATTGATTAAATGATCGATTGCTTGATTCATGGATTGATTTATGCCTTGATTTATTGATTTGCTGAATTTTTTTACCTCATCTTATTTTCACTTGTTGCAGACACGTCAAAGGGATGCATGTCAACATGTGGTCCCTTTTCACAAACCCTAAGTACCCAGTCCTTACGCATCTTCTTGGAGCTGTCGCACCTTCTCTGGTTCTTCCAGACAGAACAGAAAGAGATAGATTCTTCCCAATCTCTACACCCCTGAAAGTTCTTCTTGAGAGCACAGGGTATTTCCATTTGCAAGGTAACAGTGTTATTAGTCTGTGTAAATCAAAGGGATATGAGTTTAAGACAAGAGTTTTCTTGTGAACCAATAGCATCTACAGTCTAAGGCCCGATAATGCAAAGAGCCAGTTGTATGCTCATCGTCTTCTTCTACTGTCATGTTGCCAAACAGCACTCTTCCACATCGTCACACATTCTTTCGCTGTTGAGTTATGTGCAAAGTAAGTCATCCATTCTGCATCACTGCTTCAACAATCGACGACTTTGCAGCAGATAATCCCTCGACGTTGGCTGAAAAGATTGTCATCGCCAGCGGAAGGTTCTGACAACTGCTTGACATCTGTGGAAGTGACATTTCGCGCATTGAAAGAATTATTTTGCTTCATTGTGGTGAATCATAAATTTTCGTAACAGGGCCGCGGCAAGAACGGTTCTTTCTTGACCCCATTTGTATGCAAAGAAATGAAGTTAAAGTAATTGAGATCGGGTCATAGATTCTTTGCCATTTGCGTGGAATGCGTCTTGTAGCAGAGCTGATACAAGACCTCCTCCCGATCGATTCGGCTGAATTCAACAATTCATCTTAAATTATTTCTAAGGTTAGTCTAATTTAGAATTGTATAAACAGCAATAAGTGGCTGTTTGAAATAGTGCTTTCATCAAGAATTCGATAGGTTGATATAGCAAGACATGAACGGATGAGATGGCCCAACCCGTGAGGCACACAACCGGTCTGAACCGGTCCGATGGCCTGGTAAATGAAAAGGATTGCCGACACCGTAGCCATATGGACGTAAAGATCGCATCCATATTAGCTTTATGGTTTGAATAATTATGGCTTATATCGAGGCATGGTATAAGGCAGTCCTACAGTGACCCCAGTAATGGGGACTTAAGCGGAAGGTAAGTCATAAAAGGGATAGGGCTTGGCATTTTCATTCCTTTAGTGCTCTAGATTGTACCCAGAAGTCACTAATCGAGGTGATCACAATTTTTGATGGCATTTGAAGAATGAAAGTTGGCCCTTGGCACACTTGAGCTATCAGTTGAGCTGAGAGTGACTCGCGACTGTTCGCGGAAGCTGTTTCATCAAGTGTGCGGCGGCCTTTTCTCTGATTTTTTCACGCGAGCTATTAGTGCAGTATATTCAACATGCTGTTGTGTGCACCGGGCTTTAGTCCTCAAGTCTACCGCAATTTTGAGCAGTGATATCGTTATAATTCGACAACCGTTTGCATTTAGCTACGAGACCAGACACGCTGGGATTCGCACTGAACGATTCGCCTGCCGGCTTAGCTGCTTACGTCTTGGAGAAATTCGTCCGTGGGTTCGGGGGAGCGAGCTGTCAGAAGGAAGATGCATTGAAATGTATTGAATCGAGAGTAAGCCTTGACGAACTTCTCACAAATATCATGATTTATTGGGACACCAACTCAATGCCATCTGCTCTGCGTCTGTACAAGGAAGCTGTCAATTCTGAGAATAGAATGCTACAAAGGTTTGTGTTACCACTGATTTTCTATCTGCCATTGCAGGGGTGTCGCCAGAGTTTTCCCGACAGGGGGGCTAAGTTCCCTAACAAGGGGGCTAGGTTTCAAGAAGCTTGCGCTTAGTAACGATTGGTCGACAGTTGATTTTTCCCCGTTGGGGGCTAGCGCTCCCCAGGGGTGGGTTTTAACCCCCTCTGGCGCCACCCCTGCGCCATTGCATACCAATTTTTATTTCTGCTCACGATTTTTCTTGTCATCTTCTCTTCGTATCTCCAATATCTTCCCTGTACTCCTCAGACTGACCGCAGAAGGTCGTTAGCCCACCATTCCAATGCATTATTGCCTCTTCGCCATGTCTCTCAAAGGTTGTTTGTCACTAGTTTGTCTTTACTATGGGTTTTTATCTTTTACATTTTAATCTTCATAGGACCTTTGTTTATAACTGTCAAGTACTGGAGTCTGGACCCTAACATAACCGGAATGCATTAAGTGTTTAACCTAGCTCTTTTGTATTCCCTTTACATTTTCGTATTCAATTCGCTTCATTTCGCATTCGTATCGTACGTTCCGCAGTATTCACGAATCATTGTCTCTCTGCACTTCATATTTTGGTGCCGTGACCAGGAAAACAGTACTTCCTTATAATGATAAAGTATTGGCTCTGTATAGATATGCATATTATTATCATTATTGATATTACCATTATCGTTATCATTAAATCTTGTCAAAGCTTTTTCTCTGTGGCTACTCGGGACACGAGATATCATTTTCATCCATATACCTAATTTGTCCTTCATCTTCGTTTAAGAATCATCTTGTCAACCCCACAGTTTCAAACTATCTATGTATTAGAGAGATTCGTAATTGTGATTTGAATTGAATTGGAGTAAACGGTTTCCAATTTTGACAAGGACATCTTTAATTCTTTTCCCTTCCGTGATGAGCATTCTTCCAGGATCTTCTCTTATCTTAAATATTTAGAACTGAATTTTCTTTACCCCTAAATTTGACAATTTTTCTCTGCTTGATAGTTATCCAGTCTCGGTTCCTGCCGGATTCGCAAGCTTTCCTCAAGAGTTTATTTCACCACCCAGATCTTGGGTAGAAGCTTCTTGCACAAACCTCGTCAGTTTTACTCTCATGAAGAAAGGAGGCCATTTCGCAGCTTTTGAAGAGCCTGATGCGTTTACAGAAGATGTGAGGAATTTCATTACCAAAGTCGAAGCTGTTTCAGCCTAACATACTTTCTTTTTGCTAGCGTGGACGAAAGCTATGATTTGAAGCATATATTTTTCTACGACTTGTTTCGTACCACAGAACGCTCGGCTTTAGTACCAAACGATATACATGCGAAAGTCACTTGTGGAACCCCTTCCGGTTTTATCGCACCCCTTTGTCTATGGTTCCTTTTTATCTATTTCCCCCTTCTGGCTCTAATTCAGCCATGATAGAAGACCCTAAAGGGAAGACAACCCCCAGGACATGTATCCGCTATCTCTATGTCCCCAATTGGTTATATACCCCGTTTGGCTTATGCGACCCACTACTGGCTTTTTGGCCCGCACTGGTTTTATGGCCTCTCCCGTCTAAATGGCCTTCTCCAGCTATCTTGGTTCCTCCGGTTATAAACCACTGTTTGCTTAGGAACCGCTGCTTGGCTATTAACTTCCGTTTGTTCACGTCCTCCCTCTGGTCTTGTCCTCCACCTGGTCTTGTCCCCCCTCTGATATTGTCTACCCTCTGGTCTTGTCCTCTCTCTGATCTTGTCCACCCGCTTGTCCCCCCTCTATTTATGAACCTCAAGTTTTTGTGTCGCTCCTGTTGTCATAGATGATTTATTCGTAATCTCTTCTAAGGAATCAAGAATGAATGCGGCATTTCACAGTACGTCTTTCTACTCCCATAAGATCTTTAGGTTTACTCGAAATTTCAATCTTCAGTGTGAGACAACTTTTTCAATAGAAATGCTATCGTGTATTTTGCATACTTAACTTCCACAAGATTTTCCCGTCTTTGAAAGTCACTTAATCTCCTGACCGCATATATTGCCACCGTCTGCCTGTCTTTGCTGGATTTGCTTTTTACGGTTAAATTCATGGTTATTTCAACCGCAGAAAGATGGTACGTAATTGTTGGTCTCTGGAATTCTCTCGCACATTTGATACTGAAACAATTTGTGGCACTCGCTTTGTAACACAGTTCGGTGTTAGCATGGTATTAAGAGCCACGATTTTAATCAAAAAATGATTTGCTAAGACATGCACAAGATTGGTACAAAGATATTATTATCTACAGTTTTTATCATCGAATGAATAATCGTTCAGAAGGAGAATCGATTAATTTTGTCATATTTGCTTTTTATCAGTGTTAAATAATTTTCTCTCTAATTTCATTTGGGGAGGAAGCATTTGGCCATTTTTTTAGTCACGGTGGATTCCACAGAAAACTCATCATCATCATCATCATCATTCGAATCAAAATCATTTCCATCATCATAATCATAGTAATCATTATCATTATCCTCATCATAACCATCATCCTCATCACCATCATCATCCTCATCACCATCATCATCATCATCATCATCATCCTCATCACCATCATCATCATCATCATCATCATCATCCTCATCACCATCACCATCATCATCATCATCATCATCATCATCATCATCATCATCATCATCATCATCATTTAATGTCCCACCTCCTCCGTCACCTTCTCGTCGTCTCTCGCTGCGACCATTACTGCGAAGGAGCATTAATATTTGTAGCAGCCTCCTGTGCATTTCAAGATGTCGTCGAGAGCGAGAAAAAAACTTGCCAAACAAAATGATATTTTGAAAGATTTGGCGACAAAATCGGACGAGGACGATGATGAAGTTATAACAGTAGCATCTTCGAAAAGTAAAGGGAAGACTCTGAATGCATTTGATTTGGTAAGGTGAACAGTTGCAAGCTTGTAAAGTGGATCACACTAAACGAATTTAGGCCTTAGTTCAATGCCAAATATTGCAGTGACGAGTCCTTCTTGAAAAATATAGAAGTCCGATTTTTCGTTTATTTTTTTAAGATTTTACATTTCATTCTACTTTTTACTTTCTTGCTCAAAAAAATTCTCTGACACTAAGAGACTTGATGACAAAACCTTGTACGATTTAAGTCAACCTTTCATAGTTGTGTCATAACATAACATAGCATAACATAACATCACATAATATAACATAACATAGCATAACATAACATAACATAACATAACATAACATAACATAACATAAGACAACATAATATAACATAACATAACATAGCAGAGCATAGCATAACACAACATAGTATAACATAACACAGCATAACACAACATAATATAACATAACATAGTATAGCATAGCATAGCATAGCATAGCATAGCATAGCATAGCATAGCATAGCATAGCATAGCATAGCATAGCATAGCATAACATAGTATAAGATAACACAACATAACACAACATAATATAATGTAACATAACATAGAAACACAACATAACATAATATAAGAAGATTCTACTGAGGCGAAAAGCCATTAGTAGTTAAATTCAATAATTTTGTGGTGTATAGTCGTGGTGTAATGGTTAAGCATGCAGACTGATAAAACAGGGGTAGTGAGATCCATTCCTCCATGTATCACAGGAACAATGCCACTGATAAGGAAGGCAACGGGAAGCCACCTCACAAATTCCACTTCCCTAAAAAAACCCGGAGCCCTGTCTCTAGTTTCTGCTACCTTCAAAATCGAGTATGCAACACAGTTTTATAGTCCCATTGAAACATAGCTCCTGCAAGCAGTAATCTCAGGCCAGGGATCATCTAGAAAAAACAGATTGAAAAAAACAAGCCTTGCATCTGGATTCAGGTCCTAAGGTCCTTAAAGGAGGTAAGTTGTAATTTATAGTATAATGCCTCAATATCTTACTCTGGGACTATACTGTGACCTTCAGTAATAGTAATACAAACTCAATTTTTCATGAGTTTAATGTCATCAAATGGTGTAATTTAGCAATTTTTTTATATTTGAATATTTAGCACTAAGTGTTGGACAAGGAAATGGTAGAGATAAATGTGTGTTGATTTTCATAGCTTAGAGCCGAAGAAGGGAAATCAGAGTCTAACTCAGATGCAGAAAAATGTGATCAAATTGATGAGATGGTAAGTCATACCATCAAATGTGTAAGCACAGTCAATTTAGATTGCTATGAGCATATTTGATCTTGACTGTAGGCAATCATACTTTTCTGATGCTAATGCTAATCAGCGTTGGTAAGTACAATAGTTAGAATGTGCACCAATGTGAAGAATGTCAAAGGTTCTACGTATCCTCATTCCCATCTCTAGATGCTCTCAACCTCTCTATCTAGAAGGAAGTTCATTGGAACCTAGTGCAAAGCTTTTGGTTTAGTCTGGTGACAAGGAATGGGCTACCCTACTTCACAATGCCCTGTCTCAGAATATTATCTTGCTAAGCAGTTGCTTTAGGATGGGTGAATGGAGTTACAGACTCAACTCAACAAATGAAAATCATGATGATGATTTCAGCTGTGATGATCATGTTGGCGATGTTGATAGCCATAATGAGAATATTATGTTAAAAATCATAATGGTGACTGTCACTCTGATTTAAGCTGTAGTGATCAAAGTACACCGTTTTGAGCTTAGCATCAAGAGCAATTTCCAAAGTATGATTTCTATTCCAACATTAATCTTCCAAGCATTTTTATTTGAGCAGTATTGATCTTATTTTTACATGTATTGATCATTATGTATTCATTCTTGGGGATTTCCATGCCTTGATCCTTAGGAGAATCCTGATGAGAGAAACAGCGAAATGAACAGTAAAGCTGTGAAAAAAAAGAAAAACAAAAAAAAGAAGAAAAAAGGCTCCAAAACAAATAAGGAAAAGATTGAAGAAGAAGAGAAAGTAACAGAGGTAGACAAGATAATTGCATATAATATAATTTATTGCCATTTCTTGTTCCAATTTTCATTCATTTTCTCATTTATTTCTTCTTATCTTCTCTTCCATTTGTAGGATGAAATTGACAAAAGTATCCGAGAAGTCAATCTTCTCCTTGGGGTGAAAGCCAACAGCAATGGTAGCTAAAAACATTTTGTTTTCTTTTGAAATTCTTATGTACATGATTTTATCAAAAGGGCAAAGGTATAGATACAAACGCTACATTGAAGAACAGAAGAGAATTGCTTTTGAGCTCAGTTCATTACAGGTTGGTGCTACCATCTTGTATGTTGATCCATCTACTGTCCCTTAACCCAAACACTTTTATGTCTCAGCAGGAGGAGAGAGTGTTCCTGTTGAGCTCACATGTAAATCCCTCCTTTGTGTGGAACACAGGTAATCCTTTAAAATATTAATCCTGTGGCTTATGACAAGTCTCTTTAGATGCATACATACATGCATTCATCATCATCATCATCATCATCATCATCATCATCATCATCATCATCATCATCATCATCATCATCATCATCATCATCATCATCATCATCATCATCATCATCATCATCATCATCATTTGTGTTGTCTAATCGTTCCCATCCACCTGCCAATGCGCTTCACAGCAACAGATTTTTAGGCCAAACATGCATTCATTTGTAGCCATACATAGATAGCTGTACACGCATACACACAGATACACGCGTACAAACTTACGTACACACATCTATACATACATGCATACATACATGCATGCATACATGCATACATACATACATACATACATACATACATACATACATACATACATACATACATACATGCATATATGCATACATGCATACATACATACGTACATACATACATACATACATACATACATACATACATACATACATACATCCATACATACATACATACATACATACATGCATACATACATACATACATACATACATACATACATACATACATACATACATGCATATATGCATACATACATACATACATACATACATACATACATACATACATACATACATACATACATACATACATACATACATACATACATACATACATACATACATACATACATACATACATACATACATACATGGCGGTACCAGCATAGACGTACATAAACATCTCCTGTTTAGAGGAATGTTTTTATATTCTTTCACACCTACTGCAAATTTTGCTGCTAAATTCAACTTTTTGCCTCAATTTAGATATTTGAATGCGGATAACGAAATGCGAAGGAAATTCGGATCAAATGTAGTTGGGAGCGAAAGAAGGTTTGCTTTGATTTCAGGATCATATTTGTTTTAGCTTTACGTTTTCTACCTAACACCCGCAGGTCGATCTTAGGATACTGATACTAAACTTCAAATGTTTATCTCTGCCTTCAATACGAACATTGAGTTTGGTTTTGTTTAACAAGGTTATGAATCAGCACTTTTTAGAAACTGGATTGCCTCACAACTCACCTATGCACAGCCGTATGAATCCAGGGCTGAATTTAACTAATCTAAGTGACAGTGGAGTTTTGATGGCTACCGTGTACAGATGAAAGCTTTAACCACTAAAATCGTGAGGTATTACTTTAAACTGCTCGACAAGTACTCTCCGTAATCGCAGAACCCTTGGAATCCCAAAGTGTTTTCCTGAATATTCGCGCTTTGTTTTCAACAGGAAAAATAATCACAGAAAGGTTCCTGTTAGGTCGTCTTGGTATGTATTACTTCATCCAATTCTTGGCACATAATTTTGGCTTTTCCGTGTCGTGTTTTGGCGCAGGTGCCATTTACATGTACCTCATAAATTGAATCATAAACAGTGGCGGTTACAGGAACTGCGGGGCCCTGGGCCAAAATCATCTGCGGGGCCCTTGTTGGAAAATTTGTTGCTAACCAAAATTATTCTTCCAGTCGTCTTTCCTTAAATTGTGATTCCTCGAAATTGTGTCTTGTATCTTTCTATTAAAAGTTAGTATCTGTTTACAGATTGCTCCGCTGAAAGCAATTTATTTCATATAGAGGTGGTTCCCTACTGAAAACAGCCATTTACAAACATAGTTCAGCTCTTCTCTTAGGTGCCAGACCCCTTCTGGATGTGGGGCTTGGTGCCTGGGGTTGTGACTCCCTGGCCCTCCTTATAATCTCCACTGATTATAAACCTGCAGAAAGTACATGCTATCAACATTAGATCGTTTCAAACGCAACTAAGACCCGTCTACGGATTATGACATCAGCTCTGTTTGCACGGGGCTGCAATTAACTCACAGATAAGCTCTTTGGTGAGACTCCCTAACACCTTGGCTTTGGCCTTTCAAGGAAGCAAATGATTTAGAATCAAGAGTCTGCCATCTCCTATCCTAGTGTAAATTGTGATTAATCTAATTGATATAATAATCAATATTTATATTGAAACGTTTCAAAAGTATGAGAAACGGTTGGGAAGCGTAGGTTATCATTTGCTGGCCATTGCTGGAGAAGCAGTGAGTTGATGCATGACCTAGGATTTTGGGATCCACTTTGAGGAAAAAGGAAACATGGCAGACCAGCAAAAAAATGCATCAAGCAACTAGAAGAGGGCACTTGGCTTCATATAAATGAACTCAAAATTGCGATTGATGACGGACGAAGCAGGCTGGAGATGAATCAGCATGCTAGGCCGGGTTGACCTCGATAAATGAAACGAATTGATTGAAGGACCCCGGTGTGCTGGCAAGACTTGGCACGACGGGCAGTACGACAATCAAGCAATTTGGGCAAAAACTGTCAGGATGAACGCGTTCGTAGCCAGCGGTCCCTTTCTGAGTAAAACAGACCAACACTAACGTTCCAAGATGAAAACAGAACTCATTTGGAAATCAACAGATTTAGTTTTAATGTATTTACTACGGCTTTTATTCTGGATCTGTTGACCTAGTCTAATCAAAATTTGGAAGTTGGAAACGACGAAAAGTTGAGACCCAGATTCTCCTCATCACCCTTGTAGGTTAGTGACGCCAAAGCCCAATTGGAAACCAGCTAGCAAAACAGGTATCATTTTATCATGTTTCCACTTTATGACATGATACAACAAAGTAATGAATCAATTGGATATTGTAACTATCTTGGCAGTTTTCTGCTAAGAATCGCTGTTTTGGATGATTTGACCGGAAGCACGGTTAAGATTTGTCAATGTGAGATACAGCAGCCCCAAATATGAGCATAGCATGCTTCATACACCACTAGCTAACAAAATTTGTCGTCTATATCTATCTGCGTCTATAAAAGTGCTTTGCAAATTCGGCATCGTTGCCAAGTATCCACAATGCCGCGATGCTTGTATTTAGCTACAAAAATCTTTCATTTCCCCATTGCCCTGACTCATTTTTCCTTATGCTTCGCATTGTCTTGCACCAGTTCAGTTCATCGAATCCGATTTGATATTTTTTCCTTCATCTTTAGGATTATCAATGAAAATGCTTGATAATAGCGATGGGTCTGTAGTTTTCTTTCATTTTTGTTGTCTTCGATTTTCAGCCTTTTGTTTATTACGTAGCAGGCCTTGTTTCCTTCAGTTCAGTTCAGTTCAGTTTCCTTAGCCTCATTAAGCCGTTGATACACACAGTTTGGTCACTCGTCATCCCCACTTGTCACGATATTCGACGGGCCCATAATGGATCTTTGTTGCCATGTTCTGATCATTTGTGATCATCAGGCACAGATGCAACCGGTGCGACCTTTCTCCCCTCCAGAGGTTGTGGGGCCGTTAGCTGCTTGGAGCTCCTTTGCCCTTTCACAGGTCTTTTTCTTAGTCCTGAGGGTGCCCACACCCCCCCTTACAAGGGTATCTGGGTAACCGAGTGGGGCGAGGTGGTTTAGTCGTCGACGACCCGACCATGGGACAGGTGGTATTGGTTTACATGGTACCAGTAGCAGGTAAAACCTGATCCTACATTGCAACCATGGTAGGAAGCATAATAAGAAGTTTTCTGTTCTTTTTTTCGCAGGATTTATCAGTTTACTTTCGAGCATCTGCCATCATACCAAGAAGTGCAGTTTAAATTTGTGGCAGCAGTTGAGTCGCTCGATCACAACAACATTGTAGTAAGTTCGTTTTTATTTCCAAGAATCGTTCGCAATGGGATCTCTGCGATCAATCAAGGATTCAGTTAATCAATCAATGAGCATATCAATCGATCAATCAATCAATCAATCAATCAATCAATCAATCAATCAATCAATCGATTAATCAGTTGATTAATCACTCCGTAAGTTCATAAAGCCAAGCAATCTATAAATGAATTAATCAGTCAAGCAATCAATTAATCAATCAATCAATTAGTCGATTAATCACTCCGTAAGTTGATAGAGCCAAGCAATCTATAAATGAATTGACCAATCAAGCAATCAAGTAACCAATGCATAAATCACTTAATCGTGCAATCAATCTTTGAACCATGAAGTTGTCAATTCTTTTCCTCATTGGTCAATAAAGACATCGAGAAATCGTTCAGCCCACCCGTCTCTCGCCAGTCGTTGCAAAGATCACTTATTCAGTCCCTGACAGCTGATTGCCTAAGCAATGATTAGCTATTATAATCAGCCACTGAATCAGTGATCAAATCAATCCTATTGATTCAAGGCTCTTCTTAACAATCATCCAAACCACATTGATTCGTTGCTGCAGCTGAGTGAAGTTTGCAAAATGAGTGAAGATGTTCAAATGGCCGCAGAGCTGATCGGTTTGATTGACTAAATTCATGTCTTTTTTTCTGCTTACATTAGAACATCAGTAGTTGTCCAATACAATTCAGCTTTGTGCTGCATCTGTGCAAAGATTCATACTCAATGCAATTCAGCTTTGTTTTACAACTGTACACAGATTTATGCTCAATGCAATTCAGCTTTATTCTGCATTTGTGCAAAGATTCATGCTCAATGCAATTCAGCTTTATTCTGCATCTGTGCACAAAATTCATGCTCAATGCAATTCAGCTTTATTCTGCATCTGTGCACAAATTCATGCTCAATGCAATTCAGCTTTATTCTGCATCTGTGCAAAGATTCATGCTCAATGCAATTCAGCTTTGTGCTGCATCTGTGCAAAGATTCATGCTCAATGCAATTCAGCTTTATTCTGCATCTGTGCAAAGATTCATGCTCAATGCAATTCAGCTTTATTCTGCATCTGTGCACAAATTCATGCTCAATGCAATTCAGCTTTATTCTGCATCTGTGCACAAATTCATGCTCAATGCAATTCAGCTTTATTCTGCATCTGTGCAAAGATTCATGCTCAATGCAATTCAGCTTTGTGCTGCATCTGTGCAAAGATTCATGCTCAATGCAATTCAGCTTTATTCTGCATCTGTGCAAAGATTCATGCTCAATGCAATTCAGCTTTATTCTGCATCTGTGCACAAAATTCATGCTCAATGCAATTCAGCTTTATTCTGCATCTGTGCACAAAATTCATGCTCAATGCAATTCAGCTTTATTCTGCATCTGTGCACAAATTCATGCTCAATGCTATTCAGCTTTATTCTGCATCTGTGCACAAATTCATGCTCAATGCTATTCAGCTTTATTCTGCATCTGTGCACAAATTCATGCTCAATGCTATTCAGCTTTATTCTGCATCTGTGCACAAATTCATGCTCAATGCTATTCAGCTTTATTCTGCATCTGTGCACAAATTCATGCTCAATGCAATTCAGCTTTATTCTGCATCTGTGCACAAATTCATGCTCAATGCAATTCAGCTTTATTCTGCATCTGTGCACAAATTCATGCTCAATGCTATTCAGCTTTATTCTGCATCTGTGCACAAATTCATGCTCAATGCAATTCAGCTTTATTCTGCATCTGTGCACAAATTCATGCTCAATGCTATTCAGCTTTATTCTGCATCTGTGCACAAATTCATGCTCAATGCTATTCAGCTTTATTCTGCATCTGTGCACAAATTCATGCTCAATGCTATTCAGCTTTATTCTGCATCTGTGCACAAATTCATGCTCAATGCAATTCAGCTTTATTCTGCATCTGTGCACAAATTCATGCTCAATGCTATTCAGCTTTATTCTGCATCTGTGCACAAATTCATGCTCAATGCTATTCAGCTTTATTCTGCATCTGTGCACAAATTCATGCTCAATGCTATTCAGCTTTATTCTGCATCTGTGCACAAATTCATGCTCAATGCAATTCAGCTTTATTCTGCATCTGTGCACAAATTCATGCTCAATGCAATTCAGCTTTATTCTGCATCTGTGCACAAATTCATGCTCAATGCTATTCAGCTTTATTCTGCATCTGTGCACAAATTCATGCTCAATGCTATTCAGCTTTATTCTGCATCTGTGCACAAATTCATGCTCAATGCTATTCAGCTTTATTCTGCATCTGTGCACAAATTCATGCTCAATGCTATTCAGCTTTATTCTGCATCTGTGCACAAATTCATGCTCAATGCAATTCAGCTTTATTCTGCATCTGTGCACAAATTCATGCTCAATGCTATTCAGCTTTATTCTGCATCTGTGCACAAATTCATGCTCAATGCTATTCAGCTTTATTCTGCATCTGTGCACAAATTCATGCTCAATGCAATTCAGCTTTATTCTGCATCTGTGCACAAATTCATGCTCAATGCTATTCAGCTTTATTCTGCATCTGTGCACAAATTCATGCTCAATGCTATTCAGCTTTATTCTGCATCTGTGCACAAATTCATGCTCAATGCTATTCAGCTTTATTCTGCATCTGTGCACAAATTCATGCTCAATGCTATTCAGCTTTATTCTGCATCTGTGCACAAATTCATGCTCAATGCAATTCAGCTTTATTCTGCATCTGTGCACAAATTCATGCTCAATGCAATTCAGCTTTATTCTGCATCTGTGCACAAATTCATGCTCAATGCTATTCAGCTTTATTCTGCATCTGTGCACAAATTCATGCTCAATGCTATTCAGCTTTATTCTGCATCTGTGCACAAATTCATGCTCAATGCAATTCAGCTTTATTCTGCATCTGTGCACAAATTCATGCTCAATGCTATTCAGCTTTATTCTGCATCTGTGCACAAATTCATGCTCAATGCTATTCAGCTTTATTCTGCATCTGTGCACAAATTCATGCTCAATGCTATTCAGCTTTATTCTGCATCTGTGCACAAATTCATGCTCAATGCTATTCAGCTTTATTCTGCATCTGTGCACAAATTCATGCTCAATGCTATTCAGCTTTATTCTGCATCTGTGCACAAATTCATGCTCAATGCTATTCAGCTTTATTCTGCATCTGTGCACAAATTCATGCTCAATGCTATTCAGCTTTATTCTGCATCTGTGCACAAATTCATGCTCAATGCTATTCAGCTTTATTCTGCATCTGTGCACAAAATTCATGCTCAATGCTATTCAGCTTTATTCTGCATCTGTGCACAAATTCATGCTCAATGCTATTCAGCTTTATTCTGCATCTGTGCACAAATTCATGCTCAATGCTATTCAGCTTTATTCTGCATCTGTGCACAAATTCATGCTCAATGCAATTCAGCTTTATTCTGCATCTGTGCACAAATTCATGCTCAATGCTATTCAGCTTTATTCTGCATCTGTGCACAAATTCATGCTCAATGCAATTCAGCTTTATTCTGCATCTGTGCACAAATTCATGCTCAATGCAATTCAGCTTTATTCTGCATCTGTGCACAAATTCATGCTCAATGCTATTCAGCTTTATTCTGCATCTGTGCACAAATTCATGCTCAATGCAATTCAGCTTTATTCTGCATCTGTGCACAAATTCATGCTCAATGCTATTCAGCTTTATTCTGCATCTGTGCACAAATTCATGCTCAATGCTATTCAGCTTTATTCTGCATCTGTGCACAAATTCATGCTCAATGCTATTCAGCTTTATTCTGCATCTGTGCACAAATTCATGCTCAATGCAATTCAGCTTTATTCTGCATCTGTGCACAAATTCATGCTCAATGCTATTCAGCTTTATTCTGCATCTGTGCACAAATTCATGCTCAATGCAATTCAGCTTTATTCTGCATCTGTGCACAAATTCATGCTCAATGCTATTCAGCTTTATTCTGCATCTGTGCACAAATTCATGCTCAATGCAATTCAGCTTTATTCTGCATCTGTGCACAAATTCATGCTCAATGCTATTCAGCTTTATTCTGCATCTGTGCACAAATTCATGCTCAATGCAATTCAGCTTTATTCTGCATCTGTGCACAAATTCATGCTCAATGCTATTCAGCTTTATTCTGCATCTGTGCACAAATTCATGCTCAATGCTATTCAGCTTTATTCTGCATCTGTGCACAAATTCATGCTCAATGCTATTCAGCTTTATTCTGCATCTGTGCACAAAATTCATGCTCAATGCTATTCAGCTTTATTCTGCATCTGTGCACAAAATTCATGCTCAATGCAATTCAGCTTTGGAGACATGATTTGAAAACACAGCTTAATGATGGACTTTATAAGCATTGCCACGATGATTAGAAGGTTCACAATCACAGAAAGATGCTTTCATCCGTTGTATAATATTTATAATGCATTTGTTTTGCATCTGTGCACAGTTCAATGAAATTCAGCTTTGTTTACAATCGAACATCTATCTCTTCAATGCTCCTTTTTTCAACCAATTTCCCTTCAAATCCATTTAGTTACTCTCTTGTTTTCCAGTTGCAATGGTTATACTGTTATTTTCATGATGCCACCATCCCCCCTGGTATCTTTGATTTTTCAGTGATTTTCATCCCCCCGTTTGGTTCTTTTTTCGTTTAGAGCGAGCTTTGTACATCTTTGAGCGCAGTTTTCACACGCTTTTCAACGTCACTCGAGGAAACTGCAGACTTGAATACCGTAGAGCTGAGAATAGGTATACTGTATGTTTGTCACATATCATTTTCATGCGATTTCTTGGCTGAATGTAGACCACTGGATAAATGCAAACATATCGTTGTTTATTGATACTTAAATGTAAAGCAATAGCGAAAATATATCTCGACAAATTGACCGACACTATTTTCCTACCTCGCAGGTCTTTTTTCCTTGCGTTATTTCGTCATCTCAGTTATGTTGGGGACAGAGGTTGGTATGTTTTTTTACGATGGAATGACTTGTGAATATCAGAATCTATCTGAGCCTCTCTTTCCCTCCCTCTCCCCTCTCTCTCCATCTCTTCCCCTCTCCGTCTCTTCCCCTATCTCTCCCTCTATCCTCCTCTATCTGTCCCTATCTCTCCCTTTCTCCCTTCCTATCTTTCCCTCTCCATCTCCCCCCTTTCTCTCTCTCTCTCACTCTCTCTCTTACCTAACCTTTCTTATTTTTTCATATTTTTAGCATGCTGTCGAACTTCATTAGAGTTTTGCAAGCTTATCTTGGGGTGAGCTTTTTCATAAATCTGTTTCATTTTTTGACCCAGTTCATTCAAGAAATTTATCTTAAAGCAGCTTTTAGTCGTCAGTCTTCGTTTTTATCGAATGAATGAATCAAATGAATGCCAGTTGAAGAATTTCTTCTTAGCAATGACCCAATGCTGCTATTGATTTCAAACTTCACGAGGCAAAGCCATCATTCAAGGAGAGTGGAACGAAGACGTCTCTGTGTCTTATCCTAACAAGCCTTGAGTTTTGAAGCGAATTCCATCACTATTTCTAGTGGAAGGGGTTTTGATCTCAATATCATAGAACTCAATATAGGGATGGAAATTTGATGTATGGTAAAAGATACCGAAGATTTTGCCTGATGAGGATTGCTTTTCACCGCTCCCAAATCATTCTTTCCAAAGGTCAAAAAGAAGATCAGCCTTTTCAATTTATTTTTCTATCCTAGGTTGGATCCTGAAGATCCGTTGGCTATTTTGTTGCTGATTGATTTTTTTGCGCTTAAATCAGATCAAAACGATTACTTGATTCAGATTTTCAATGAATGGGAGGTAACGTTTTTCTTATTCATTTCTAACATCGATTGTCCACTGGAGCCGGGCTATTTTGGTGGTTGGGTTGGCTAGGCATCCGGTTATAACAAGAGGCAGCCCCAACGCCAGACTATACAAAATGGGGATGCAGATAAACACTGACCCCCACTGATTGCCCCCACTTTAGTGGGCTTAAAACCAGATGAAGAAGATTTTCTTTCTTATTCAATAATCCATTCCTATTCGCTGATGATACTAAGCCTTATCTAATTTTTCTTGTCTTGAAGGTGTCGAAAAACCTGTTGAAGCTTCCAAACTTTGCTTTCTCTGTCCCCCTTGCAATGTTTCATTCCCACAACTACTCAAAGGAAAAGGCAAGTCAGATGGTGGGTCGAAATTTCAACTTAATTTGCTCATATTGTTTTGATTTCTCTTCCTTCGTTTCAAAATAAATCCTAGGCGAATACGTTTTCCGCTTGTTAAATTTATTTCATTTACGGCAACACGTCGTGAAGCTAGTCAGGTATTGATCCTCTGTGTTCTGTTTGGATTTCAGCTGGAAGATGCATTGATCAAATTTCCAACAACTTTGCTGTTGTTAATGGATAAGTGCTCAGTTAAATTGGATGAGTCGATCATGAGTTTTGCATATTTTCAAAGGACGAATGACATCAAGTAAAGCCCCCTCACGTAGTTCTCCATTTTGCTTCCAACCAACACCATTTTGCGCACAGAACGAATCCTTATCTTGGGTCATGACAGAGATGAATTAGTAGGCTAACGGAGACAGTGAATCAGTCATTTGGAAGTGGAACTGTGATAACCTTTAAATCTTTATTATATCTACACGTTGTTCTTATCTATCATTTTATGAATCCGTCTTGATTCAAGTTCTAGTAATGATGAATGAATGAACGAACGAACGACCGCATGAATGAGTTAACGAAAGCATGAACAAATCAGTGAAGGAATAAGTGAATAAATGAATAGAATGGATGAATTGCTAAATCAATGAATGCATGAATGGATGAAAATTCCTGATAATTCCATTAGGCTAATAGGCTGAAGTCTAAATTGCAAGAATGATTACACTATTTCTCTATTTTTCATGTTCTTTGCTTCAATTTCACTATTCCAAATTTTCGCTCTTCTTCAGGCAATCGGATGGTCTGAATCGATTAATTTCTTTGTATGTTGGACGCAATTTTTCATTGTGGAAAATACCGGAGGTAAGTGAGAGTTTTGACGTGCAAGGTGCCGTGCTTAGATCGAATGGTACCTGAAATTTTGTGCGGAAGTTCGAATCAATTAGTTCTTAAAAAAGATGAGTAAAATTGATAGAAGTAGGATGGAAGAAGCATCGGGCAGCAATTTTTAGAGAGGTGCTGCCATCTTGAGCCAGGTCATGGTGCGAGACAGATCGGTCATTCCTTTTATCACTGGACGTAATCTACAGCTTCACATGTAGTGCTGACTTATTGCTGGTTGGGCAGATCGAGGGCATCCGAAACACGCCTGTGCATGGGATTGAACCCGTGACCCTGAGCAGGGTAGAAGCGTACTTCGATCTTTATTCTTGCGTTGTGTCTGACGGAGAAAAACATCAAACAAGTTTAGTTGGGCAACATTGGAAGGGGTTCTATGGGGCTGTGAAGAGATGGGTAGACTTTTAAGGAGTATTGTGAATCAAAACTCAAGTTTATCTACCTGTTTATCAAATTGAAGGCTCAACTACCTATGATGATATTCTATTCGATGCAATTAGAAGGATTACGTTGATCATTGGGAGTGGCCTAAATCGATCAGCCGAGTAGTGATGGAGTCTATCGACTTCTCTTTGTCACATATCAATTATGATCCTTGTTGAACCATTAGCACTGAGAAGGTTATTTTCACTCTATAGCTTAACCGAAATGGCCCACACAAACGCTGAATAAGTGAAAACCGGTATCGAACCCGGGACCTTAAATTTCCTAAGCGAGTAGGGGATCTTCCGGCAGATTTTTACTGATTTTTTTAGTTTCAGTTGCTATTTAGCGGCTCGGACGACTTCTCCGTTTTTCAGTTCAAAAGTTCGTTGCTATTTTTCAATTTCTCTAGGTTCTTGATTGGTTGGCTGTATGCGCACAGGGTGCCATGAGGAGAATCAATTCAAAGGACCCTTTAGTGAAACAGTGGGAGCCATTGTAAGTTGAATAATAATCAAGGGCATGTGGGTCGAAATGATGCACAAATATGCCTAAAAGTTTAAGGTTTCTTTCCCGGTATTACAGTATTATATGTTACAAGTTTACTTTATATATCTAAATGATTATAATTGATGTTCATCATGTAATTCCCACTTTGCAATCATCCATATGCAGAAATCAGAAACAGGCCTCTGAGTTGTCCCTGGGGAAGTGGATTTATTAAAGTAGACTGCATCGCATAGCTGATATCAAGCGTGGGAGAAACCAGACAGAGAAAGAGAGAGACCCTGAGAGAGATCCTTGATTTTTGCTAGGAAAATTGATCCTTGGAATAAACTGCATGGCATACTCGATTTCGATCTTAGCAAAAGCCATAGACATGGTTTCCTGTTTCTTCAAGCGAAGTGGATAATCATAGCACGGTATCACGTCTAAAAGATGTGGTTGAGAATCCGTATGAGAGTTGAACGGAAAAAAGCTTGGAGTAGGCAAGACTCTCATTGTATCGGGAAGCAAGAACAACGAAAAAACATCATGTTGTATTCAGATTGACCAATCCGTTGATTTAAAATGACATTATAAATTAACCAGTCCAAAAAGGCAGAGCGTTACAGGTCAATTCAAGGGTCCATCATCAGCGTGCAAAATACAGCATAAAAGTCGTATGCAAGGAAGTAGTTATATGGTACCAATAAGGACAGGAAGCGTGGAGAAACTCTCGTTGTAGTTGCACAGTTGTGGGTTAATGGGTCGAAATGAATGCTCCTCTTTTGATTCAGAGCTGTGGCTCGGTTCGTGTAAAGAATTCACTCGTGGTGCTCTACTTAGACGGGTGTTCTTATTAACTTTCGTTTTAGATGGCGGACATTGTACCAAAGAATGCCTCTGAATATTTACAGACATATCGTGATATCAGGTGACCTTCTAAGTTTGTGTTTTGATGATTTTTTCAATTCGTTCGCATTGAGAAACACGTCAACCATTGATATCCCAGCCATCCCGAAGGTTAATAGCATTGATACCCCAGCATATTCGAATTCGTGAAATTTCTTATTACTCTTAGAAATCATCCCCGGCTTTTTCATTATGGGAGTATTGTTTGAAGTTCTTAAACAACCGTTGCACTGCGTCGCATACTCCATTTTGAGCGTGGCAGAAATCAGAAAGTGAGCTCTGATTTTTTTATAGGGAAGTGGACTTTATGAGGTGGTTTCCGGTTGCCATCCTCACCTATGGTGTTTTTATTGGCACTTTTGGAGGAAAGTGTCTGTTCTGATTCTATCTGCAGCCATCTTTGGAGTGTCCAGTCCCCCTATCTCACGGCATTGTTAACAAAGAGTCTACCTTTGGTTACTGTGAAATGGCATAACCCCCGTCCAAACAGTAATGTAAGGTATTTATTCGTTCAACTTGCTCTTCATTCTAGTTTTCTTTTCTGTTGTAGATATCAAAGAAGCCACCAGATCTTTACCCCCGGTTGGTACTCGTTTTGGGAACTTTTTCAGACGCTGTCTGTACAGTGCCTTATTTAGAATAAAATGCGCTGTCTGCAACAATTTATCCCAACGTCGATGCAGTCTTAGCAGAAGCTAGGCCATTTTCCTGGGACCTGACTGACCTGACTTGACTGAAACAAGTAAACAAGGCTGTATCGAAGTGGACCGTTGTGTGGTATTTTTTAGCGCATCAGAATGCCTGACGTCATCATACCCTTTACTTTCAATTAAGTTTTTTTTGCCATTATTTTTCTTTTTGCAGGAAATTAGCAATCAAGCAATGAACACATATGATCCTCTACCTCCGCCGGATTCAATTTCAGGATACAAAATACCCGAGAGGTTTAGAACCTTGTCTCTATTTGTGAATTTTTTTAATCGATTTATTAGCTAATTCATTGATTCATTGGATAATGAACTGATTCATTAGATAATCGTATTGTTCTGTCATTTATGTAACCTATCTGTCCCTGAAGAAATCACTTCCTGTTCCAAGCTCGATAGGAGGGACCGGTTTGCTAGCGAGGTGCCATTCTGAGCCAGGGCATTGCCACGTAATGTGGCCAGTTCCTGTCCTCACCCTACTTCACACCCATCTTGACACCAGGGACATTTAATGCTGCTGTTGCTAGGATCAAGGCATGCCATGGCAATTGCTGAAACAGCACTAACAGGGCCCACAATGTGGAAATCTGCCACACAGGGCAAACAGCTGCTCACTTCGTCAACAACAATGCATCGCTATCTTGTCCCTTTTGATGGCTCTGATTTGGATGAAAACATCACTGCTGTTGGAAGACGCTAGTATTTGATGTTACTGTGCTCTCTGCTATGGATCAGAAAAATATGTATGCAGTCAACTCTGTCTAATTCGAACTCTCCGGGGATCGTAAAAGTGTTCGAATTACAAAAAATGCGAATTACAGAGATTCGAATTATAGAGGTTTCTTTTTAGGATATTTCAATAGACCTGAAAATTCTGTTCGAATCAGCAAAAGTTCGAATTACATGAGTTCGAATTAAACAGACTTGACTGTACGTACCTTAAATGCTGGGTGGACTGACATAGGTCATTCATTTCAAATGGACTTTTCAACAAATATTGTCGTTATTTCCTTCAATATTAGGAACAACCACGGAGAATCCGATAGCTCATTCCTGTCCTTGTTTTTGCATTCATTGTTACCTTCATATGGTGCTCCAAATGTAAGTTTAACCAACACGTATTCCAATTATCGATCTTATTACTTTGAAAAATCATTCTCGCAAAAATATTTCACTCATTATAGAACACTTTTGTGGTTGCTCGGTATTTCTGAGAGATGTTGAAGGTCCATGGATCAATCATCGTGAATCTGTGCTCGAGTTGATCTAATCTTTGGACATAATTGTAGCCACACTCGACTAGTCCTATCAATGCATCCTTTTTGATCCTTTCATTTGAACACAAAATCTATCTCAATGCCCTCTGATAACGATATTTTTCCTTTGATCCCATAGGGAAACAATGAAAATCGCCCACGAAACCCACCACAACAGCTGCAACGTATCCACCCCGAAAGACCAGTACAGGGAGACGAGGGGGCTACAGCTGCTGATAGACCAGGAATGGAGAATCACATAACTGAAAGTGCGCAAAGGCTCATGGGTGCAATGAGAGAGTTGCTCAGTTCAATGACATATAGGTTTGTTTTTTTGTTGCCTTCAGATGTTGTAAATCAAGTTTCTCAAATCATCCTACCACCCACATTCTTAGTTCTCCAAAACAAGTTCTTGTTTCTGATCATGAAGTTTTCAACCCAACCACTGAAATGTATCTTCATTGCTAAGGTTATTTTCATGGGAAGTTTGCAAACTTGTGCATTGTTCAAGATGCAAGATATAAAATCAGCCACTTGAGATATGCATCCTGTTTATCCCGCTCGCAGTTCCCAACCCCTGATAGACAGGGAAAGTTGGTGCAAGGAAAGATACGCAGCTGTAAAATGGGACAGCCCCATGCTAGACTATACATACTGGCCCATTTGCTTAGGGATTCCAACTAAGCTAGAAGAAGTTGCTTGTGTATATGTGAGCGGAGAGGAAGAGATGCTATTTTGTCAGGTAACACTGAGTGTAGACAGCTTCATAAAATGGCATTGCACTGAATTGGTCTCTGCACCTGCCGGCCCCTGGAACTCTGAGCCAAGAAAGCTGGAGCCCTGTTTATGGTTTCTTAAATCAATTATGCTCTGCATTTCTTTCAAATTCTCATTAGGTGATGAAAGTACCAAAGGGTCAAGTACTCTGGGTTCGATCAAATTTTTAGCTCAAAAAATAATCTCGAAAAAAGACAATTTTCTTCCCATGACCTTTCTAGACTGATTTAGGAGACAACAAGTTTTGCAATTAGCTTAATCTTGCCATGCACCGTTTCTAAATCCATTCCAACATACATCAATCTTACAACAAAAACATTTTCATCTACCTAATTATGAGATGTTTTGAATATTTTCTTTAGAGGTGATCTTGAAGAACTTAATGATGATGAAAATGGTTTCAACGATGAAGACTGGCAAGATCATGAAGACTTCTTTGATTAGAAAATCTTGTTTCTGGTTAGCAAATAGTCTATCTTTTGGGTCTCAGTCGGACTTGTAGAATCTAACTATTGTAGAAGTGTGTCAGCTTGAAAGGGCTGCACAATCTTAATCTTTTTGAAAAGCAGATTGAAGTCTGATTACAGTGTAAGAATTGTCAATGTCTGGGCAAAGTACAGTCAGAGGTATTCAAATGTGATCTGGTGCTTTAGTTAGGTAGTCAAAATACTAGGAACTGTGCCAATATTTTGCTAGAGGGGCTTGCTGTTCCAAGCACCACTGCTTTATACAAATATTAGAATCCTCCCACCCATTCCTGCCAGGGCCTATTGCATTTAGAATCCTATAACAAAACGAAAAAGCATGTGAAGATCATTGGGGACTACATGGTTCCCATTTTGTTTTCCCCAGAAGCTTTCCTCGCATTGCATATTTATAGAAACCAGAATCTAATTGAAACATAATACTTCCCACCCCCTAAATCTAAATTTATTTGTTGGTTGGAAACATGATAAATTAAGCAAGATAACAGAATGAATGAATCTAAAAAATTCTCCAAGTTTAACTTTTTAGAATGTTTTAACTTAAGAGATTAAGAAAACAGGGAAATGCGTTCTTTTGCAATTTCTTTTGAAAATCATCAGCTTCTGGATTTTACCCCCTCATCCATTTAGAAATATTTGGTGTTGAATAAAATACAATATTTTGTCATGAATAAAATATTTCAGTGAAGGAAATTGGAAAGAGACATCTTTTAATTCAGCAATATTCATCATTTGATTTTTCAATGGGCAAGAGAGCTCTGATGATGCCAACCAACACAATGTTAGTAACTCAAGGCCAAGGGGATTATTCTGGACTAAAAGGCTTATAGTTCATCTCTTAGATTTGTCGCTTCTTCGCTTTTTTCTTCCTCTACCTCAGGGTCATCTGCACCCTGTTCTGTTTCATCCTCATCTGTACCATCTAGAAACAAAACGCAGAACAGACATTAGGAAACTCAGCTATCTTCTGCAAAGTCCCCTGCCTTGTGGCATTTAATTTTTCTGTCTTTATTTGTTAACAAAGACAGTATTTTGGCAGCTATTCAGCTACTGTGGGCCTGCGGCACTACCACTTGTATCCTCAGAGTTGCCTCTGAGTACTCATTTACTGACCTCTGAAAAGGATGGACTGCTGAATTGGCTGTTGGCTTTTGATTAGTGGTTCCGAACCCAAGCAAGAACGCTGTGCTGCATTGCACTCGGCCACACCAAAACTTAGTGGGAGTTTAAGGATAGCTCAGTGGTGTGGGACTACCTCACAGTTTCATATGGCTAGACATTTCTGCCCCACGTTGAAGTTAAATTTCACTTAGAGGAAAGAAAGTCCCTGGATCTTTGTAGTTACTGACACATGAAAGATGAGGGTAGCCACTGTTGTGTGAATGGAGAGTCAGTCCTTTGTTTGTGTCCTCATTCAAATGTTATGTATCATGATTGGTTGCATGGATTTTGTTTCATGATTTTTTTGCTCTTTTGCCTTGCTGTGCATTTCCTAGGGAATTTTTTGAGTGAATTTTTTACGGAGTTCTGCGAGGACAGTGGGGAGAAAGTGGAGTGGTATTTTTACTGAGAATAAGTTGCGCTTAAGAATCATTTGAAAATATAACTACATCTACTCTGTAAAGAAGGACCAGGAAACTGCTAGATAATGATGTCTACTTGGTTACTGAAAACCTATCTTAAGTTGCTTGGTATAAAGCATAAAATAGCACTATTGGTTGTTTTTATAACATTTAGGAAGCTATTTGACTCTCTTGCTTGGAAATATGATAAGAAACCCTTTCTCCAAAAACTTATTTATTATTTATCATTATTTTTATAGGCCACCATCGCCTTTCCTCAACATAATTCATTGAAAAAATGATCCAAAAAAAACAAACCGTTTTCATCTGAAGGCTCTTCACCTTCCTCTCCACCATCCTCATCACCTTCATCACCCCCTGCTTCTTCTTCCCATTCTTCTGCCTCCTCTACACCTTCCGGGATATCTTCACCATCCGTCATCTCTGGCATTTTTGGTGCATCTTTGCACTGGGCCATGAATGGATCACTAGCACCCATCTCTTTAAACTGCCATATGATTGTGTCACAGTACAAATCTGGTCGCTCAATGGCTCTAGATTCTGGCTTCACATCCCATCCACAGTTTGAAAGCGGCTCAGGTGGAGCAAGGATTTTGCAGCCCTGTTTTGACCACATTTCACCTCTTGCTTTCTGGATGGCTTTGCCAACCTTGAGAATGCAAACATAATTAGCATATTTACATTTTTGGGTAGAGCGTTTGCAAAAATCAAAGCAAAATAATTTCATCTAGAACATTTTAGAATTTGGTTATTTTGCACATACAGTTGATGAAACATTCTGACAGCAGAACTACTCTGTTAAAGGGAATTTTGATGCTGCTTTTAGATAGAAGTCTTCCGTAGAATGGAGGAAATAGATGTTCAATAGCTGACATTTTTGTGCATCCCTTCTGTACAATAACATGTTAAGACAGAGTGCACCATTTGGTACTTTTTGTCACCATCTAAATGGGTACTGGAATCGTGGGGCTCGTGTTTGACAAGCATTTTCCAGCACAGACCTTCCAAATTGCCTGTTGGCTAATGCAAGGGATCCTTTTGGCTGGCAAAATTAAGAGTAGCATCAAGGACATTAGCCCTAAGTGAGGGAGGCTGTGCTGATAAATTGGTGGACATGGGAGGACACTGATGGACAGGGAATTAAATAAAAGGATTCAAGATCCCTGAAGATCGGCTAAAATTTGACAAAGAGCTGGGGGCTACCTAGCAAGCAATCAAATGCACCCAAGCAAACACAGAAGAAATCAAGTATGAATGGTGATGATAATGCTAATGATGGTGGTGATTACAATGCTGACGGTGATGATTATGGTGATAATGATGATGGTAGTGATGATAATGTTGATGATGATGATGGTGGTGATGATTATGATGATGATGGTGGTAATGATGATGGTAATGTAATAATGACAAACTTGCTGGCTCTACTGATTGAAAATGAGTAGACCTACGTAAAAAGGACATGAAAGGAGCTATTTTTCATGCCATTTGTTTCTTTCAAAGTGCGTGTAGATTTCCTTAAAGGTTTATCTTATAGTAGAGCACGAATGTATGAACCTCTCAGAATGTATGAACTGCTGAGAGATCAAGATACGAATAAGAAATTAGTTTTGCTACCGTACCCATTTAACAGCCTTTCGTGCATCTTTACAAACTGACTTTTCCCTTTTATCTAGGCAATCTTGCAGTAGCTTGACATTATCCTTCAGATCTTTGGCAATATGATCATCGATAGCTTTCTTGCAGACAGAGTCCGGGTCTTTGCAGTCTTCGTACCCTCCGTCGGGGAACGCTTTCTTGCAGCAGCACTTATTCAGCGCCTCAAAGTTGTTCGGATCAAGGGCGCCAACGATCCTCTCCAATTCATCTATACCGTCACAGTTCCCATTTGTTGCACACGACTCTATCGCTTGCATACCCGTGCAGCTTTTCTCGACAACGTCTAGAAGGCAACCCATATGAAACCTATGAGGGCACACAGATGCCTTGGTGTATATGTCTGGTGCACCATCAGAGGTGTCACTTGTATCAGCCGAAGCTTCGTTCGATGGTTTGCTGGCTGCTTCATCCGATGCTCCACTGGCATCAACTGGTGTCTCTTTCGTTAACCCATCTGCAGCAAGGCCATTTAGGAATATTCCAGTAACAATCAAGAACACTACGAACTTCGACATCCCTCATCAGTTATCAATGCCAGACTATATTAATCCGTTAAAATTTTTCTACGTTTGTAGTTTCACCCACGCCCAATAGCCAATCGGTACCTCTGACTGACATTGCGATTCATTAACAATAAAAATGGTTCTGAAAGCAGAACAATTGCCGGGGCAAAATCGGTTGCAATCTAAGCAGGAAGTAGAGCTACCATCTTCAAATAGCCTCGTTTGGCAGTAATAAAAAACACGAGGGGCGGCCTCGGAAAACCCACTGAAATTGCTGCCATATCACATGGGTGGGGCTAGAGCAGGGGTGGGCAAACTTTTCAGCACAAGGGCCGGAGTCACAAATTTTAAGTTTTAGAGGACCGCACAGCAAGTTGCCAAGGCTGTTTCAAATTAGATTGTCCCGCAATAAAAATGAAAAATATGCTTAAATCTTTTGAAAACATAATCCATTCTCAGTATGGTGAAACTTTACATGTTTATAAAGAGTTTATACGGTATCAAGCGATTAGAAAACGAGAATAACGGGAGAGTTTTTTGCTTGATACAAGTTCTTGGCGGGCCACAAAAAGCATTCGACGGGCCGCATGTGGCCCGCGGGCCGTAGTTTGCCCATCCCTGGGCTAGAGGGAGACAGGAGCTACAGCCCCCCCCAACGGGGAAAAAATGCAAATCTGTGACTAATTGCTGCCAAACGCATCAGCAGTCTGGCACCCTTGTTGGGGAACTTAGCCCCCTGTCAGGAAAATCCTGGTGACACCCATTCCATATCGACTGAAATGTATAATCTAATACAGACGTAAATTAAGCAAGACTCATTTACAGAACAAAATAGTCACATAACAGAAGAAGCTATTACCACAGCCTAACATCTTTTTGCCAAAAATCGTGCGATTTCAAAAGGTTCATAGTTGACTACAAAAAGTGCCCGATACTGGCTACAAAGCAAGAAAGGTCTAATCTTTTCTGCGAAAAATCGTTTACTTTCAACATTTCTCATTTTTTACACCACAAAAAATGTCCAAAGTAGGCTGATTCCATCAAAATGTAAGGCAATAACATTTCCATTCTGCCAAAAAATCTGCCTTTTACTTATTCTGTACAGGCCACTTCTTTACAGCCATATATTGTAGAAAAGTATAATCGCACATGGTGTTCGTTTTCACAACATAGTTTTATACATTCGGGTTGAAGATGATTTAAAGCTGTTCTTAAAATTTTAGAAATATGATTGATGCAAGAGAAAATGATTTTCAGGGAACAACATTTATTTTTGCAACGTATATGTCTCTTAAATTCTATCAAATTTACAAAGCATTTTCAAGCAAACTAGTTAATTGACAAACACCAAGCCTTCTTCATTCTCTGTTGAGTTAGTCTTTTTCATGATGGCCACAACACTCCTTATCTTCGTCTATCATTGAGACCGATCATATTTTGGACCTTGGACGAATGAACATAGAATGAGAGAAGATAGAGAATACACGATGAATAATATGATAGATAATATGATTTGATATAGAATTGAATGATGTGATATTGACCATATTGCAACAATTAATCATCCCAAGGTCTAATCTAGGGTTTGAAATTCATGTAAGATCTTTTCTGCGATTTTTTTGAATGTAAGACGTGTTCGAAATACCATGGCAGTTACACAGACTCAAAATGAGCTGAGTTGAGCATTGATATAAAGAAAAACTTTCCACTATCAGCATGTTAAAGGAAACTCGACGATTAAGTTCTTCACATTTCCAAACCTTTTTCGTGAAACTTAGAAGCTAGCAGACACTCTTATTTGACGGCTTATTATCTAGCATTTTGTACCAATACATATCTCTCTTCCCTTTAGCAATTTTTGATAGGAATTCTACCGTTCACAAACGAACCACTCCAAGAAAATTTAAAACCGCAGCTGATTGAATGCCTTCAAAACAGCATAGAGTTAAAAAATGTACATAAGTTACCGTCGATAGAAGAGTTGAAGCTCCAGCACATGCAGTGTTCGCAGCACCTTCGATCTGTGAGAAAAGACTCAAAAATCAATCGTTTGATTTCGAAATATAAAGCTTAGGGAGTCCTTAATATTCAGGGAAGGCAAATTGGAAAGTAGGATCGCGTTGGAATTAAGCAAAAATTCAAAACGAATTTCAAAGGCTTTAGAGAACACCATCATCTCAAAAGCTAAGCCCTTCCACTGTATTAATTACAATAAAATGAAAGCTTTCTGTCAGCAAAGACAAAGTTCTAAAACTTTGGAGAGAGCCAGTAGGGTTGCGTAGGGTGGCATTTAGTGACAAACGCAAGTACATCGAACACTAAAACCCAAATCAATGCGACCAAATTATCTCATTACTGCTCAAAATTGTCCTTGTTGCACTGTCGCGATAGGTCTAAATCTCCTTGAACCTCCAATTTCTTTCAGTGGAAAGATCGGCGGAAAAAAAGCAAATGGAAGACAAAGTACGGCGTTCTTTGGAAACTTCAACGACAATGCAACATCGTTTTGGGATGGTATGGCCATAAATTGTGGGTGGGTTTTAGCAAGTGAAACACCAAGCAGATGAATGCACTCAAAGGTAAAGACGAGGTATACAAAGTGGGTAGCGAGCATTGGCGGTTCATAATCATAGCGAAAGTAAAAATGTCAACAGCGAAAGAAGTTTTAGAAGCACAACAGATGCATACCGAGGAGGCTGCTTGTTTTAACTGATTCGCATTTTCCAGCCTATTTTGAACAAATTGCTTAGTTTCACGGAAACCCAACGATTTGTCTTGCGTCATGAAAGCCTCTAAAATCAGAGTAAAAAATTCTAGAAGATCCTATCCCATCAAATCTTTGTATCTAAACAAAGAGATAAAACATCCCAAATTTCTACTTCAGATTAAATGGATAAAAAGCTGACGAAAAAACGACATAGCAACATCAATCTGCTATCAAGGATTCATTTGCAGTATGATGACTAAGAAATATTAGAAACACTGCACTTACGTCATAAAGAGCTTATGTGTACATAGAAACGGAAAGCGAATTATTTGTTGAACATTAATTGCAAAATGATAAAACTTTTGTAGTAAGCAAATTTTTTTATTCTCCGAAAAAACAACAAGATTTTAAGCTATAGTCATATATGTCATCAAATCCAGCTCCAGAAAGTTGCTATTACTTTGAGACCTCTTGAGGCATGTATATAAGGTGTTAGAGATAAAAGAAAGAGCACATAAATGGGTTATTAAACTAAAGACTTACAAAATTCTATAAATGTTTCGCTTTTTTTTCCTTTTTTTTAGTGGGTTATGTTGAGGAAAGGCTCTGGTGGCCTATACAAAGCCCCATCATAGGAAGAAAGAAGAAAGCGAAAAGCTAAGAGGAGAGAGGGATCAGATCAAGTTTATTGATCTTAGATTTGAAAGATGGCAAGTTATAAGATTCAGGAAAGCAAGAGGAAAGCAAGACGTTCCATAAATTTCATGTTCTAGGGATGAATGATGATTTGTGGGAAAGAGTTCGTGAAGCAGACAGTGAAACTTGGAAAGGGTGTGAATGAGTTGATATTGTTGATATAGATGAGTTGGTTGCTTGCAAACTTTGAAGCATTCTAGCAAACTAAAAAAACGCCCCACACATCTCGATACAAAATAGGAGATAATCGGTTAATTACGACAGGTGAGATGAATGCGTGAAGCAAGTAACGGTGGGAAATGGGTGAGATGAATATGAATAAGTGAGACTGCACCAACCAAATAACGATGACTAATTCCTTACCCGAAGCTCCATAAATCGCAGCCAGAGCACCTCGCTTTGTGTACCAATTGAACTGGAGAAAAAAACAAAGGACTCACATAAATCATCAAGTCTTTAGCAGTCTCTCTTGCATCTTTTTTAAGATGACATGGAATAAAAATGTAGAGGTATCTATTAAGTAATAATCAATCAAAGGATCAATGCATTCGCATCTTCCCAATCGTGTACTTCCTATACATGTCTCTCTTTTCTAGATGATTTTGCTCTCTGGGTGTTTCTGTTACGCTATAAATGGCTGTCCTCACTTACGTCTGTTGATGTGTCACCAGCATGGTACCAGATTTCATCGACCATGTGAGCTAAACTTTCCATCGCAGCTGGTGCATTATCAGGATGTACCAGCAATCGCATTGCCTTGAAAAATACAAAATTAAGACTCACTCAGATATAAAACCATCCTATAATCATTGCCAAAAAACACCTTGTTACAATGTAAAAATTGGTTGTTTGTCATTTGATAAAATTGGAAAAATGTTCAGTTCCCTGGTTGCTTACCGAAACGAAAGAAAACGACAAAGCAGATGGGCGAAAATGAGTAAACGTAGCGAGTCTAAATTCTCTTCCAGGCGCTCCATCATTCCTTCCCATCACCTACGTATCCCATCATCAGAGGGTATCATGTCCAGCTTATGAACGTCAGTGAGTCAGTCAGTGAGTCAGTGAGTCAGTCAGTGAGTCAGTGAGTCAGTCAGTCAATGAGTCAGTCAGTCAGTGAGTCAGTCAGTGAGTCAGTGAGTCAGTCAGTGAGTCAGTCAGTGAGTCAGTCAGTCAGGCGAAGAACACATAGGCCTATTATTGGGAACACAGATCGTTAGGAATAAAAAAAATTCCATTCTTAAATGGCGACTGAAAGGCGATATTTCCTTCAGGTCCTGCGTATTCATTGTTCTGTGTATTTGAATAAGATGTGCTCCATCCTCTGACGCACAAAGGAAAAGTACAAAAGCCATTATACATTTAATCCGTTCTCCTATAAGCATATACCTGGGGCCAAGTGTGAATGTATGGTTGGACCATATCGAGACGTAGGTTAACTGCATCTTGAATGAAGTTTGTTGTTGACCTTTTTCTACAAAAAAGTATGAAAATCAGTTAATCATGTATAATCATTAAGTGGTCATAAAAACTAATCGATTAGGAAGCAAAATCATACGCAAGGATCAGGGGATGAAGACCTTGTGTCCAAATCCTGCTGATAGAGAAATTGATAGCAATACTCTCTGCACTTCTAGGAGCAATAAAAATCAACAACACAATAAACCACTTGGGACGAAAATTCTCTGATCGGGCTAAATGTCACCTTTCGAATTCTACATTCAGGGGATTCCATGAAGTTTTAATGCACTGGGAAGCCTCTTATTGATTTCATTTGTGAGAAGCCACGAGAGGATGCAAGCTGACCACGGCAACCTGATTCCGGTCACTGTCCATGCCTCCGATTCACCCAAGCTCTGAAGGTTGCGGAGGCGACACAGATCGCGCAGTCTACGTCGTTTTCAATATGGCACATCGACAAGTTGAATATAGATGCTAAGGGCAACGACGCAGCCGTCAGAGGATTTTGCAAAGAAAGGCTCCGAGACCGCCTAGTGTGGCACAGGGCTGAATTTTGATCGAGGAATCATAATGACACTTATAAAAATCATAGCACTTGGGCTTTCCAGACTCTTAACTTCTCATTGCCAACCTATTGAAACAACATGGGCTGCAGGAGATTCGTAACGCTACTGCTAAAACATGGAATGTTGAACACAGACGGTGTCATGCGACACCATTGCCGAAGCAACTTCATTGGCTGCCTTCTTCAAACCGAATAGAATATAAAATACTTCTGTTAACTTTTACTTGGTCGAAGGGTCCGGCACCAACGTATCTTTACGGATTATTGAAAGTACGCAAAACATCTTTAATTTACAAGATCTGCAAGTGATGAACTTTTGTCGGAAGTAGGACTGACCAGATTAGTAACGGCTTGTAATCGTGCTTTCGTGAATGTTGATCCTATTCTTTGGAACAGAGTTCCCTATTCGGTCAGAGCGTGTGAAATTGGAGAAACGTTTCAAACGAATTTGAAGGCCTATATACTTAAAAAGTGCTTTATGAAGTATTATGTTTAAACCTATAATTTTAATGAAGCCTTGTAAACTTGCATATCTTTCAAATGTTTTAATTAGGTTTGGTCCCTTAAGCGCATATGAGCCCCGTGGAACTGTTGCTCAATATAAGTGATTTTATCACTACTGTTTTTATTATAAGTAGGAAAAAGGGAGAATATACAGAGCAGAAAAATACAAACAAATGCAAAACATACGGGATTTCTGGGGCACCGGGCATATCATTGTTAATTCTTGATTCTTCTAAAAGCTGATCAGCCAGCTTGGCATTGCAATCTTCGATGAAGTGCAAGACCAGGTCACCAGCGCCTCTTGGGAACAGTCCCTCTACAGCTGAGGACAACCCCTCTGCTTCTGCCCCTTTTTGAATGGCAAGGTCCGTCCATCCGTGTTCAGGCACAAATTCCAGGGCCGATGCTAAGATCTGTCGTTTCATGTCATCTTCTGAATCGTAGAAGTAGTAATCTTCCTCATCTAATTCCTCATCATCGTATGTGCTGTCAGTTGCACTATCATGCAAAAACATTTCACTTATAATCACATCTAACCGAAACATGTTAACAGACGTAGAGTAAGTACGTACCACGAATAAAGAATGATGTCAGTGTACAATTCGATAAAATTTCCAACGAAAAGTGAAGGTCTAAATAACATTTTCTTGGGGCAAATAATTTCTTATCAGGATGGAGGAAGAAGATTAATAAAAAAACCCTTGCAACACTAGGTGGGATAGAGTTACTGAGGTGGCTACAGATTGGGAGTTGGAGGTTTTTGTTGCCTAGCATTCAATTTGTGCCAAGTAACTGTTAATGACAGAGGAGTGATCTACAGTACTTAATGTTGGTCAAGAGAAACGGAAAAGATCAACTCCTTGGTAGGGCTTTTTGCAGAGCCTTACTATGTTCTGACTGAAAGAGATAACAGAAAGAACCAGTCTAGTGATGGCTTGTAAGAAGTTGTTTTGTCAATATAATGCTAACAAAGAAAAATTAAGGTAGCATAGAAATATTTTTCAATTGAAAATAAGACCTTTAACAAACAACTCTAAAAACTTGATGTCAAACTCTGTGCATGATGATGTCAAAATACTTAGGATTGAAGTATATGAATAAATCAATCATCCACTTGACATATGGCCTGGCTAAAGTGACGGTGGGGGGGGGGGGGTCATAAGCCTTGTTGTAAAGAATGATCCCGCAAGTAGAGTCAAAGGTTAGATGCAACATTCTTAAATGAGAAAACATGGATACTGGATGACACTGGGGTCAAACATCATAACTCAGAGACGAAAAGGGAGAGTGTAAAACTTGTTGACCTCTCAGCTTGCTGATACTGACAGATTTACTAATGGTATTTCCTAAATGCCTAAAATCAGAGAATTACAAAAAATAAGAAAAATTCAAAGAAATGAGTATATAGCAATGAGAGAAGTGATATCATGAAAAGTGAGTGAACTATGGAACTTGAAAGGTAAGATGAATGGAGATGATGAATGAAAGAAAAATTGAATAAATGGATAAATAAATGAAGAACGAATGAGCAAATAAAGGAATGGAAAAATATGCATATAGATCCAAATGTGAGAAAACGGATTACACCAGCAGTGTAACTTACCTTTCCAGAATCATGTCATCAATTGAAAATGGAGAAGGGCCTGCATTTTCACTAAAAAAGGCATTTGAAAAGTCAGTGGAACTTCCGAAACTAATAATAACGTTTTTTCTAAAAACTGTATTTTTATATATTTAGAATAAATGCGTGAATAAAAATCTCTCTTATGGTAGGTAATTTGCATTTCGCTGACCAATTACAAGTGCTTCTAGAAAACAGAACGGAACAGAAAGATGACTTTAACAGAAAGAGGCGAAGGATAGAAAAAAGCTGTTTGTAAAAATAAAGCTATTAGTTACTAGTGATAATCATAATAATGATAATAGAAATTACAGTACAGGTGTATATTCATAGATGGAGCGGCGCCGTGGTGTGGCGCTTCAGCATACAGACTCACAATACAAGGGTTGTGAGCTTGAATCCTTCACGTATCACAACAAAACACCATTGGCAAGGAAAGCAACGGGAAACCACCTCATAAAAGCAACTTTCCTAGATATAACTAAGAGCCCTGTTTCTGGTTTCAGCTAGGATCAAAATCAAGTATGCCACGCAGGAGTACATTCATACCTGCTATTTTAATATCATCAAAGTTAATCTGTCAGTATTAGTCTAATCTGTTAGTGAGATATTATCAAAGTTAATACATTAGTGAGTTATTTGATATACTGTAATCAATTAGGACTTGCAAGGGTATACGCATAATTCAAATGAATTCATGACATTTTTAGAAAAGAATGGATAATGATTACAGTATATCATAGGGCTATGATGCGAGTGTCATAGTCAGAGAGATTCCAGGTTATATTTTCATTTCATTTATGAATTGGCACTACTGCTATCAATGAGAAATACTTAAAAAGCTATACTAGAACGCTTCTGAACTAGTTGTAACATTTTCATTTTATTTATGGATGAAACGTTCTAATATAGATTTTACAAGAATTTGTCAATGGTAATGGTAGTGTCGATTCATAAATAAGATGAAAATATGACCTGGAGTCCCTCTGATTATGCTTCTTGCGATGCCCCTTATAATGCAATTTATCACTAGGCTGTGATTCCCAAAAATGTGGCAATTTCAGAAAGGAATGCAAAACGCAGTTGCTAATGAGCCATACTGTTTCATGCTGTCATTCCTTTGTTCTTTCAAACTTTCATTTACGCCAACTTTGATATCCTCACCAAGGTGAACGGATTTCATGGAATCATCTCTTACGAAATCCCCCAAATCGTCTTTACCATTATCTACTGACTTAGCTTTATCTGATACATTGTCAGCACTTTCGATTTCTTTGATCCTATCATCTCTTACAATGTCGCCTAGGTCTTGCTCGTCTCCTCCGCTTCCTTCTGATTGAATTGAGGGCTTCTTCTTTTTAGTATAGACCACTCCAGTACCTTAGAAATAGGGCAATAAAAATGAAAACAGAATCAATGCAGATCTGGAAGATGAAACAAAAGCTTTATAGGGTAATGATGGCTGAGCCATTTCAAATTTGGGGAAGTTCATCTTAAGCAGAGGTCTCGCCTCAAGGCTTACAGTACTGTTTAGTTAACGCTGAACTTATTCAAACTTTTCACGAAATGCAAGTTGCAGTAGGCCTATTTTCGCTCGACTAATCTAGCTTCCTCTGTTATGGCAAGAATCGGTAGCTGTCTGAAAATATTTACGCCGGTCAATAGATGATAAAATCGAGAAAATGAGGATTATTTCTCGGGAGACCAACAAATTTTTTAGATCATGATATAGTGATGCGGCTAAGTTCATTAAATTACCGAAGAATCCTCGTCTGATGAGCCCGTAACTCGTCTGCAAGGAGCAGCGTAGTGATGACCGTAGGGCCGCCGCCATCTTTCTTTCAGCAAGTTATGCAAAGCAAGACCGAGCCTCGTTTTGGAAACTCCAATGGACTCATGACAGTACTTTGGCAAGCCTGTCTGTTGCCAAAATATTGTCATGGCTTAAATCAAGTCAGCTAGGATTATCTGGTATATGAGGTCAATCACACTATGCAAAATTATTTGCCGCCTGCTAAGGTTTAATTTGAAAAAAAATTAGGTTCCTTTGTGTTGCGTACTCTATTTCGAGAGTAGCAGAAATCAGAGACAGGGCTCTGAGTTTTTTCCTAGGACAGCTAACTCTATGAGGGGGTTTCCCGTTGCCTTTGTGGTGGCTTTTATTGTGACACATGTAGAATTTGTCAATGAAAATGATTAATGTCAAAAATAGAAAATAGAAGTCAAGAGGCAGACAGGCATTCTCAGTGGCTACAAAGAAAAGGGTGTTGGACAATTACTCTGTTAATATGGTTGTGACAGCTAGACCATATCGTCATCAATCCAAAAGAAATTAGAAGCCGTTGAAATGTTTATTTATAGGAGAGCGACAAAAATATCATGGGTAAACCTGGTCTACTACACCACCAATCAAATGAGGCAGTTTGAGGTAAGCTGAAGGGTACCATTGTGGAAATAAAGTCAGCTTGACCATTTAATGTTATCCCCTGCCACTGAAATCAGGGTGTTTGTCTTTCTTTTAACCTTTTCTATTGTACGATACTAATTTAAACTTTTAGAACTTGCAACCTGTAAACGAGAGTAATGTGGCGAAATATACATAAATACTTACATGCAACGAGAGTAATGTGGCGAGATATACATAAATACTTACATGCGTGAGAAAGAGATGAGGTTCGTTTGTCAAAGTGTGAGAAAGAAAAGGCTAAAAAATCTTATCCTTCAAGGGAGTATTTGAGGTAGAAGAAGCAGAGGACGGCATAAATTAACATATTTGGAAAGTTCTAGGTGCCATGTTGAAGTGTGCCAAGAGAAGAAAAAAATGCAAAGCCTGAAGATCTACTAGGCACCGTGAAGGAAAGGAAGTTGTCGAAGAGAGCCAAGATTCCTAACATCCTGAATTGATTTGGCGCCTAGTGTAAGAGACCTGTCAACAAGCGTGCATGGCACGAAGCTGGGGGTGAATTGCGGCGTGGTAAAACTAGCCTGCCTTCTTCAAAAAGCTATGGCTTCGGATAGTAGATCAGGGAGATTATTCCAGTTTCTCTGAGGCGTGTCAGGACCACCAGAAGCTCAACTCATTCACACCCTTTCCAAGTTTCACTGCCTAATCCACGAACTCTATCCTATGTTGGGGCTTCGTATAGGCCACCATAGCCTTTCCTCAACATAACCCACTAACAAAAAAAGAAAAAAGCCTGCCTTCTTCAAAAAGGTTTCGGATAGTACCTACAAGCAAGGGGGCCCACACTGCTCGCAGCGAAGGTGGGAGGTGACTGGACTCTACTTCTTAAAAGATTAATCGTCCGTATGCAATCCTTTGCATTAGATTTCCATCACAATTAAATATCCACCCCTCGTCCTTTTCAAACATATTTTTCGATAGAAATGCGTTGTCTCGTTTACTTTGCAAATTACTCTTCATCACCATTACCATCATCATCATCGCCACAGTCATCATCACTATCTCATCATCATCATCGCCATCACCATCATCTCCATCATCATCACGATCGCTATCATCATCATCGCCATCATCATGATCGTCCCATTGCAATCACTTCGCTCATCTCTAAAACAATTGAGACCATCATCACTAAACAACTTCTTACCTTCCTTGAAACAAACAATCTTGTCTCTGATCACCAGTATGGCTTTCGAAAAGCCAGGTCTACTGGTGATCTTCTTGCTTATGCTGTCCATGTCTGGTCCTCTGCTCTAGAATCCTGTGGTGAGAGCAGAGTGATCTCTCTCGATATCTCCAAGGCCTTTGATCGCGTTTGGGACAAGGGTCTTCTCGCTAAACTGCCGATGCTTGGTCTCCATCACACTTTCATTAAATGGATTGGTAGTTTCCTCTCTGATCGGTCAATGGCCGTCAGAGTGGACGGCTTCCTCTCTAAGCTACACTCCATCAATGCTGGTGTACCCCAGGGCTTTTTCGTCTCCACTGTACTCTTCATTCTCTTCATAAATGACCTGCTTACCTCTACGTCTTCTGGCATTCACTCATTTGCTGATGACACCTTCCTAACTCCTTCATTTCTATTCAATCCAAATGACTATGCTTCCAACGATATTCCACTCCACAGAAATGTTTTAGCCATGCTTCTCTCCAACTGATCTGATAGTTATTGAGAAGTGGGGTAAAGAGAATCTAGCTTCGTTCAACCAAAGCAAGATGAAACAGGCTGTCATTTCACGCAAACGTAATCAAAATTTTCCACCTGTCCTCACGAATCGTGATGAACTGGACACTTCAGCTTCTTCACACAACTTGGCCTTTCTCTTTCATCTGATCTCACTTGGACAACTCACATCCTTTCCCTTGCTAAACATGCATCTCAGAAAATCGGCTTCCTCGCCAGAGCCCGCGGTTTTTCACATCTTCCCACCTTCTTTCTATATACAAGTCCCAAATCCGTCCTTCTTTAGAGTACTGCTCCCACGTCTGGGGTGGTGCTCCAAAATCTACTCTCTGCCTTCTCGACAAAGTCCAGTCCAAAGCCATTCGTCTCATCAATAATCCTAACCTCACCAAATCGCTCCAACCTCTTTCCCATCGTCGTTTAGTTGGAGATCTTTCCGGCTTTAAAAGGTACTTTCACTGGCATTGTTCTCAGGAGATCAGGGATATCATTCCAGTGACTCTGAGGCGTGTCAGGACCACCAGAAGCTCAACTCATTCAAACCATTTCCAAGTTTTACTGCCTACTTCACGAACTCTATCTCACAAATCATCATTCATCCCAAGAACATGAAATTGATGGAACATCTTATCTTCTTCTTGCTTTCCTGAGTCCTACAACTTGCCATCTTTCAAATCTAAGATCAATAAACTTGATCTGATCTCTCTCTCCTCTTAGCTGCTTGCTTTCTACTTTCTTTCTTCCCTTGTTGGGGCTTCGTATAGGCCACCATAGCCTTTCCTCAACATAACCCATTAAAAAAATTATCACCACCATCGCCATCATCATCATCACCATAATTACCACCACCATCATCATCACCATCATCATCATCATCTTCATCACTATCATCATCATCCCAATCATTATCATCATCACCATCACCATCACCTTCTTCTTCTACTTTTTATCGCCTTGCGGCATAAGATTAACTTAAGTTAAACCAAAACATTACAACAAGCAGGCTTTTGACCGTTGGTGCCTGGCCATATTCGCCACTGTGATCATTTTGTCACATTTATTACAGTTTTTCCTTTTTGTTCTTTGTATTCTTGCTGAACAATTTTCCGTCACAGACACCTCTTTGTCACTCGCTTGACAAGATAGTCTGTGTCTTGCAAAGTTCGCTTTTGAAATCCATTTCATGCAATTCTTACATTCTTTCTTCCGATCTACTGTTCTTTCCCCCTCATATCTTTTGTAATGATTTTTCATGCTACCCTTCTGCTTGAATTCGTCCTCGCAGTTAGGACATGTGAATACAGGTGCACTAGTAAGGTCTCTGTGCAACCGTTTTCGGTGGATTGTGAATGCAGCTCTCTTTCTAAATACTCTATTACAATCTTTATAGCAACATTTTGCATCAACACATCTGACTCCTTGGCTTCTCCGATCAATCTTGTCTGTGCCCTCTGGTATAGTATATGTTTTCCCTTCCTGTCTCTCATACTCTTCCATGTGCAGTTGTCTCTTCTTTACTTTTGCCTTCCAGTCTACGCGATTTGATGTCAACTCTTCTATCATATTCCCTTCCATGCCTGCCTCTTTTATTAGTCTCCTCCAGTATGGTATTATCATTCGGGTTTTCTTCTTTGATTTTGTCCTCAAATACTTTGGCCTGTGTTATCTTTGACAGTTTGCACCTAAAACATCTCTTCTTAATAGCTGCCCACACTTTACGGGCTCTTTGCAATCTCATTTTTGTGTCATTTTTGTAGCCTAACCAGGTTCCTAGCATTCTTATATTTCCACTCTCTAGATCCCCAAAAATAACATGCTCCTCTTTGATTTATTAGTTTGCTCTTCAAATTCTCCCATCACTTCTTCAATAATTTCTTTCCCCATTGCTATTTCTTCACTACTTCCAATAATGGTTGTGTCATCTGCAAAAAGTGACAGATCAAACTATGTTTTCCTTGCTTCTGAGTTCATAGTATATTTCTTATGCACGGGTGGGAGGGAGTTTCCTGGCATATATGATCACCTTATTCCTACATCCAACCCCTTTTCATTGGCATTCTGTTTCCTCATTTCTGTAGCGACTCTCATTACTGCTTGGTGAAATATATTGAAAATGATTGGAGATGTTGGGCATCCTTCACATAGTCCTCTTTGTGGAAAGAAACTTGAGCTATCTCTCTGTTGTCCTCTTACTTTATATTCTGTGAACTCATACAGGTCCTGAAGCTTACTTATAACTGATCTTGGCATATTGAATTTTTCCAAAATTTTCCACAGTATAGGTTTACTGACCCTATGGTATGCTTTCTTCAAGTCTAAGATAAAAGCTTGTGGTTGTTCACTGCAATCTGTTGGTTGACCCTGTCCATCTAGTGCATTCTGTATCATGACTGAATCTTCCTGAATGCGTATGAATACTTGTGTGGCATCTGCAGTTGAGCGGCCATTGCTGAATCCAGCTTGATTTTCATCAAGTAGATTCATCTCCTGCCCATATACTTATCCTAGCGGCTAATATTCTGCCGAGAACCCTACTTAACATTGGTAGCAAGCAGATCCCCCTATAATTATTTGGGTCACTTTTACCTCCTTTTTTAAAAAGAGGGATTATGGCCCCCACTTTCAAAGGTTCTTCCCATGTATTTGCTGAGGTATTCCACATATTCTTGACGTTTAGCACCACTGCATCTTGTATCTCTTTGGAAGCCTTTTTAATATATCCTAACCTTATTTCATCTTCTCCAGGTGCAGAATCTCTCATTTTTGCCATCTCTTTCCTTATCTCTTCACTTGTTGGTACCATTTCTAACTTTATTTGCAGTTCTTTAATTTTGATCTCATTAATATCTGGGGCTCTAGCCTTATTCAACACATCTTCAATTTTGATGATATCAGTTTCATATCGGTATTCTGTTATCTTCTCTAAGTGTTCTTTAAACTTTTCTTCACAGAACAGAAGCACATGCCTTGAGTTATTGTACTATCCACGTTTCTGCAGCCTTTTAAGTAGGTCATACATCTCCTCCAACCTGCCTAATTTCCAAGCCTTCTCACACTTGTCTGCTAAATCATTCCATCACCATCACCATCACCATCACCATCACCATCACCACCATCACCATCATCACCATCACCACTAATGTATTTCCCTTCCATATGAGTTAAATTTACTGCAGGTTTCTGGGCAAAATACTGATACAGTTATCATCACCACACCTGCATTGGCAAGTTGGAATAAAATTAAGTCACCATATCAAGACGTTCACTAAAATTTCAGAGGGCAAGATTCATCAAAAAAAAGACTTGTTGATCAGGGATCACGTCTAAGTTTACAGTGCAAAATAAATTCTACCATACTTAAATTACATTTAAACAAGTTACAATGCAAGTCACTAGCCAGTTCATGGTAAAAAAAATACATCGTCAAAAACTGGGGAACATCAACTGAGAAAAGTAAGATGGAGAAAAAATACTTTGATTTATGAAGCGCAGAGAAGTGAAGGGAGCAAATGAATGGGGAAGCTTAAAACCGGCAGCCATTATATCGAAATATTGCTTGCTTTCACAATTTATATTAGTGTCCAGGTAAAAATTTCACAGTCTTACTTCCGCCATTTTCATAATATCTTCCTAGGATGAGCGTGGGATGAAAATATTTTCCGTTAGAAGAAATTGCTTCTGCTTTCCTGTTCTATATCAAAGTAAATTAAATTAAAAAAATAATCAAGAATAGAAAAGCTTTATTTGGAAAATAATTGCTAAGACAAGCCTGCCTTTACAAAATTCAAAACATCATTCAATAGGAAGGACAAAGCATTCAACATTATTTACGACTTGGGATACATATGCAAGGGAATAAAAAGTTTTTTGGAATTCCTAAGCTGAATATTCAGAGTAAATGGGGCATAAACTAGATTAGTGGATGCAGAGTGGATTTGCGGGAAGGTAAATTTAAAGACAGGGTATGGAAAATGACAAGATCAAAGATTCAATGCAGAAGCTTAACTAAGTTTAAAACAAAGGAGACTAAGGTGAGCATATCAATGACACAAAAATCACAGCACAATTTTGGATAATCATTGGGCTTTTCAAGGCTGCTCTCGTATTGAAAATTTTGAACATACAAGCTCGGATTGTGGATGAAAATGAATGTCAGCTGAAAAATTCCTGGAAAATGGCAACAAGTTGATAGTAGATTGTGAGAAAGCTCCCGGCAACGATACATCAAGATATCTTGATTACTTGAAGTAAAAGAAAGCTACCGCACAAATGCCAACAGCAATTGAAATAGCAACAGCAATCAACGGTTGGCTACAAAGAAATAGACACATACTACATACCAAGAATAATAATAATTTAGAAATGTAGATACTTAAAGCAGAAGGCCTCGCTCATTAGAAGTGCATTTCACTTGGGCTCTCCATTTAGCTGCTGCAATACTTTGATTTAAATGCTAAAACTAGTTGAAATCCAAATAGCAGAATTAGTAATTATATCATCAAACAAAAGATAAAAAAAATATCATGCTGTCTAAAACCTGTCTTTAAAAACATAAAAATTTGTTGCTGACTTGATAATGATTTTTGTGTGCAGCATTTTCAGAATATGATATATATATATTTTGCAATTTCCTTTGCTAGGAAGCACATTATTTGGAGTTAATTGGTAGAAGATGCAAGATACCACAACGAAAACATTGTCAAAACTGTGTTGATCTGTCTAGAGTGTGATAATGAGCTTTTTCGCAATGTCTGCTGGCAAATGATGGGGGCACAGGGCCAAAATAATTGCTATTCTGACAAATGGTAGCATTGGTTAAAAAATGATTCCTATTTTGGCATCTACGTCCTGATTCGAAATAAAGCATCTCATCTTTGTTGCCTGGTTAATTTTCAAAGCTAATGACAGGTCAATATAAGGCGATGACAGGCATGTTTATAACTGTTGAGGGGTCGTTGCTATAAGTACTAAAGGCACAAACTGATCAAGGCCACCAGATCATACTTCATAAATACAAAGATTTGTTTCCTTCTCTGGCATGATCAAAGCATCCTATTTCCCTGTGAATTAACCTTTCAAGGTGTCTGAAAAGATCTAAAGCTGCAAATAAGGGAAAAACGCAGAATTAAGATCAACAACGGAGAAGCTTCTAGCTAGCCAGAGAACTTTTTGGGAATAATGAATCACTTGTACAGAAAGTAAAGAAAATTTCCTAGCAAAACCTACCTTAGAGTGGTTGAGTTTAAGTCAGATTGCACTCCTGGCTGCAAAAAGAAAAAACAGCATAGAACATTTTGTCTAAATTTGCAACAATGCCTTATTCAGCTTGCTGATGTGTGTGTAAATCCAAATATTTACACATTAATTCTTTGAACAAATTTCTGCTGGATTGAAAGTATCCGGTAGGAGATGCGCTCCTTCACGTTACTGAAGAACTCTTGTCTGTCCACTCAGCAGTAAATGGGCACCTCCAGTAAAGCTGAGGGTTAGGTTTGGCGAGGAGAGTAACTGGTCAATCCACCTTGCAATACTGTGGCTCAGGATGGTACCTCTCTAGCAAGGGTCTCTCTGACACTTCAGCCTCCAAATCAGATTGGAATACTTTGACATATGCTAAAACGTTGAGTTGGTGAGGACTGCAATCAGGTCAAAACCATTAAAATTCCTGGCCAAGCAATGACTAAGCTGCTAGCCAAAAGATACATTCCTAGGTACATTTTGCCTTATACATAAATATTTCAGAAGGTAAATTACACAAAGTAAAAGAACAAAGAGGCTCACATTTGGTTTTGAGGCTTTTTTCACCTTGTCCTCCTAAAATTAAAAAAGGTCAACGATAAGCTATTTACAAATCAATCTATTTGAATGTTTCCCAATTAAGAGTATTGCATTTCCATCATGAATCAGATAAGCAATATGGCAAGGGGCAGTGCTTTGGTATTTCACACAAAAACAAAGACCAGCGGTTCTCATTCTACTCAGAATAAACATTCAGTTACAGAAATCCGCATTTCTAGCTTTGCATAGCAAGAAGGAACTTCAATTTTTATTGGCAAGCAATATGCTGCACAAGCAAGTGGACATATAACTTTGCATTACAGAAGATCCTCTCATCTGACCCTCATCGCTAGAAAAGGGTCTTGAATAAGGTGAAACTATTCTTCCACTTTTTTATACAATAATGAATTTGTCTGCTTCTGACAGGCTGATAAGTAAAAAATGTTCACACCTCTGCTAACTCTCCGATATAATATTGTTCTAGCATTTCTCTTGCATCAGTTGAGTGTCCTACATCTTCAAAAGACTCTGAGGCGTCACCACCTGGTGAAAAAGTAACATAATTCAAAGATCTTGAAATAAAAAAAACATAGATTTGTCAATATCAAATATTGCGTCTGAGTTTGAGGGCAAGATTATTTATGGCTTTTAATCATCATTATTGAAAGCTAAAATTGCAAGTCAGCTTCAGTTGAAGGGACTCCTCCTAAATTGAATCAGTTATCAAATAAATAGCAGAGCGCCCATTAAGGATATGGCAAGGACAAGAGGCCTAGGTTGGCCACAGTCAAGTGAACTATGCAATTACACACATCCCAGCCACATTACATATACCATACATACTAAAAATATTTTCAAAAAGTAACCTAACCAAAAATCTAACTGCTTCTGTACCACAATTGCAGTTTAAGTTGCAGATAAGTTTGATGCAAAAAACAAGACTATGGCTATGCTATGGGAAAAGCCTTCTAGATAAGCCACATTTTTGGGGCAGCCTACTTTATCTGATAAGGTCAGCTATGATAAAATAGAAGATTCAAAATTTTCCAAATCAAGCATTTCTGATTTGTTATCATGGTAGCTAAAAAACTGATTATTTTATGAAAAATCCCAAGTGTGCAGCTGTGGAGCATCAGAACTTGACAGAAAGCAGCAAGCATTTGTCAAGCAAAGATAATCAATATCATTTATGGCCCAAGTCGTTCACAAAACCTTAAAAGACGCATTCGCTATGCAAAGTTTGGTACTATAAACATTGCATGGCTGAATACAAACCTGCCTGCTCTAGCAAAACTTCTTCACCACCAGGATGCTAAATAAAAATTTGAACTGATTAAACCAACACATCTGAGATGGGTGTAGAGTTAAATTTGAATGACGCGAATTTCCTCAACATCCATCGAAAAAAACATTTCTCGATAAAATATTTCTCTGCACATGCATACAGCTTCTTCAGGTGAATATGGATGCGATAGTACTGTATGGACGAACAGGGACATATTGCAAAGAACTATTATTGGATATCGAGACATGAAGCTTAATCGTAATTATACCCAGATAAAAAGGATTACCGGCACAATCCCCATCGAAACCAGTTTCCAGCCACTACTTGCATCAAGAGCTAGCAGCTAGGCTCATTTGTGCATAAACTTAATATTTAGCATACAACTCAACTAAACGCATAATAGAACAATATCTAGGAGAATAATGCTTGGTTATGCAATACCCTCATGTGAACTATTGGACAAGAGGAAGCCTTCAGATAACAACAAAACAATTAATAGTAGCATATAAACCTCTTCTAGAAATCTAGTTGCATCATAGACTTTATCGTGAATTACAATCCAGCAAGCTCTTCCATCATTATGCTTCTTGATTTCTTCTAATGAGTAAACCTTTGTCCCCTCAGACGACGCCATCTTGCCTGCCCTTTGCCCAGGAGTGCGAAAAGAAAGATCTCATGAAACAGCCTCGTTTCACATCAAAGACTCGGAGACCTGGACTCCAGGGACAACATGAGGGCAAGAATGGCATCTTCTCTTCCTTTAGGGTCCACTTTTTCATACAGGCTACATGCAGTTGATTACACTCCGCGTTGCCTTCTCTCCGGAATTCTCTCTCTCTCTTTGTCTTCAATTTTTCAAACACTATTCACAATTTTTCGAAACAGTAGGTTTTTACGGCCGGAAGCTCTTCTCGATGCCACTTCATTTAGGGACACCTTAGGAAACGCAGGTTAAACGCCTTAGGCAAGTTGTCTAAGGGATTTTTGAACAAATCAGCCTGGTTCTTGAGAAAAACTAGGTATTTGAGGAGCTATGGAGCCTCGTATTCCTGCTACAGAAAAGTATCCTTGTCTCGACTTAGTATCCCTGATTTGGAGTGTAGCAGAAGCCGGAGACATGACCTCGAGATGATCATGGGATTTGGTTTCCTATTCAATTTTCGCAATAAAAGCATTTTTACTGGGAATTGTTCAGGGCTCGAACCCACAACCCCCGTGATATGAGTTCTCACACTACGGTACCAGACTCCTTGCGATGGAGGAACGGAGAGTTTTGGAATGACAGCTCATTTTTATAATTCTAATCTTTAAAAGCATTCAATTTACTTTTGCAAATGTTTTCCAGCAAATGAAATCAATGTCAAGCAATAGGCTCAAACTATGCCACAAGGATGAGTAATTAGCAGTCGTTTGACGGGTGAATATTCAAGCTAAAGGCATTGGTGTGCTCAGATCTCTACAACGCTGGCTTCATTGTATGCCATAACACATTATGATTTATTTTCTCAGCTCAGAAAAAGATAACGAATTTATGCAGAGGATAAACATAAATAAATAGGTGCCGAAATTGATATTAATTATTGAATTAGTAGGAAAAAATGTTGTCGTGAATTTGAATAATGCATAAAAAGACTTTGAAACTAAAAATCAACATAGCAATGTTTCCATTAAAATTGCTAAAACCATGTACTAACCACTCAAATGACTCTGCAAAACCATTTCAAGTTGATCAAAACTCAACCAAGCAAGGCGAAGATATAATGTCGTCGGCATCCTTCCATCTGCAAGAGAGGATGGAGGAGCAGAGACTAGATCTATGCAGACGGAAGGATGCTGACGGCGATATATTTGCCTTCCTTCTACGGGCCCCTTTCTGAACTTCACTTTGATATCATTACAACAATTACATTGACTACCTGCCTCACTAAGATTTTAATTTCCATTTTAGCCTTTTCTCTTAAACGCAGGTCCTTTATTGATAGCAGAATGTATTTTCTGAAAAAGTTAACCTGTAAAAATATGTTTGATAACAATAATAAGAGCAGAACAAAACAGCTTCAATTTCTTACGGGCCCCAAGGCAGTTGCCCCGGCTAACCCCCCCCCTGTCGGCGACAGTGCTTCCTTGGTTGAATTTTGGAGATCTTGAAATGGTTTTGCAGAGTCATTTGAGTCATACAGTTATGAGAAATTATTGGGTCTTTAAGCAGAATCAACCATGCCTTAAACTGTGATAAATGTTCCTTTATAGGTAAAATTTGAGCCTCATTCTTCATACGAGCATCGGGAAGTACCTTGTTACTAGCGAGGTAGAGTTCTGAGCGATGAAATTGTGACGTAAAGTGGTCTACTGCTTTCCTGGTCATACTTTTCCTTTGACTTTTGGTTCAAGAAAGATCCTTATCCAACTAGAAAGATCCTAATTTGAAAAATTTCTGCTTTAACATAAACACTGCAGGTAGAATTCTAATCAGAATTACCTCAAGAAAATTTGTTAATGAACTGTTAAATGGAACTTAACCACTATGGCTACCTAGCTTGATTGACAGAATTGTGCAAGTTTTTGCAAATGTCTTTCGCTGAAACCACTAAATTAGATAACGGCATTTACTGGCTACCTAATAGGCTTTTTCTTGCTTCCCCTTCTCTCATTATGTCTTGCTATAACTTGAACTGACCATGACTTGAAATTTGCTTTATTTGCTCAAATATCTTATGTTAAAAGTTGCACCACTTTTCTTGAATATTACTCTTCTCTCTGAAACTTTCTTATATATATTCATATCTATAAAAATACAAAGAAATATATACAAATATGTTGCACATCGACGCTTATAGCATTGGTTATCAGTTTTTTTTATCTCCCAGTATACAAACCTTCTTTATGAAAATTGTATGTATGTGAAAGGAAAAACACATTGCCATCCCTCTCAGACTTTTCAAGACGGGGGAGAGCCAGCCATCAACGTGCAGCTTCTACACTGAAGGCCAACCAACAAAACACACTCTGTTGGGATGCAAATCTTGTTCATGTACAGATGCACATGGCGATACTTGCGACCCTATGCAACTTCTTCAAACCACGCCGCAGGTCCATCTGCCTCGGGCTACCTAGCAGAACCCGGTCCCAAGACGACCTCGTGGAATCAGAATCTCTACCTAACATGATCTTGATCAACCAATGCAGTAAAATTCAAATCATTGAATTAACTATTGCCGATGGACCGAACATCTTCAATACCAAAAATGGAAGGCAATTAAACATGCTTATCTTTTTAAAGACAGATATTAGCAGGAATCAAGTTAGTTGAATTTAAAAACCTTGTATTTACAACTGGAGGTGTCGTTCCAGAAGCTGCAAAACAATTTTGCGAAATGCTGACTCCCACGAAAATGGGTTTAGTGCGATAGATTTTATACACTTGCGTTCAAAAAGTTTTGGGATAATCGAAAAAGCTTTCAAGAGATATCAGCGATTTTTGGTTGCTCAAAATAAGTAGGTACAATGATCATCAGCAAATACATTTGAATATTTTTTCGTGTGAGAATCCAGGACTGGTTCATAATAGAGTTCACGAAATTTTTACCGGACTTTTCTAGTGATCCAAACAATGCGTTCATACCAAACTATTTAGCGAGTGATCGTAGTGATTTAAAAGCCGCAATATTCCGTAAATGCATTTTTGCAGAACAACTCTTACGAGTAGAAAACGTCTATTATCTTCATGACAGCACTTTGTTGAATGATAGTACTGAGTCAGCTGCAGAATGAGCGATCAAATGACAGACATTTGACGGTTGCAAAAGCAACATCGATCAGAATTTCGCAAGGTGCAGAGTTGAAAGATAATACTACTGTACAATGACTTGTATAGCATCCGATTTTTAGGCAGAGCTGAGATACGAAAAAATTGCAAATCAATTTAGAAAAAAGTATGAAATTTGAAGGAACTTATCAAAGAAACAAAAATTTAAAGCGTCATAAGTTGGCAGAAGCTTTCTCGAGCTCGGCGATTACAGCAATGTTTTAATTTTCACATTCTTTCAACACGTGCTTCTCCTGGGCGCCATTATCACCAATCAGCTCGCTGGCAGCAGGAGCACGTGATCGCCTCATTTTCATATACATTGTCGCGATTACAGCAGCAACGACTACGAGGCCGACAGCTAAACCAAGCACAATGAAGGGAAATGTGATGCTCTGTCTGCCTGATACTGAATGAAAAGAAAGAAGAATCTCACGTCTGCTAACATTCAAGTGAAGTTATAATCTGTGGAGCTTTGCAAAGCCTTACTGGCTTGAAGATGCCAACCAAGTCTATCAAATCTATCTAACAGACATGTACTGGATTTAGCAAAGAAGGGGGGGGGGGGCGTTGGATGAAGACCTTGGGTTCTAGCCAGGGTTGATGGACTACACTTAATGGAAAGACATCTTGCAATGTATATGCTTTTACGACAGTTAAAAGCGAAATTTACGCCTTGGACTTCCATATGTAGGTCTTGTTGGACTCAGTTAAATACCTGCAATTGCAATATGTTTTCATTCTCTATCAAGTAAGTGTCTTTTTACAGGACAAGACATCTATCTCAACAACCTCATAATGGTTCAAGTTTGTATCTTGTTGAAAAACTTGGTAAAACTGTTTCGATTTGGTTTTGGCACAAATAACTGATGAATAGCCATTCCTATCGTATCTTACTTGCTTTTTCGTTAGCTTAGAGCTCATCTTCAACTTGACTGCAAACCAAAGCCTTGTCAATGGCAGAGGTTCTGCTAAAGTTTATAAAGTTTATCTGTAAAGATATAGTGAGACTGACGAAACGGTGCAATGACGTCTCTCTTCGTGACTACTAAATCAATCCCGACCTTAGCCCTTAGTAGCGCGAAATCCTGACACAAAATCTTCGGGATTATTCACATATGAGGTTTGCTAGAGAAAAATTGCTTTCGCGGGTCATTTAATAACTTCTTGTTGAGTCTCAAACGGCACATGACTAAATGCTAGTTGTCAGCTTCATTCATACAAGCACTGACAACTTGATCACGGAGTTTCGATGCGACGTTATAGCCTTATGCCCAGACGAAATGAAGACCGACAGAATCCTGCGGTTGCGTTAATTTGCGAACATACCATGATCACGATTTCGCATGACTGGGCCTAAATCGAGTAGCTGGTACTGCGAGTGTGAGGTTTTCCCATTCACTTCATCGACATCTCTTCTTAATCTGTTGATATTGTTTCCCTGGCAACCACTGGCGCACTTGTCTGTACTGGACGATTTTCGGCACATGAACACAACACAATGAACGTATACTATTGTGTTTTCCTTGATGAAACTGAAAGCTTGCATTTTGAAGCGCTGCCTCTTTGAACCGGCCTTCACGAATTCAATGTTCGACTCCAGAGGACATCTGCGCAAAAAATTAATCATAATAAACAATTATGGTGGGAACATCGGAATCGGGTGCTATTGAAACTGGAGTTCCACAGGGCTCTATCTTGGGGCCCTGGTTCTTCTTGGCTTGCATAAAGGATTCTCAGATGGTTTAAAATGTAACATGAAACTATTTGCTGACCGACAGTTTAACTTCCACGGTCGTTCATGATCCATATACAGCTGCTACGGACATGAACCATGATCTGAATATTGATCAGCATTCGGCCACGTAAGTGGAAAATGAATCGCTTTTCGTCTTCATCTGTCTCTGCCTCTCCCTTATCCATGTCAACAAAATTTATCTAACTTCCATATTCACCTGCAACAACTTCAAACAAAATCCATTGAAATATTGAAAACAAGCAATGAAAAATACTCCTTTATTGCTTACAGCAATTACCTGTTTTCAATGAAAACGTATTTGGAAGGGTCTTTACTGGAGTCCATGGTAGGCGTGGCAAAGCATCGATCAATCAAGACCACTAAATCATCATCATTGGATGTTGAATTTGCCTCAAAATAAAGCTTGTCTGACAATGTGGCCTCGATTGGGTATAAAGAGTGTGATTCGCTAAATGATTCATCTTTGTACATTTTGAAATTGTATTGGAAATTGCCAAAGCCCTCTAAGGAAAACGGATATAATGGTTAGACTGAATTAAAACTTTCATGTTATGCGGTTGAATGGGGGGGAGACATAGCGTACGGCTAATACAGTCAACTTTGTCTAATTCGAGCTCCCTACGGGATCGTAAAAATGTTAGATTTACAAAAAGTTCGAACCACAGAGATTCGAATTATTGAGGGTTTTTGTTAGCAGATTTTCAAGGGACCTGAAAATGTTGTTCGAATTAGAAAACGTTCGAATTACAGAGATTCAAATCATAGAGGTTTCTGTTAGCAGATTTTCATGGGAACTGAAATTTTTTCGAATTACACGAGTTCGAATTATAGAGATCTTGTGTTGGAAGATTTTAATGGGACCTGGAAATCTAGCTTGAGCTAGCAAAAGTTCGCATTGCACGACTTCAAATTAGACATAGTTGACTATACATCGATTTAAGGTTCGAAGGTTGGAATGACTGAGCAGCCACATCATTTGATGGCAGTCAGTCCCATACTGGATGTAAGCATCGGGCAGCAACCTCGCTAGAGAGTTGCCATCTAGAGTCACGGTGCTATAAGGCACGTTTGGAAGTTTCCTTCTAAACGTGCTCTACCCCTGGTTTTTGCACCAGTTGTCAATTTAATGCTAATTGGAATGATGCGGGGAGTTGAGAAATGAAAATGAGCCAAGGGAGTTTAGTTCGGGACTTCAGCAAAGAAGAGATCCATCTCTCTCTCTTTATATCTTCATCAGAAATGAGTTGTTAGGATAGCTCAATGGTAAGATTCTAGCGCATTGATCCTATGGCCAGTGGCTCGAGTCCCACCTCAGCTAAACTTTCACTAAGAGTGAGGAGAGTCGCCAGCTCTATGTAATTCCGGGCGTTGGAATCATGAGGTGTGGTCACATAGAGAGGAAGGACTTGGCCACTGCTCGATAAGCAAAAAGCTTCTCAGCGTCCAAATTTCTGCCTTTGACATCTAAGTAGAATCATGTGTATAAAAAAGGTAAAGAAAAAGAAAAAAAAAAGAAGAAAAGGAAGCGAGTGTTCTTTATATTTTTTATATTGCCTCTTCATCTTAAAGATTTCGATCCCCAAAACGAAAAATTCAGAAATTGGAAAGGATGCTTCTAGACAGAAGTATTTCCTGATTTACACACCCTCTTTAACATCAATGACGGTCTGCGGCTTGAATGAGTTCAAACTCACAAAACCCTCTTTAGCGTAATGACATGAAAAAGATACTCTGACGTCATGCTCCCTTGTTACCAGCTTCCCTGTTGGTTTCGCGGTCATGAGCACTTCGTTTTGATAGATGATGTGACCGGTGGTCTCAACACGCTTGGAGCCGCAGAGGTGAGGCGCAGTGTCTAATATGATCTTCGAGTCTGAGAACGAGGCTCTGCATGACTTGTCAAAGAGGGTGATGTCCGAGTATTTCGAAATGTTGAAAGCTTTTCTGGACATTTCGATTCTCATGTAATTCACACTGCATGAAACATCGCTTGTTTCCTCTAAAATGAAAATAAAGCATTACAATCCCGAAAGACACGGGCAGCAACTGCTTACTCATCCCTTCGGGGGAGGAGATGCTTTTCGAAACAAGAAGACTATGCCTTGGGGGTGCTTTCTACTTGCAAGGAAATGGGCAGGTCTCTTGGGGCAGAATGAGGTCGTTCACTGCTCATTAAAAAGGAATAGGTAACAATGATACCCGTCTGCGTTGTTGTATTATTGCAATGTAGATCAGGATTCTTAGGTACAATAAATAGCTATTGTTTGTTTCTGTATCTAAGGTGCAAACGAGGTATACAGTTGCTGCTCTAAGCTTTTTACAGCATGCTCAATGCTTCGATGCGAATTTTGTAACCAGTTTTGTGACATGGTATGTAAATCAATTTAGTGAATAATTCACCTGATGTTTTACCCTGTTGCTGGATGGAAACCTGAAAATTCAAATCAAAACAGAATTTGTAACATAAGCATGGTGAAATGGTGAAGTATATATTGCATGGAAATCTGCATAACCAGCGTTACTAGTATCTTCTTCTCCTTCTTCCCATTTCAATACAGATCACTATCCCTTTGACAAGAAGCTTCTTTCAAAATAGCAAGGCAGATGGCAAATAAATTTGCCCCTTATGGAGCAGTATTAATTTTACTAAGGCGCGCTGTAATTGATCCGACAGCGTCACCAGAATTTCCCCACTGTTCTGAGAAACCTACGGCCATCTTTAATCTCTGTCTACTCGGAACTCCTAGTACAATTTCCCTAAGATATACGTCTTTTAGTGGCTTCAGTTGGGGAAAGGCCATGATGGTATATCAAAGCCTCAACAATGAAAGCAAGAAGAGAGTCAAAGGCTAAGATGTGAGGGAGATACGATCAAGTTTATTGATCTTAGATTTGAAAGAGGCCAAGTTGCAACGTTCAGGAAAGGAAGAGAAGGCAAGACATCTTATAAATTGCACGTTCTTGGGATGAATGATAGTTTGTGGGATAGAGTTTTAGGATTAGCCAATGAAACTTAGCAAGGGTGTGAATGAGTAGAGATTTTAGTGTCCCTGACACCCTCAGAGGAACAGGACTAATATCCCTGATCTACTGAGAGCAATGGCGGTGAAAGTATCAGTAAAAGATGGAAAGATCTCCAACTTAACGATGATGGGAAGGAAATGACAACATAACCAGCTATGATCTGCAATGGCCATGCCCTGTCCAGGGGCAAATTAATGCAGATTACCATAAAATGCACTAAAGAAGGAAAAGGAATTCAGCGCAAGGACCTATCTTTATCTAATCTGAGATTAACTTAGCCCTCACAGAAACATCTATGTGATAATAGAAAACGTCTCCTACGTCACCTACCTTGCAAGTTAAAGCTGCATTTAGTGTTCTATCTGATAATTTTTGCAAAAATTTGAAAATTGATTGCATGATTCCGCGTAAAATAGCTGTACATAGCCACCAAACATCCGGCAGTCTCCACCTGGCTACTTGTTTTACGGTCGATGCAATGAAGATGACACCGCGGCTAAATGCTTTAAAAATTGTATATCTGGATAGCTCATTACAATTTTCCGTTGTATACTGCATGAATCTTGCAAATGAGCAACAATTGTTATGTGCTTAAGTTTAAGGCCTTACCAAATAGTTTATGTGAACAAGTGCAAAAAGATTATAGAATTTGCAAGTGCGTCCAATTTCATGTTACCTATTAGTGGAAAAATGAGAAAATGCATTAAATCACATAAAACTGTTGAAGTAGTGACTTCTGTTTAGTGACTTACCTGAACGAGGGAAGTTAATAATGCAGCAATCAGGAGTGATGTCATCATTAAGATCTAAAGACGAGACCTCTGACTACTTGCTGAGTCACGACTGTTCTACGAATGCCTCGACAGCTTGTTACCAATGGCAAATTTATCATGGTCGCAAGGATCCGAGGGAGTTTTGGCATCCGGCTGAACTGGCCTCAGACTAATTGGGAGTGTTTTGCTTGCGGGCTGTGTTGACCACTTGGATCATAGAAATGATGTGGCAAGTTGGAAAAGCGAAATGCCACGATTTTGGGTAGTAATTCATTGCACCTTAATGGAAAAGATAGCAAGCGGTTTCATACAGCTTTATGTAGGAGGTGGTGCAAAAAGGTCAAGCAGACAGTAGAAAGAGCTTGCTACTTTTCATACTTCGTGCAAGAGATCTAAAACACGAGCATTTTAGACCTAACAAACATTTACAAAATTTGAAACTAAAACGGCAGACAGAAAAAATGGAAAGAACAACTAACACACTAGTAAAGTGATATTCAACTCTTTTTAATCGAGTTGTCATTTGTCGTATGATATTAATGGTTAAGAAGGGGTTTTGTAGTACAGCCAGTGAATAGACGCTCACGTGACGGATCTGACCAACGGAGACGCTTCTGGCAAATTAATGTAGTCGCAGGAGACATGGTCACTTATCTAATGATGGTGACAATCCCTTGGTGAGATTCGAAGGTCATGGCGGGACAAGGGTTATGGTAGAAATGAATCAATCAATATTTGTATGTACACGAATTGTTTTCATTTGGTTAATTTCATAAACATAGAAACAGATAGAATCCCAACATTAAGTTATGCAAACGCAACAACAGGAGCATTGGATATTGCCTAATAATGATAATGATAATATCATATTCATACAGGCTAAACTTGTTGGGCAAAATGCGCTGTTGTCAATCAAGGACATGTTTAAACGATACATGAATTACAAACTGAAATAGCAATATACATTGAGAACATAAAATGCTAAAAGTCAAAGGTGAAATTGTTGCAGAAAATCTTAGATAAAAAATTGCAGTTTTATTCTGCATTTCATCTGTAAGTTTATTGAATAATTATTGTAAAAGGAATCGAATATTAAAGTGTGAAAAGGCTTGATGAAACTTTGTGTCCCATTTGGGAGGTCCTTCCTGATTATCTGTCTGTCACAATTCTGCAAAGCTTTCACCACTTAGATGATTAATGGTTAGTTAAGCTCAGCTATAAAATTCAACAATCGACAATGCAAATCAAATTTGAATTAAAGGGAAACGGGTTAAATGGATGCACTTTCCATTTGATAATCAACCCACGAAAAGATTTGCCGATCAAAGAACTGTTTCTCGGCAAAGGTGCGCATCTGACACCAACTTAATTGCGGAAGATGCAAATATGATTGATGAAGTTCTTATCCTAATTCATTCCCTAATTTCATTCACATGCTACTACTTATGAATGAATAAAAAGCGGTACTGGAAGCACTGTCGAATGATCCAACTTTGAGACAACGCCTAACTAAACAAGTTGCGCAACTTCAAACATTACTCTCGATTCGAAGTTGAGTCTCATTTGTGCAAAGCGTGCCTCTTGGAGTACTTCATTAGAGAGAGATCGTTCTAAAAGTAAGGTAGCCCGTTGCTTTCTCTGCCACATATAAACCCTATTTTTACATTAGTTGCCCGATACAAGATGGCAGGGCGAGAGTGAGCGAATCTTAAATATGTTCTTAGCACTATCTCAGATACCTCCATATCGACATACTTAATTTGTAGCATAGCAGAAACCAAATACAGGGTTCTGAGTTTTTTTCTAGGAAATGCATTCTATAAGATGGTTCTCCATTGCCTCCCTCACCAATGGGGTTTATATTGTGACAATATCAGGATTCGAACCCACAACTCCTCTCTTACGAGAACCCCACGTTTAACATCTACATCACGACACCACTGACTTCAGCATACGCTTGCAGAATTCAGTCGCACCTTTAGTGATTACATTGAAGTCATTTTCATGTTTTTTTAAAAATGTTTTGTAAAATGACAATTACAAGCTCTCCCCCTTTCCTCACGGAGAAAAAAGCCTTATGGGTGCAATTCTTTTATCATGTAGATAGAGAAAGAGCTGAATTTTTAGTCTTCATTCTTTTTGCAGAAATGATAACTTCCAAGCCGAACCCAAACATACAGAGGCATTTTAGAAATCAGCTGAATTGATTGTCTCACATAAATGAGACACTATATCAGCCATACCTTACTGCCTAACCCACGAACTCTGTCCCATAAGTCATCATTCATCCCAAGAACATGCAATTTGTGGGACGTCTTGCCTCTTTCTTGCTTTCCCGAATCCTACAACTTGTCTTCTCTCAAATCTAATATCAAACAACTTGATCTGGTCTCACTCTCCTCTTAGCCCTTTGCTTTCTTTTTTCTTTCATTGTTGGGGCTTTGTATATGTCGTCATGGCCCTTCCTCAGCACAATTTGCTGAAAAAATCTGAGTTCTATGATGAATGGAAGCGGTCTCACATTTGCCACCATTTCAACCAGCATGGTCTTGTTTAACATAACATAGAAATTTTATGCCTTACATCTGTGAAAAAAGCCAACTAACTTGCTGTGTATTTCGTGTCTTCAGGTAAAGCGTAGGTTTGGAGGCATTAGTGCCACGTGTGAGTCTTTGTCAATGGTATGTTAACTTGAGAGCCAAGCAAGAGAGTGCCAGTCTCATTTGAGATTTGCCAGTGTATGTTTAAGAAGCACCAGAATGGCAGAAAATAGAATCTGCTGGGATGAATACCAAGTGACGGCCCAGAATTTCAAGCATGAAATGCCATTTTGGGGAGTGAGCAAATGGAAAGCAAAATCTCTCTTACGTGGAACGTTGAATGCTCGTGCAGATGGTGTCGTGATGTATGTGGAAGAAAAGTAAGAAAAGTTAAGTCTTAGAAGACGCGAAGTTTAGAATATGTTTGATTTGAAATCAAATACAGTGTTGATCTTTAATGGTAACTGGTAATTGAGAAGCATTTTGGCACCACTGGGAAAACGTCTACCACACTGAAGATATGATTAAGATATCTTGTCAGATACCTAATACATTTTTGCTTATGTGAATCAATGGAAAGTTCACATTTCTACGTTGATCAGTAAGCAATATATGGGGGAGCCTAGCAAAGAAGATCGCATTCTCTTTTTAAACCGGAATTGTCTTTCGTTTTGGGCAAGCTAAGCTTCGCGAGCTCTCCTTACTCTAGCCTGCGTGGAATCCATAGAACATCGGCTAAACTTCACTATTTAATTGGAGCTCTTTGGGGGATCGTAAAAATGTTCAAATTACAAAAAGTTTGAATAAGAGAGATTTGAATTGTAAAGGTCTTATGCTTGGAGAAGTTCAAGGAACCTTGCTTTTTGTTTGAATAAGCAAAAGTTTGAATCACATGAGTTCGAATTAGACAGATTCGACTGTACTTTGATATAGTGGCATTAGGCGGCATCGTGGAGACTTGTTTCGGCATGACGTCCCTCGAATCTCTGAGAGTTAACAGCGCTTGCATTAAATGAGACGCAGTATCAACAGCTTATCGGATTTGCGTCTTTATGCTTTGTCTGCCATCTGTCTTGTTCCCTGGGAAGAATAGCACTGGGGTATCTTCTGTGTGCCGTAAAAGGCGAGTTAGAAGAAGTTGGTGGGAGGAAAGCATAATCAGATAGAAAAATCACGCCAAGCTGATATTAAGATACTGACTTGATGCTTCAGAGTCTGAAATACGAGTCTTTATTGTGGGAAAAGGCTGTAGCAGGGAGCGACACTATTAATGTTTCTAAGAAAGGTTAAACCCAGAACTTGGCAGCGGGACTAACTTTAAGTGAATCTACTATAATACTACTGCCATGGCTACAGTGTGAAGGTGTGATGGTCAGCTAAAAGCCACTTGAAGTGGCTCTTGCACCTAATTGACCGGATGTTGGTGGCAAGACGGCTTAAACGCATTTGAAGAGAGAGAATTAGGATGAACTGGGTCTATATAACAGAGGGCATTTGATAAATGACATTTATGGTTATCCGCGCCGAGGAGAGAAGAGACATGAAGGCGCTTCTCAGCCTTGCATGTTTCGTCTCATTATTTCAGGTTAGTTGGAATTTAGTTTGAGTGCATCTAATTTGTCACCGTTTTCTGCAGAAGTAGCGCAGCCGACTATCCTCTTGTCTTGAGCGATACAGATAAAACGATTCGAGTTGCTAAATCATCCAATTGATTCTAGTTGACTGATTGAGTCTTAGATGATGAGTTTTTATGATTCAGCTGCTATTCATGTTAATTGTTTTTGCTGGCCATGATGTTCAGATTGGTTGATAGTGACCAGTGATTAAACATGATGATGATGACGATAATCATAAATATGACGAAGATTGTAAGAAGTGAAGGGGATAATCAAGAAATGATAATCAATATCTAAAACAATCATGTGATGATAGTGATTGTAATGAGGAAGACTTTGCTTCAGATTATGACAGTGATTTAGGTAATGGCATTGGTTAATATGACGACATTGATAAAAACATTGCTAGTGATTCGAATAGCGATTGAGATAATCATGAAATAATTAAGGTCAAAGTATTGATTAGAAAATTATAGTGATTCGGATGATGGCGCTAATTAAGAAATGATAGCTGGATGGCGATAGTGATTAAGATGGCGATAGTGATTAGGATGGTGATAGTGATTAGGATGGCGATAGTGATTAAGATGGCGATAGTGATTAGTATGGTGATAGTGATTAGGATGGCGATAGTGATTAAGATGACAATAGTGATTAGTGTGGTGATAGTAATTAGGATGGTGATAGTGATTGAGATGACAATAGTGATTAAGATGGTGATAGTGATTAGGATGGCGATAGTGATTAAGATGGCGATAGTGATTAGTATGGTGATAGTGATTAGGATGGCGATAGTGATTAAGATGACAATAGTGATTAGTGTGGTGATAGTAATTAGGATGGTGATAGTGATTGAGATGACAATAGTGATTAAGATGGTGATAGTGATTAGGATGGTGATAGTAATTAGGATGGTGATAGTAATTTGGATGGTGGTAGCGATTAGAATGGCGATATTGATTAGGATGACAATAGTGATTAAGATGGTGATAGTGATAACGATTATCTCAGGGTTATAATGGTGAATTAAACTACCATAAAAAGGTGAAAGCTTTGATTCTGATAAAAAATGTATGATTGAAATATTATTATCACTGTAAGAAGTGATTGATGATTATGACTGATTTTTACATAAATATGGTAAAATATTGATCCTGATTACTATGATGAATCACTTATTAGAACAATCTCAATGATCAATGGTAGTGATGATGATGGTAATGACTAACAGCATTAGTGGTAATTGGTGATTTGTCATTACTGTTAATGATTGGCAATGTTGATGATGGTAATTGATGATAATCATTGTGATTCGCGATTGGTAATGATTTGCGATTGATGACGGCAGGTGGTTGGTGGTGATTGATGATTGTTGATTGACGATGATGGACGATTTGTTATGATTGGTAATGATGGTTGATGATTGTTGATTGGTAATAATGATGATTGAAGATAAGTGTTTAACGATTAGTAATTGGTGATGATTATGGTGGTAAAAATGATGATGATGTTGATTAAGATGATGATAACAATGATGATGATGATGACGATGATGATAACAATGATGATGATGATGTTGATGATTGAAGCTATGGCAGCAAAGGTGATGGCCGAAATAGGATGCTCCTTAAATGTGTGGTCATCCTGATTATGATGATTGATCGAAAATGATCGCTTATGATTAATCACGATCAAAGATGACTACATTTGATTTTACTTTTAGATAAAAGCCAATTCTAAGCAGGAATGCATTAATGTCTACTTATCATTTTTGAAGAGCAACTTATTGGCAAAATATTATATTTCAGATAATCAACTGTTCTGCCATTATCGGCATTGAACTTCTCAATTTCACCAACCCCCGTGGAACAAATGTCTATGGCAATAAATGTGACATCTTTCCAGGAGGTGGAGAGATGCCTTGTGATCCATCCTTCCATCTCTGTGTTTCCCCGAGACCAGCTAATCAACGGAGCTGTTTATGGTCAAAGACGTGGAAGAATCAAAATACAATTCGATTCAGCCCAGGCACAACTGTTGCATTAGGTGTCAAGAATCCTTTGCTGTACAGATTTGGAAAGAACTGGAAGGTGAGATGAATCTTCCTTTAGTATTAATGCCAAAGGGTTCTCAACGCAGCCAAAAAAGTTTATCAAAAACAGAAAAGCTGCGGAAATAGGATATAAGAACGTTAACATATGGTCATTGCGTTTCAATTTATCTGAAGGAAATCCAAGCTGACATTGACATTTCCTCACTGTAAGAAAAACACAGAAAGAAGCAAAGAAATTCATCATTTTTTTAAACGATACAGTTGATTTTGAACCTGTTGCAAAAGGCTATTCGTTCAACTAGTTGAAATTTCCTATATTCAATAAAGCTACTACAACACTACTACCACCATAACTGTAGGCTTCTCCCACCAAATGGCGTCGTAGGTGTGGACTATCAATGATCCAAGCCTACATCTTTCTGATGGTTTTGCTTGGGCGTCTAATGGGTGGATGTCCTACCTCTGCCACATACTTCTTGTAGTTGCCTTTTATGGCATACAGAGGAGAGGCTGGTCCTATGTGACTCTAAAAGCTCCCCCCTCCAAATCAGCAGTTCATCTTTGATTTTGCCATGACCAAAGCATTTTTTTTGAAGGGAAAAATCTCAATAAACTTGATAGCAAGAGACGAAGATGGGATATTTGATGATCAAATGGACACGTTTAGAACAACGATCAATATGAATGAATGGCCAGTTTCAGAAGCAATCACATTGACGGGGGAGACGTCAAGTATTTCCATGAGAGTAACGTAAGGCTGTAGAAACGATAGTTTATTTCAGAATCAAAATGCGAACCTATTGAGAGCTGCACTGGGAAGTGGAGAATTTTTTTTTCATTTTTTCTTAGTGAGCTATTTTGGGGAAAGGACATGGTGGCCTATAAAAATCCCCAACAAAGGAAGAAAGAAGACAGCGAACAGCTAAGAGGAGAGAGGGATCAGATCAAGTTTATTGATCTTAGATTTGTAAGATGGAAAGTTGTAAGATTCAGGAAAGCAAGAAGGAGGCAAGACGTTCCATAAGTTGCATGTTCTAGGGATGAATGATGATTTGTGGGATAGAGTTCGTGGATTAGGCATTGAAACTTGGAAAGGGCGTGAATGAGTTGAGCAAATGCGTTCCTCTGGCACTTTATCAAATACATTGCTAATGGACACCGACAAGCATTTGCTTATCGAGCAATGTCCAGGTCCTTCCTCTCGAGGTGACCACACCTGATGATTCATATGCCTGGATTTACAGAAAACTGGCGACTCTCCTCATTCCAAATGAAAGCTAAATTGAGCGTGGATTCCAACCACTGACTATCGGATTGGATAAGAATCTTACCACTGAGCTATCGTGACACCCAACGCCTTACCCTTGAAAACAAACATTAAGTACTCGTTTCTTTAATGGAAATTATTTTCCAATCATTCACGTGCAATTTAAGTTATCAAATTTATCAAAAAGCTCCCATTTACTAACAAGTATGCAGAATGCTGAAAAATACTCACTTCTAAAACCAGTAGAAAAGTCAGAAGAAAAGAACTTGTCGCTGCCTACCGCGAACGAGAATTCAATCCTACCATCGCTCTTTCTTTGAGAAGAAAGGAAAGAAAGTACATCTGATTCACATACTCAATACGAGCATTTGCGAACTACTTGCTGGAGATGAACCATTCTGAACCACGGCATTGTAAGGTAGAGTGGTCAGATCCTATCCTATCCGCATTCTGCATGCAGCTTTACGCTAAGTAATCAATTTATTATGGGTGGAAAGATAGAGGGGGTCTAGAAAAGGAGCGAGTTTGTGAACAACTCAAGGCCTTTGGTCAATTAGACATTTGCTATGAAAACTAGACCAGATGCCTCTTTAGGAAGAAAAGTTCTCTCAACAACGTGTAATTTCAAATCCCTTCATGGATCCTTCCTTGCAGAATTATTCGAAACATTAGAACGAGCCAAGAGAAAGGAAAAGCTTTTAAAGCAAATTTGCCAGATTGAAATAGAATGATACGTGTCAAATTTTATAGACAGTTGCGAAGAAAAGATTGAATGAATCAAATCACATTAAAATACACTTTGATTTAGCAGGCTTAGATTAGCTGTTATGACTGGCCACCTTTATCCTTATGGAACGTCTTGCCTCCTTCTTGTTTTCCCGAATCTTACAACTTGCCATCTTTCAAATCTAAGATCAATAAACTTGATACGATATCTCTCTCCTCTTAGCATGTTGCTTTCTTCTTTCTTCCTATGTTGGGGCTTCGTATTGGCCACCATGGCCAGTCCTCAATATAACTCACTAAAAAAAGTCCACCTTATTTTCAACAGGTTGATGAAAGCTTCGGATAATCCAGACATGCCTCCAAACTAGACTTGTACCATAACTTAAATCAAATTATTCACAGATCTGTTTATCGTTTATTGCTATAGTTGTTGAGGGTCTTGGTGTTTCGGCCACGGCTGTGGGCTGTCAGCCACTGGGGATGGAGGCTACGGCGGTGAGCAGTAGGCCCAATCTCACTGGCCCACCCTCCTCCGCAGACAGCGCAATTGTGAGCTCCGTCTGTCGCATCACCGGGATTCTTTCGTCTCATCATCTTCTCCTCTTCTCATCATCCTCTTCGTCTGACATTTAATATTTTTATAAGCCTAATTTTGCACGCCCTAAACCAAGCAGCAAAAAGGCTTTGAATTGCTTTTCAATTGGACTTGGACTGAATTAGTTTTGATATTATTCAGATAAAAATAACCAATTTCAAAGTAACTATGTATTGGAGAGCCTTGAATCGCATTTTAATTGGAAGTTGAACAAAACTGCTTCACTATATATCTTCAACAAATGGAAAAAGATCTACCAGAAGATCTAGGCAGTCTTTAAGATGGGGTTTTCACTTCTGGATGGGATACTTTTATGCAGAGTCTTGAAGAATGTCGATAGCATTGACTGAAGCTTTGTGTTTTATCAAGGAATTTTTGCTCCATTGTTGCGAGAGATGCTGATTGCAGTGGCAAGTGCACGCCAATCGTTAACAAAGATGGACGTTGGGTTTGCGACAAGATGAGCAAGTGTCAACCACGTGATGATGAAACAGGACATTATGAATGTGATGAAATTACAGGGGATAAAATTTGTTTACCGGGCTGGACAGATGAAAGCAACAACTGCAACAACGGTAAATAAATTTAGGTTTTTCTCTGTGCATCGTCCCAAATGCTTTTCGCTGGGAAATGGATTCGTGCAAAAGCTTTAGACGAGTAGCTAATGTTCTAAAAAGCTGAACAGTTGCTTCAACTGATATTCGAAAGAAATTTCTTTTAGGTAAGTGAGAAAGTTAAGAGCTAAAATTGTTGAAAATTTGCTGATTAAAAACTTTCTCGGGGAATCCTGCCTTAAGCTTTTGAGAGCAGAGAAACCTCGTTTAGGTTACGACTTAGTGAGAAGCTATTCAAAGGTGATGCGCCACATTCCTCGATTCAGCATTGGTGATGACTGTAAGTTGCTCCTGTCTAGTAAAATGTGCGTATAATGCTTATCTTCTTACTTTTCAAACATAATCAGGTCCTGGCTGGAGCTATCATGTTCCTTAACCCATCTCGGTCACCATTTCATCGTATCGACGCTACATTACTCGTATCAACTGTTGACGCCAGGTGCTCCACTTTCGTCAGTCTTGATGGACCTCTGTACTTCCTCCTATCCGTTTTTCTTCGAGCAACAACCTTTGGTAGTCTTCATATTGCTTTAATTTAAAAAACATTGCTGTTTTCATCATTTCTAGAAATTTCTTGCGCAGTATTTTCCTTTTTTCTCTAAACGGCTGATTTTTTCCATTTGCAAGTGATCAACTGATGCTTAACCGGGATTCTCTTATCATTCAAGATGCAAGGTCGGAGGTTTCCTGCAGTGTTAACTACATGAGAATTGACATAGACAGGAAATATTTAGATCCTGCCAAGTATTCACTGATCAGCCTACTAGATGCTTCATGCAAAGCCACCACCTCCAAGACGCAAATCACGCTGGAGACCACTCCACAGCTTTGCGGGTCAAGCAGAATCGAGACAAAGGATCATATCGTTTACGAAAACGAGGCCTACATGAAAGCCAGACCAACAGGCGCGCTGATCACAAGAGAGCATGACGTCAGAATTAGGTTCAAATGCTCGTACAACAGAAGCGATGCGATGTCTGTTAATGCATTTTTACCACTGACAAGCATCGACGTCCAAGAAGGTGAGGCAATCTTGCACTGTCTGTTTCTACTACCTTCAGAGTCGTCAAGATAATGTCACTGTGTATGGTACGCTGTACGCGCTGGGCTATCAACAGGACATTCCTGACAGGGGGGTCAACTTCCCCGACAAGGGAGCTAGTTACTCAACAAGAGTGCTAGATAATTGATTCACAGAATCTTACGTTTGGTAGCGACTGGTTGCAGGCTTGACTTCTTTCCCCGACGGAGAGGCCATAGCCCCCTGCTCCTCAAGTATCAGCAGTGTGTAGCTGTAAGGATAGTTAATTGGTAAGAAAATTGCTCCCTGAGTCTTGAATCAGTGGTTCGAACCCATTGGCTTGAGCAAGGATAGCGTGTTACTACCATCGGAAGAGAGTTGTCTGTAATTCCAGGCATAGGAATCACGAGTTGTGGTCGCATTGAGAAGAAGGGACCTGGAAATTTCTCAATAAGCAAAAGGCTTCTCAGTGTCCATTAACAATGTATAAAAATATGGTAGCAGAACATTGACGCCAAAAATGAAATGAAATTCTCTGAAAGACGCATTCTTTGTTGGTTGTAATCAATCACACGATGAAAGTAAATACTTCTTCTCAGATGCTGCTTTCTTGTATTCAAGACCTAACGAACAGAGATTCTCATTTGGAAAGAGTGAGTAAGGTTGTAGCATTCTTTGTAAAAAAATTGGTACTTCTTGAAAATACTTGACATCTTTGATGAATTGCTGGTTGGTTATATTTTGCTGAAGGACTTCTAATTTTTGCAAATACGTTCATTTCTGTCATTTTTCTAATTATCTTAGCATCAAAAACAAATCTTGAAATATATAATGATGCTGTATGAAAAATAGAATAGAGAAGAATAGACAAATGACCAAAGTATTACAAAGAGATGATCTATCTATCTATTTGGTATTGTACATTACCTATAAATTTGTACTACGTACAGAGTAGCAAAATCAAATGTTTAATCAAAGTTTGCTGACAGATCTCCTAATAAAATCCACTTAAACTGCGTTGCACACTCAGTTTCGAGCAGAAACCAGAGACAAGGCTCTGAGTTTTTGCTAGGAAAGTCGATTTTATGAGGTGGTTTCCCGTTGCCTTTCTCACTAGTTATGTTTAGCATACTCGATTTCGAGCTTAGCAGAAACCAGAGACAGTTTCCAGGAAAGTCGATTTTATGAGGTGGTTTATGAGCTGACCAATTGAAAAATCTTAAAATTTCTTACAAGAAGTCTAAGAATGCTAAAATTAACCAATTTTGTGAATGAATGAGGGAATCTTTTACGACTGAAACTATCATTTATTCTGTCTTGTTGCCTCACCAGAGGGATATAGCAATCTTAGGTTCAATATACGGATGTACAAAGACAAGACGTACAAGTCATTGCAGAACAACTTCCCAGTTGCTGTGAAACTCAACCAGTCTATCTATCTTGAAGTAAATGCTACATCAAGCGATGATGATCTTGTCTTGCTGATTGACCGGTGCTACGCGACGCCAACTTTAGACCCGAATCACCACCTCCAGCATTTACTTATAAAAAATGGGTGATTGATCTACGTGTTCTTCTTTTTCATCGATTTTTTCCTTCTCGTGCCCAAACATACCTTTTTGGGGCCACCCAGAGGCAGTATTCACTCCCACCCAAATTAATTACCAGGAAGATTTCAGGATAACAAAAATCCTGGTAGTTGGTAATTTTCTAGTTGATGTGAACTGTCCCTGTGATTCATAATATAAAATTTAAATAGTTGAAGAAGTTAATTCAAAGAGTATTAAAGCTACGAGCAGTAACCCGGGCTATTGGAGCTAAGAGAGAATTTCACGTATCTAATTCAACAAGAAATCAAGCGTTTTCTAATTTTATCAACTGCAGCTGCTTTAAAGACACGTCAGTCACATTCGTCACAGAAGACCGAAGGAGAAAACGCTTTGGTTTGAAGACTTTTGCGTTCATTCGACGCAGCCGCAATGTGTACATTCACTGCGCTGTTTTCATGTGCCGCAAAGGATCGACAGAGAGCAAGTGTACCAGTGAATGCAACCGCAACGTGCTCCGCAGAGCAAAGAGAGACGCTCCCAAAGCTAACAAGGAGCAGAGAAGGTCATACACGAAGTACTACCTCGTCAACATCGGGCCAATCGAGAGAAGCTTTAGAGAAGAGTTAGATAGACAGAACGGTAAATATCAACTATCAATTACATCTTGTAATTTTTTGAGAATGGACCAAGATTTTGGGTAATCGATCATCTTTGCCACAAAATAATGGCAATTATGATACATGCCTTCTTCCGATCTGGCAGTGTCCACCAGCTGATTTCTTTTAGTGAATTATGTTGCAGAAAGACCATGGCGACCTATACAAAGCCCCAACAAAGGAAGACAGAAGCAAGCGAGAGGCTAAGAGGAGTGGGAGATCAGATCAAGTTTATTGATCTTAGATTTGAAAGATCCAAGTTAAGGCGGTAAAAATGAATGACCTTATGTAGGTATCACTAAGCAACACACATCACAAACTTATATTATTTCTAGAGAGAGAAACCCTTCAAGCCCACTTGAGCTAAATTTGTGAGAAAAATTACCGAAAAGCAAAGCTCTCCATACATATTACTCTGCCGCCTTCTCACTGTTACACACTGTAGATTCAATGCACAAACAGTGAACCAAGAAATTCAATGCCTCGCGCTTTCTCTCTTAGATGATGCAAGCAGTCAATCAAAATTTTCATCAGCGATAACAGTGGTTCTCATTGTTGCCATATCCGTACTGGGTCTCGTAGCAGTTGCAATGTTTGTAAAGATGGTGAAAACGAGATCAAGCCACGTGACTAAAGAGTCAAGTGAGAGGCAGCCAGAGAGCTTGGAGCTAACCGGTTAGCGGCAGTCTGAGCTACATGCAACGTCAGAACACGAGAAGGGTTGGGTTTTCGCAATGGAATCATTCTGCTTGCTGCCTAAGAAAAACAATTCATCATGTTGTAGCAATTAAGTAGAATCTGAAAAGATGAAGTGGATGAGTGAATTGAATAGCAAAATAATTATCAATGGCACTGATATAAACTAGTTTTTTTGTCAGTTCTTGCTTCTTGTATCCATAGTACACAAATTTAATGCATTGATTATCTACTCTTACAGCAAATTCGTCATACACGGTTAGTCATACACAAGGCGTTTTATATTGCTTCGTCAGTTCTTCCTGAAATGCGTCAGTTCCAATAAATCGCTAAATATCCTGGCTGCTTTCGAAAGATCTCGGTGGATTCCGGTCCCATTTGGGTTTTCCGTACGGTTTGCGTTCAGTTCGTCCTTGGTGATCATTTTACACTGATTTTTCTGGTATCGGGCCCTTACTGATAACAGCACTTGCAATACTAACAAGATTTACCCTGCAGAAATATTTCTATCATTATTATTACTATTATCATTATCATACATCTTTTGCTCGAGAAACAAACCTTAGTCTAACCCGCAACTTCTTCCATATTAACAAATATTTACTAAATAATACAACTTGTTCTCTTTTTTTTTTCTCTTTAATTTTATCGCTGTTAGTCGTTGTAAGCCAGCCAATTGCAAGTTACCTTTTTAGCAAGACTTGTATTTGTAATATTTTAAATATTTAATAAAAGGATGAAGTTTGAAAAAAAAATTATTTTATGCCCATCAATGTCAACATAATTCATGATTGCTTTGAAAGCATCAAGTCCAAGAAGTGATATTCCCATGCAAAATAAAAACAAATTTGAAAATCTATAGGACTGCAAATTTCCCATGCCTCTAGCTTTTGTCAGACCTGGTCTATTTACTATTGCTGAAAGTAGGCCCTTGTGTCGTAGTTACTGATCAAACAACTTCACTTTTAGGAATGGATCATATCAACAAGGAAAGCCTTAGTCAAGCTGATAGTTCCATCACTAACAAACTGCCATCAAGGGACATTGCATCCAGCAAAATTAATCAGAATGAATCGAAATCAGGGACGTAGCGACCGGGGTGTGTGTGTGGGGGGGGGGGGGGGGTAGGGGGTGCGACACACCCCAAATTTTTGGAACGAGTTAAAATTCAGGTAAAATAGGTTATCATATCGTAAGATCAGGTAAATTTTAAGAAATTGAGCCTTGAAATTCAGGTAAATTCAACCTTGCACCCCCCCAACAAAAAGGTTCTCTCGACGCCCCTGATCAGAATCCATCATTTGCAACTTTATAGCGCGAACCGCGAAATATGAATGATAGAAAGGTGTGGTTACAACTGGCTTATGGTTCAGGAAGTCCTGAATGAGTAACAGGGTGTCTGCACTCAAAATGAAGGGCCAGGACACGGTTTCGTAAGAACTCAATCATATGTGTATTTCATGTCTCCAGTATTTTGTTTCGCTCGTGGAAGGCACGTAGCACGTTTTCCTAAAGAGGAATCTTGATTTATGATATGTTACTTCTCATAACTGCTCTAGCAATACGTCGTTCTCTCCCAACCAATTACGTCTTTCAACGGCTAGGTCAAGAAAGAAGAGAGCAGGTTTCAACTATGTCTCGTGGTTTTCATTACGTTTTTTTTTTACAATATGAGCCACTTTTCCTGTTGATGATTGCTCTATCTCTACTTGTCTACGACATGCTTGTGATCAGATCTATCTGCCATTTGTAACACATGCTTGATATTCAAGGATCCCCGATCCAACTAAAATCAAGGTAAACAGAGATTTCTTTTACTGATGCTTCAAATTCTATGATTGGGAAATGAAGCCAAGCAAACTGTCAACAACCAATAAAGAAATACACACAGATGAAATCGTGGCAAAAATTTCGAAATAATTGTGTTTCTGTTATGAATATGAATGATCTCAATCTGAAATATTTAAGTTGGCATTATTTCAAAGGTTACCAAAGATGGTGTTGATAGAGGTTTTTGATAGTTAAGCTTACTGTCTTTCATTGCAAGCTTTATGAATAAACAGTAGAACCATATTTAGAGTGATATGAAGTGTGTCTGTTTTTTGTTGTCGGTGAGTTTGTTTGCTTTGTCGGTGTGTGTGTTTGTTTGCTTTGTTGGCGTGTGTGTTTGTTTGCTTTGTCGGTGTGTGTGTTTGTTTGCTTTGTTGGCGTGTGTGTTTGTTTGCTTTGTTGGTGTGTGAGTAGTTGTTTGTGTGCGTGTTTGTTTGCTTTTTTGGTGTCTATGTGTTTGTGTGAGTGTTTTCGTGAGTTAACGTGCTTACGTGCTTGTTTTGTGTGTATCTGTGTTTCTTGTATACCTACTTCAACATGCCTCGATGGCAAATAACTTTAAACTTGTTTCATATAAACCGTTCCCTAGTGTCTGAACTCTCACCTTTCCATCAACCTCACAATGAGATGTCTAATTCCATTTTGTCAGCTGAGAAGATCGTTCTCCTAGAGGCATGCCCAAAAGTGAACTCGAGAGACATTAGGGGGCATTTGTCAGCAATAAATCAAGAGCAGGATTTTCGTACCTTGATAGGCATTCTTATCTACTAGACAAGGTTTATGGTCAATCGAAACTCGAGCCATGCGATGACAGTAGCTGATAATGCTCTCTACTGATTGGTAACAGGGCGAGTCAGCTCGAATGGAATGAACAAGAGTGGGTCACATGAGGTTGACCTTTCTCAAGAACATTTCACCGTAGATGGTGCAAAACTGGCAGGAGATGGAGTGCGGAGAAAGGATGGTGGAAATCGGCTGACATTTAAACCGCACACTATACGAATGCTATGAACTGGAGTTACAAAGTAAATATGAATGCGACAATCCGTGGCTTAGTAGCGATTCTGTCAGTCATTCAGGTATATTTTCGCTTCTACGCCATGTAAAGCTTTCATTACGCAGCCACTACGCAGTTTATTCAAGCAGAGATAGGAATGTACTCCAGACTGGCTTTTTTAAGCATTTATAAAAACATTGCGTGGATAACATCAACAAGGCTGACCTGTTTCAGATGGTATGAATCCGAATCGGCGCGTAAGGGTTCACGACGTGAGAGCGCGAAGGATTTAAGTTTGATAATACTGCGTTGGTTAACTGCATCGCGTGTACCCCATTGATGTTAGTTTAAGTCGAACGGAGTCATCCCGACTCGCAATCCGAAGGAGACAGCATTTTACAGTTAAGGTATTGAGGCAACTTTGTTTTTCAACTCGCGTGAATCGTAGACGAGCGAGTTACTGGCCCCCAAAGTTGCCTTCACAACACATCTCTCAACAACTTATAAAGTAGGATTATTGCATAACTAGAGGATTCATACAATGCCAAGGGTATTCTCCCAACGATTTAATGATGCATCTATAGAAGAATTCAAGATAGAAGGTTGGATGGGGTGACAAAAGTCATCTTCTTCTTGACGGCCATCAACCCTAGGAGTGATTGCCGGTGCTCTCATCGTTGACGGCTCTCCACAATCTTCTGTTCTGTGCTAGGTGGGCAAATTGGTGTAGAAAAAGGTCATATAGTTGCTTTAATATTGGCATAAATGGGGTTAGCCAAGGTGTTTACTACAGAGTTGCGTATACAAAAATTCATAAAGCAACCAACATAAAACAGCCCGCTGTCATGATGGCATTAGCCCCTGCTCCATCTGACACCAACCCTGGAGCCTCCATTTCACGGAATCTTGCAAGTCAGTGTAAGGAGACGTTCTTCAATAGGAAAAAAGGGCCGTAAATCCAGGGGATGGAGAACTGGACCTCCGAAATTCAAAGCAGGGCGTCTTCGTATACGAAATCATCGTCATTTTGTATCAAGGAATAAGAAAGCCCTAGTTCTTGGGTCAACACTACAATGTCTGTTTATGTTATTGCATCTGGCTATACCTACTGAGTCCCTGTGTTAAGCGATATAAGAGCCACCACATGAGAAGAATTATTGTCAATCATACAACTAACTGCATGTACAGCATCTATTTAACATCCAACTAACTTCTAAGATAAACTTACTGTACCAAACTTCCTATTAGACAAGACAGCCTTACTACCATGTTAGGAGCCCTCTTGTAGATTGCCTGTCACGAAAGACATTTTACTTTCACGAGAGAGACAGAGAGGCAGTGATGGAGCGAGAGCCTGTTACTGGATCAAATTGGTCACCTTGAGGAAACTGATAAGAGCAATGTTTCAATATCAGTGTTCTTATAACCACTAACTATGCATCAAATAGACACTAAAATTACATGCAAAGTGTATTTTAACCTCTATTTTTGAGTATCGAGAGTCGTTGCCCCAAAAATACAAAGTATTATTTGGATTAACTGTAGATTTTTCCAAGGATATGGATTTCTAATGAGTTTCGAACAAATCAGATGGTTTTCAATTGCGACATTTTTGGTCGGCTGATTACGAATGATTGCTTCTATTTGTTGAAGAATTCGAGTCGGCCAGGTTGAATCTGAATACGTAATAAACGATCCAGGGGCCCAAGAAGGGAGTTTTAAGTCATTCCAAAGATCCACCCAGGTACAGCGAACACCTAGAAGGTAAGAAAAGTAGGCCTCGACAAGGGCACAAGGGAAAACCTAACTAGAGGATTACTATCGCGAGCCAAAGCATTGCGAGGACGGGTGGCAAGTTTCTTTCTTTGCCCCAAGTTACCCGCGTCTGTACCCCAGTGTAGTGAACACGATATAAAGCACTTCATAATTCCTCTCCAGGATAAGCACCTACCATTTCCACACACGCACACAACCTCTATTTTGCACGCATAATTGTTTAGCCATTTTCTCTTCCTTCTGTTGATAAGTCAATTAATGTCGAGTTAGCACATAAATTAATTGAAAGAGTAACTCACTAAAAAGAATTACAGGAAGCGATGCGCAAGACTTTGCTTTTATTCGTAAGTATTTTCTCAGAACAGCCAGTTGGGTGAGACATGGGATTATATACGATTGGCGAACTGCATCGGAGCATGAGCTCCAACTCGTGATCTGAAGGACAAAAGGCATGCAATTGAGGCATTTCCCAAACCACAGTGTAAATTAAATCAGAGCATGGTATTGTCGTTGTATCATTGTAATATTATTCTTAGGTACAGTAATTCTGTAATAAGCTCGATAAAAAACTGATAAAGAAATGTAATAAATATGGAAATCTAAAGCAAAAGAGGCAATAAACATGGCAGTGTCGATGTATTATCGTCATGCTTTTATCGTCATCATCAAGTTCGAGATCTCTGTATGAATTATGTTTCATAATGTTGCTATAAGGTAAAAGGTTCTGTAATAAGCTTGGTACACTTCTAATGGAATAAAAGTGAAATATCAAAAGCAAAAGAGGCAATTGACATGTTTCAATATTTTTTATTGAGTTATGTTGAGGAAAGGCCATGGTGGCCTATACAAAGCCCAACAGAGGAGGAAAGAAGAAAGCAAAAGGCTGAGAGGAGAGAGAGATCAGATCAAGTTTACTTATCTTAGATTTGAAAACATACACGAATGTAAGCACAAAAAAGTAACAAAGATGCACAACTAACAAGAAAGGTAATATCCATGACAAATTACGAGGAAAGGAAAGAACAAAGCACACAAAATACAAGGAAACAGAAAACGTTTATAGCCATACAAAGATATAAAAAATGTAACTTTATAACCATACACAAAAAGACATTTGATAAAGTAAATCGCAAAAACTGGCTGCGAGTTTATATGTACGTACAGTATGCCTCAAGGCCTTAATACGAAGCGGTTACAAGCTGCTGTAGTTCTCATGGTGAGGGATCGTTTCAATCCAAATACTTTATTAACTCCTAAGGTAATTGAAGATGCTGGGTTAACTGGACAAATCTCATATCATCCTGCAAGGCGATTGAGCTTCTTTGACTGAAAATCCGGTATAGTAATAAATATGGCGAGTTAAGGTTGCTAAACCTCAGTTTCATGGAAGAGAAAGAAGGGAGGACAAATATCCAAAAAAGATTAGACAGAGAGATTTCGCTGGATTTTCGTGTCTCTTCTTTAAGCCACGTCTATAAACGAATGAATAATGATTTGTATTTTTCTACCCTGCCGATGAAGGTAGATTTAGAGCACTTATAAGCCACACTCATCGAACAGTATCCTAGTCCTTGATCTTGATCTGACCAAACCTGGTGTGGATTCCCATGCACCTTAGAATAAAGATAGCTGGCAATTCTTCTCTTACGAAATCACAGTTGTGCAAGACCTGTGATAAAACATCATAGCCTTTGAGCTGTCTTGGCACTAAAGCCCGAGTGAGGGGTTGAATGTGATGATTGTCACTTCGAGACGACAGCTAACCGATTTGGAGGAAGATGAAACAACATATTAAGGCAGATAAGGGACATGGAAAGACGAAATCTCAACTAAGCAGCAACTGAATCACTTTTCCAACTAGGGTTTGATAAAGAGCAACACAATTTATTACTATCCAATAGTTGCTCAAAAAAGCTTTCTCTGTGGATAAAAAGCATCTTTTAAGCACGATAGTTGTGGGAGCACTGCAAGTTGCATGATTCACACCCTTTCCAAGTTTCACTGCCTGCCCCAAGAATTCTATCCCATCAATCATTATTCGTCCCTAGAATATGCAATTTATGGAACGTCTTGCTTTCTTCTTGCTTTCCTGAATCCTGCAACTTGCCATCTCACATGATACGAAGGGCATCCTGCCAAGCTGCTTTATCCACCGGCTTAATGGAAGTGAAAGAGTACTGTTCCAAGCAACTCTATGGTGTTTCCATTAATGGAGACGTCAGAAAGAAGAGCAAGTATCTGTTAAATCAATGAAGCTCACTTCGCGAAGACGAATAGAAGATAAAGGTACGAAGTGCATCAACCGAAAGAAGGAAGGAGCGTGGAGATGATACGTTTCGACCTTCGACAGTGTCTGCTCGTTGGAGAGAATTGTCGAACAGGCAACCAAGGTTCTCACATGCATGGATAATCCTGGTGAAGAGAAAACAGGGTGGCAGGATGACACGGATTTAACGATTTGATAGTTTTGATTCAATTTTAGTCACTTGCTTAGCAGCTCTATGCCTCCTACTCGCAATGAGAGGAATTGTCGCTGTTAGTGAGCTCATCAGATTTACTTCAACTTTGCGCAGAAACCACAGCATATCAGAAGCGATTATCAGATCCACACTTAATCGCTCTTTCAAAATAAGTAAACTTCAATCATCCAGTTATTAGTGACTAAGTTGCGACTTAACCGGAAACTTGATATTTAGTAGAAAATGCACTGCTCAAATTGCATAATGCTAAGCATTTTGTTATATCATCAAAAGCCAATTTGAAAAACAAATTCTCGACCACCCTTTTGGATCTCACTTAATGTGGGAAGTTTTTTCACCCTTGCTAGTGACTCATCATGACTAATCGTAGATGGTCATCGCAACTAATCGTAATTAGTCATCGCAACTAATCGTAATTAGTCATCGCAACTAATCGTAATTAGTCATCGCAACTAATCGTAATTATTCATCGCAACTAATCGTAATTAGTCATCGCAACTAATCGTAATTAGTCATCGCAACTAATCGTAATTAGTCATCGCAACTAATCATAATTAGTCATCGCAACTAATCGTAATTAGTCATCGCAACTTATCGTAATTAGTCATCGCAACTAATTGTAATTAGTCATCGCAACTAATCGTAGAGATATTGATCAATAATCGACCAGCTTTTGAATAATTGATTCATGAGAGATCAATGATTGTTTCTTGATTGTCATTACATCTACCTAATCACTGCAGAGGATGAATTTTGATGATAGCATTGATCATTAACGATTATTTTTTATTGGTGCTTCTCATTTTTATTCTCTGATGGTTACTAACTTTGCGATCTCGCTCGATTGTTGTACGCCAATGTTTTGTATTGATTACCATTGACGACTATTTATCGTTGGTTGTACTGGTCCTCATTGATTGCTATTGATCATCAATGATCACATTTGATTGTCATTGATCGCTATTGATTATCAATGATCATATGTGATCGTCATTGGTCGTTATTGATTATTCTTGTATTTCATTTCTTCCTTCTCTGTAGATCGTGACATGCATCGGTATTCTGAAGCTCAAACTCAAATCATTTCGAAACAGTCATCACAAATTACACGACGGATCATGCTGTGACAATTCTTTTACATCGTGCAGTAATCCTTGTGATAATTATTTCAAAAAGATTTGCCTTACAAGCCCCAGTGGCACCAATTGTGGAATTGGAAAGTCAAAGACCGGTGTTATTGGGGTTAATCAAGACGTTATTTCATTTGGTGCAAAAGTGGCCTCCCTCTCTAATCCTATCGTCTATAGCTTTGCAAAATGGGAGGTAAGTTTCTTCAAAGTTGCAATCACTTTATCCGAAGCTAATTGATGCCATAAGTGCTTAAAAAGGTATTGAACGCACCTTACTCAATTGATTGACTACAAACGAAAGGAAGTAATGTCTACCATAGATCTCTCTCTCTCTCTCTCTCTCTCTCTCTCTCTCTCTCTCTCTCTCTCTCTCTCTCTCTCTCTCTCTCTCTCTCTCTCTCTCTCTCTCTCTCTCTCTCTCTCTCTCTCTCAGGGTCTCTCTCAGGGTCTCTCTCTCTCTCTCTCTCTCTCTTAGAGTCTCTATCTCTATCTCTCTTCTCCAATGAACATAGCGTTCTCATTTATGTGTTGCATTTTTCTATCCAAACTTTCTCATCCATCCTAAGTGAAACTTTCCCTAGAATCCCAGCGTTGAGAAAGGGGTGAGGTTGCTTTGAACTTGTAACCTTCATCATTTCTAAGCAAACTGTCTCTATCAAAAACTTTATCCTGTATCTCGTAAAATCATCCACTTTGGGAGCGTAGCAACTCTAGATACCTGAGAAGAAGTTTCCAAAAATTATGATGAAAACTTGATATTTTCCGAAGATAATTCCGAGAAATCTCAACGAAGTCTTTCTCTTCTCACTGTATGATTATAGACACATATTGAACAGTTCTGCATGTGTGTATTACATATTGAGCCGTGAACTGGCGAATGATAAGTGACAAAGACATTTATCAAACGCAGGGATCTTGTACGTTAGCAATTGAAATTTGGGACAGAGATGGAGACTATTGGAAAGGGAAGGACGATCTTGTGTTGATCGACCACGGGAACATCGTGCTGGAAGCAAGCCGAAATGAAGAAACATCAACAGCAAAGTCGATGACATTGAAAAATGGCTACTCAACATTGGATGTTGAAGTGAGGCAAGCAGTGAAATGTTCTAGCTGTTGGAATATCGACTCACATAAAAGATCATTTCAATTAATCAATCAATCAATCAATCAATCAATCAACTGATCACCTTTTATAAATTGTTAATGGACGCTGAGAAGCTTTTGCTTATCGAACAGTGTCCAGGTCCTTCCTCTCGATGTGACCACACATCGTGATTCCTCGACGTGGGATTACAGAGAGCTGGCGACTCTCCTCAATCTAGGTGAAAGTTTAGCTGAGGTGGGACTCGAACCACTGACCATAGGATAAATGCGCAACAATCTTACCACTGAGCTATCCTGGCACGATAGCTCAGTGGCAAGATTCTTACGCATTTATTCTTTGGTAAATGGCTTGAATTCTCCCTCAGCTAAACTTTCACTTCGAATGAGAAAAGTCGCTAGCTCTCTGTTATTCCAGACGTAGAAATCGCGAAGTGTAGTTACATCGAGAGGAAGGACCTGGGCACTGCTCGACAGGCAAAACGTTTCTCAGTATTCCTTAGAAATATATGTAAAAATCAATTAATAAAATACTCCATCATTAAATCAAGCATTCAAATATAGGATTAGATATTTTTTAACTGGGAAAGGAAATAAATGAATCAATCAATCATTGAGTTATCTAAATGTGAATCAGTAAGACAGCTAACAATTTGCTGACCATCTGATCAGATATATCAATTAATTTCTATCTGCAGGGTTTTCTGCAAGTCTGGATACTTCATACCTTCATGTGAAGAGTTTTGCAAATTTACAAACGATTCAAGTGGACATTACAGTTGTGATTTTGAAAATGGGCGCAAAGTCTGCCTTGATGGCTGGTACGGTGAACGGTGTCTTAAGAAAAGAAAATATTGTGCACCGCGAGATGATGAATTAGGACACTACACTTGTGACGAAACGACTGGAGACATAATTTGTATTACTGGATGGAAGAATGAAAGTGTAAGGTGCACTGAAGGTAGGTAAAGGCAGGAAAAGTGAAGAGAAAAAAATGATCGTTTTTATACTCCGAGGTAGTAATACAATGATAGTAATTGTGATAATGATCGTAATAATCATTGGTGGCAGCTAATGTTGATGATAATGATGATGATGGTAATGATGATGATGATGATGACGATGCTTGATGATTGGTAATTGATGATGATGATGAAGATGACGATGATGGTGATGATGGTGGTCATAATAATGATAGTGATAATGGTAACGATGATGATGGTAATGATGATGATGATGATTATGATTATGATAGTGATAATGGTAACGATGATGATGGTAATGATGATGGTGATGATGGTAATGTTGATGATAATGATGATGATGACGATGATGGTGATAATGGTAACGATGATGATGGTAATGATGATGATGATGGTGGTAATGATGATGATTATGATTATGATTATGATGGTGATGATGGTAATGATGATGATGATGATTATGATTATGATTATGATAGTGATAATGGTAACGATGATGATGGTAATGATGATGGTAATGATGATGATGATGATGGCAATGATGATGATGATGATGATGATTATGATTATGATGGTGATAATGGTAACGATGATGATGGTAATGATGATGGTGATGATGGTAATGATGATGGTGATGATTATGATTATGATTATGATAGTGATAATGGTAACGATGATGATGGTAATGATGATGGTGATGATGGTAATGATGATGATGATGATGGTAATGATGATGATGATGATTATGATTATGATGGTGATGATGGTAATGATGATGATGATGGTGGTTATGATTATGATGGTGATGATGATAATGCTGATGATGATTATGATGACACAATTGCGCAGTTATCCTAGCTACTATGAATCTTGCTGCAGATCTTGCATAACAAAATTTTAGGCATTGATGAATGCAAATCAAGCCCATGTCTCAATGGAGGTGATTGCCGTGATTTGATCAATGATTTCAATTGCTCATGTAGACCTGGATACACTGGTAAATTGTGCCAAACAGGTATGCCGTATGTACTCAAAATTGTCCAACTTTTCAATCAAACTATTTCAATACTACGTCTATTATCATGTTCCTAACCTCAATGTCAAATTTTGATATGTTACTTTTTATCTATATTGAATTGATGGAAAATATTATAAGACATTTGAATGCAAATTGACAAAGAAGTTAGTGATTGCATGAATAGATAAAGGAATGAATGAAGGAATAACTAGATGAATGAATGAATGAGGAAACAAGTGAATGAATTAAATGGATGAATGAATCAATCAATCAATTAATGAATGAATGCATAAGTAAATAAATGAATTAAAGAATCAATTAACGAATGAATGCATAAGTAAATGAATGAATGAATGAATGAATAAATGAAAAAATGAATGAATGAATACATGAATGAATGTATAAATGAATGAATACATGAATGAATAAATGAATGTATAAATGAATGAATGAATGAATGAATAGAAGGATGAATGAATGAAGGGATCAAGCTATAGATATATCAAATGATGATTGCGTATGGAAGAATGAGTTAAATGCAAGATGGATTGAAGCAAGAAGAAAGCAAAAATATGATACTATGATATTTACTAGTGCTACTAGAGATGGCGATATGAAACATCTTCATTATACCAAACGTGACGTCAGTCAATCTCCAACTTAACTTATCCAGATGTCGATGAGTGTGCCAGCAATCCATGCCGATTCGGTATTTGTTTGCAGTCAGTCAATAACTACACATGCAATTGCTACCGAGGGTACGAAGGAAGAAGCTGCCAGTCAGGTAAGAGTTGCTGATACCTCTTTTTAACTGCAAAATGATTGACGTTAGTTTACAATTAAATGCCAATTTTCCTGTTCTTAGGTTTCTTTGTAAGCAAAGCCAGCTCCCCCCGTCAAGGTTAAGATGTTTTGCAATTGGATCATTATATGTCATCCAATTTCTCGTCTGTTTTCAATCATTCCTGTGAATATAATCTTAAGTTTTGTCTATTTTAACTTGGGAGAGCAAATTTTCTGCTCAATTTCTTCTAGGATTGTGACATTTGCTGCTATTTAGCTGAATATGAGAAGCATATCAACTATCCGTTTGACAGGAATATGCATTTATCGAGGCTACTCACAAGCAAGGCTTCTCCTCGAAGATTTTGAATATGAGCCTTCATTATCTAATTTCTTCCTTAGTTGGATAGCTAAAATTGATTCCTCTCACTTTATGAATTGATAGAGGACCACCTCATCAACGAGATGCTGTTATGAGCAAAAGCTCTTGGCGGTAGAGAGGCTAATTGCTTTTCTTTCCACACATCAAGTCCTGGATTTATGCCGTATCTCATGCACTGCTGGATGGACAGAGAGGGCATCTAGAACCAGCATTCGACTTCAGAAAAGTAGGAATATGCTCTAATCACACAGGACACCATTCCTCTTTTCTTTTTGGATTAGATTTTTACTATTTCATTGCCATCATCATGATATCTATCAGTTTGTCAGTTGCAAGAAGACAGGTAAAGAGCAGAAGATATTTCGTAGCCATTTTCATGCGCATTTCTCAATTAACGAATACCATCCTCTTCTATATACGCAGTGATTGACAATTGCCTTGGCAAAAAATGCAACAATGGTAGATGCATCAACGGAGTCGATACATTTACGTGTATCTGTAACAGAGGATATACTGGAACGACTTGTAATCTAGGTAAGCAGATGTTTTGTGTCACATTGCGAAATGAGGCCAGTCACTGGTAATGTAGAACTAGTGGATTCCCAGTGTCAGCTCTTAGCCCAGACGTCAGATGGGGAGGGTTCGTGGAAGAGATAGAATTTGGTTTTAAAATTCGAGATTCCTTCGCCATGCCAAACTATGGAAGATGCACCATTAGTGTGGTCATCCATACAGCTGGCTTTAATCAACATTAAACTAGCAGAAAACTTTGATATTTTCACAAAAAAAGTCTTGGACAATATGATGGGATTGACATTGTATTATTGTATCTGAACTATTTTATTTATTACATTTAAGCTGTTTATGTTGACTTATAGAATATAAATAGATGACCCCAATAAAAACTGCTTCCAATCGAATGGGGTCTCCTCTTTACATATCTGTATTATCATTATTATAATTCAAAGTGCGAGTTTATTCCAGAAGCACTAGAAGTAGATTACCCAAACGAAGTCGCTCGACAAACCCCCATCTGAAAGGGTTAAAAAGGCTTATGATTGAAGAACTTACGCTTTTCTTGATGGAATCAATATTATCGCAATAAGGCAAGGCGCTTTTTCATTTACTCTCAAATTGAAGGGAAATATCTGCCATCTTGCGGAAACCGCACGTTGAATTTTCATAGATACATTTGAGTCTCCTGTTTTGCTTTCGTAGAAATCGACGAGTGCCGATCAAGACCATGCAAAAATGAGGCAACATGCAGCAATCTGGTTGGTTCTTACAATTGCTCCTGCAAAGAAGGATTCTCGGGAAGGAACTGCGAATTGAAAGCTGAAGGTAGTCTTGCATTTTTGGAATATGCTACTGTCGGTTACTCATAAAAAACTCATGGTTTCATTGAATCGAACCTTTTTGAGCCATTGATTTTAAACATAATTCTAGGAGAACTTGCATTGGTTGTCCTATGAGAGTTTAATGATATCTAACAGATCAATTCAAATATAATCACGTTTCTCTATTTACCTTCTTTAGCATCAGAATGTGCATTTTTTTTCCAAGTAATAGTCACAAGTGTAACCATTATATCAAAGATAACGAACTATCAATAACTGTCGAATAACAATTTTTTGAAATGAAACTTTGATATTCTAACATTGATCCTGAATCAAATATTTTTAGATCGGAGGATTAACGCATCTTAAAATTCATACTATCAAACAACTTATTTTTTGTTTTATCTATGTTTTGCTTTCAATAGGTCCTAGAAGTAAGCCTTCAATGGGGAAACCTATGACAAAACCAGCGCCATCCATAAAGGCTTCTTATCTACTGATAACGAAAAAAGATAAAGGTACGTCAACAAGCTCACTTCAAAGGACGAAAATTTTGACTGCAGCGAGTTCCTTGGAGATTCAAGCAAGTAAATTGAAGAGCTGGGAGGTGACGATTGTGGAAAACACATCCAACGGCAGAAGTATAAAATTGACAGATAATTACCGAAAAAAATCAACTGCAAACCTTGATAAAGAAATGAAAACATGGAATACAAATAAAATGACTGGATGGAAAAGCACTGATGAGCTGATAATACCGAGCAGTGAGTTCAAAATGATAAAAACAAGTGTGAATGATCATGTAAAAATATCAAAGAGTGAGGGATTAACACGAACAGATATCAGCAAGGGATTGAAAGGACAGACAAGAATGGAAAGTATCCATTCAACAAAATATACGTGTACAATACAGCATACAGAAAGTAGAAGGAAGCCTATTGAAATGGTGTCATCACAGAGTAAACTGACTGCGGCAAAATCCAAAGCTTTCAATGTGAGTAAGATCCGGGACGAAGGTGGACCAGAATCGCAAGTCTTACGAGCGACAAAGTCAAGAAAAACAATCAGTCTTGAGTCTTCATTATATTCTCATGCCCTGAGAGATCGTGCTGATGATGTAAAGCTTATAGTTGAAATGGAGGGAGACCCTAGCAAGGTATCGTCAACCTGTCCTGCACTTTGAATCTTATGCCATTCGACTTTCTGTGTGTTATTTTCAAAGGTCTCGTTCTTGCCAGAAAATATATCCTAGTTTTGATCATTTTATCTCAGCTGTGTCTTGGTGTGTGCAAATCTACCCTTGTATTGGTCGCAAAACTGCAGACAAAGAGCAAATTAACTTTTCCTTCTGACACTACTACTACACAAAAATCATGCCTCATGAGAGTCCCTTATCCGTACTATGATCAAAGCATGCCTCCCAAGAGAGCCCAACCTTCGGACCAATCACCACCTTGCTTTTTTTTTTAGTGGGTTATGTTGAGGAAAGGCTATGGTGCCCTATACAGAGCCCCAATACAGGAGGAAAGAAGAAAGCGAGCAGCTAAGAGGAGAGAGAGATAAGATCAAGCTTATTGATCTTAGATTTGAAAGATGGCAATGAAATGAAAGATTCAATGTTCGCAACACTCTGTGTTTACTGTATTTCTAGGTACAGAAGAATTGCTACAATTGTGACTGGCTCATCTTCGCACTGTCCTGAAGGCCTCGCCGGAATTTTTTCAAATAACTCAGCTTTCTATCAATGATATTCATATGACATAATCGAGAAGCTTATCTTCATTTTTTATAGTGGGACCGAGAGACAGAGGAAAAATTCAAAGAAGTTATATGCCTGTCGATAATTAAGAAATGTCGCTATGATGCTGGATGCAACAAAACCAACGACAGGTCGGTGAGAAAATTGTATACTTGCCAAGCAAACTTGAATAACCGGTACTCTAGAACTTTGAGTTTCATTTTCATCAATCATGCCAGTGCGTTTAGCTAGCGATTGATGAACATGTAAGTTTTAAGAGATTTTGATGGTAGGTTAGGTATTTCCTTTTTCCTTTCTCTCTTCTATTTAAGCAGGACACACATTGATAACAACATTAATTGTTGAAGTGTCGATTCCTGTATAAATATTCGTATTATTATTATATCATTATTATTATTACATGAAACTCCAAGCTCTAAACTAGCCCCGATTTTCTTTTGGTTTACTAGAATAATCGTTCTAGTTGCATTATTGACCACTCTCTGTGGTTCATCACCGATGTCGTAGAAAGATTCATGTCTCTCTCTTGATAAGCCTAACATGTATGACATAGTAAGAGAGTCGTGAAGGAGTTCGTTTTCCTGCCCTGTCCACCCATGAGGCCTCCAACTAGTCATGATCTTATCAGAATTTTAATTGGTATGCAACGTAGAATCGAGGCTGACATTAAAAAGAGAGGCTGCCTGCTCCTTCCTCTCAATGTAACTGCAATGTAAGAATCCTGCATTTAGATTATTTCTTTATTAGGCAGCGGAAAATATTTGACCGAATTCTCACTTAAATTTATTAGCATTTCTCCGAAGATCAAAGTAAAGAAAGAGGCAATCAGTGGAAAATTATTGACTGCCTATTTGGAGTTCACAAAAATACCAAAACTGGATGCAAAGAGAAAAGGTAAAAATTTGAAATAATCACTGACTCCGTCGATTCCACCATCTATCGATCAATCAATAATCAATTCACTAATAAAAAGTCCACTAAGTCATTCATTCATTTATTCATCCATTAATCAATTAATTGACTTGTGCAAATATTCGTCAAAACTCATTTTTTTTATTCATTCATCAACTAATTCATTCATTTATCCATTCATTAATCAATTGATTAATTTATGCAAATATTCATTAAACCAATCATGTAGTCAATTATTGGGTAATACATACATTCATCAATCCATTATTTATACATTTATTCATTCAATTATTCATTCATTCATTTTAATTTTGTATTTTTATTCTCAAATCAGTTCATTTATTCATCATTCTTTGATCTATCAGTCGCTAAACTGATCAATCAATTCATCAATCAATCCACCAATAAGCCAACCATGTGTGCAAGTTCAGGGCCAAGCTCAAGACCTTCAATACAGTAAACATATAGCAATTAGCAAACGAATCTTTAATCTGATGGCCTATAAAAAGCCGATTGAACAGAAACGCGAGATATGCCTTTAAGAATATCAAAATTTTTAGGATTGACCTTATCAACATTCTCCTGTCAGATACAGTTCAATGTCTGCACCAAGCAATTAATGAGTCATCAAGAAGGATTAAGAATGCCACTACTTTCAAAATCACCTCGATTCGAAGACACGCGATCGAACCAATCACAGAATCAAAATCACAGATGTTTTCGTATGGACCCTTGACTACTTCAGTCAGTGTCCATTTAGATGCGAATGAAGAAGAGGTGGACCCTTCTGGAGGCTCAATAAAAATCCTTGCAATGGTCATAGTTGGGAGTGTTTTGATAATTACAGCAATTATCATTGGCGTTAAATGGTTACGGCAACGAATGTAAGTAAATTGATTTAGGCCTAATCAGATACGTTGCACCGGGTATCTTAAAGGAGGCTTTAGCTGTAGAACGAAATCGTACATAAATCTCTATGGTTGCATAAACAGAGAGAGCAAACCAGGGTATATAGACATGTTACTCTAGCCTCTGGCTTAAGCGGAGCCAGAACTAAATGTATTCTGAATCAAAAAGTAGCAAGGCGGAAATTTGAATTTCCTTTTTACGACAGTGAAACTAAGTAACAGAAGGTTAACGATTGAGTGATTAGAAGTTGTCCAAATGTAAAATAACAGCAATTACAATGTATAAAATCTCCTATCAGTGGTTTTCAGTGTCATAGTTGAAATGAGAGCTACATGAGGTAGAATCTGGCAAGCGACAATTTGTTTTCCAGGTAGCAAAACTTTTTGATAAACTACCCAAGGAAATTTGGGACGAGAGATCTCTCGTGCCCTTGAAGCACAAGTTTAAGTCAGTCGCAAAAACACTTTGAACGTTCGTTTTATTAATTCAAATTAGTAATTTTTCTTTGTTTGTTTCTTGGCTTGTTTTGTTGAACAGGTCCCTGATCGATAACAGAATATGTATTCTGAACAAGTGAGCCTGAATGAACATTATTTATTATCATAATTATTATAATTATTAAGACAAACTCTTAAGCGAAGCAATTCTGAATATCGCGTTCGATCTTCCTTCGCCTGACACAGATGTGAACTCTGCGCTCAGCTGTTCTTACCTTGCATAAATGGAGACCAATCGAAACTGCTGTGTTCAGCAGGCAACTGAAAGGTGATAGCAAGAATTACAGGTTCTGTTCTTAACCTCTGTGTATTGCAAAGTCTTGAATCATAGGCTCTTCAATATCATCCTTATTGCTATTCAAAGAGACTTTGGTAAAATCGTTTCTGTGTTTATAACCCACTGGGTTAACTTCAATGGAAGATACTTCAATATACTTGATATACCGCATTCTCTTAGATAAAAGTGCCCTTGAATACTAGCCGCATTTTTCCCTACTGAAAATAATAGAAGCCGGGTGCTTCTTTCCTCAATTCACTAGGATTTCTACTTCATCTTCCTTGGAGTTGCAACCAAAACATTAAAAGCCGTACAAGCCGCCTCTGATTATAAGCCGCATTTTTCCTGACTGGAAATAAAAGCTGCCGCGGCTTCTGTTCAAGAAAAAAATTTTGGCGCAACTGCAAGCGCGACATAAAGGTCCATAGAGTCAGCTAGAACAGGTTGGAAGGCACTGCTTCAGGTGGAAGGGGGGTGGTGTGCTGCCTTCCGCAAGGTCATGGCCACATTTAAGGCTAAACTCGCTCACTAGAAAGCGTCGTCTATGTCTCTGATGCTGACTCTTTTTCTTCACTAGCCTGTCCACCGTCCACCGTCCACCATCCACCGTCCACCATCCACCGTCCACCATCCACCATCCACCGTCCACCGTCCACCGTCCACCGTCCACCATCCACCGTCCACCATCCACCGTCCACCGTCCACCGTCCACCGTCCACCGTCCACCATCCACCGTCCACCATCCACCGTCCACCATCCACCATCCACCGTCCACCGTCCACCGTCCACCGTCCACCATCCACCGTCCACCATCCACCGTCCACCGTCCACCGTCCACCGTCCACCATCCACCGTCCACCATCCACCGTCCACCGTCCACCGTCCACCATCCACCGTCCACCGTCCACCATCCACCGTCCACCATCCACCGTCCACCATCCACCATCCACCGTCCACCATCCACCATCCACCGTCCACCGTCCACCGTCCACCATCCACCGTCCACCATCCACCATCCACCGTCCACCGTCCACCATCCACCGTCCACCGTCCACCATCCACCGTCCACCATCCACCATCCACCGTCCACCGTCCACCATCCACCGTCCACCGTCCACCGTCCACCGTCCACCATCCACCGTCCACCGTCCACCATCCACCGTCCACCGTCCACCATCCACCATCCACCGTCCACCGTCCACCATCCACCGTCCACCGTCCACCGTCCACCGTCCACCGTCCACCATCCACCGTCCACCGTCCACCGTCCACCGTCCACCGTCCACCGTCCACCGTCCACCGTCCACCGTCCACCGTCAATCATCTCTTGCAGATAAGGATCACCATAATCGTCGTAAGGAAGTGGATAAGCGTGCTCGTGTTCTCGTCATGCAGGGCTGCTGGGCTCAAATTCTGCACAACTCGAAGCTCTATCAGCCAGGAAGGCAACGAGAAATCACTTCATGAAACTGCGTCACGTCACGTCACGTCACGTCACGTCACTCCCGTGGCCTGATGGCCGCTGGAACACTTTGATGCGTCCACAATGTTTCTCCACCGTCCACGGTTCTTGGCTTCACGAATACATGTAACCACACTCTTCCCTGTCCATTCACAAATGCCTGTCAGCCACGTTCTCTTTGGTCAACCTCTTCTTCTGCTTCCCTCCACACTACCGTGTATGATGTCCAATGCAAGAGCCCCCATCTTCCTAGTGACATGACAAAACTATTGCAGCTTCCTTCTCCTTGTCGTCTCCAGCAGCGGCTCATACACACCAATTTCAATATTGATCCTCCTTTTGACTTCAATATCAGTGATTTTCTGCTTCCACGTGATCCCAAGCAGTCTCCTAAAGCAACGAAGCTCGAAAGCAGATCACCGTGAAATCCAATTCCCCAATAAGAAAAGTCGAAACCCTATTCCTGGTTTCTGCTTCGCTCGTTATTTGAGTACACAAAACATCGTAGGTAAGAAATGCAACGAGGAAACATTCTATGAGACTTGACTTCCTTCAGCAATCTCTGAACGTTTCCTTTGGCTTAAACTTCACCCAAACTTAGTTGCAATCCAGTCGTTTTATCAGCTAATAAATCACTTTATGATTCCGACAGTCTTCGAATATATCAACTAATCGATAATCTATAAAAAGAAAAGATGCAGTCTATTTAAACAGTTAATAAATCAATTTTTTTGATTCAGACAATCTGTAAATGTTAGCAACTTATTGATTGAAAACATTTGATAAAAAAGAAAGATGAGTGGTAATAAAAATGTTGTTTCATTTCAGTTCCCCAAAACGAATTGAGCCATCACCGATGTTCTTGGAGGAAGAAGAAGTTTACAAGAAACCGTTTCACGAAACTATGAGAACTGAGAAAAGAAACGTGGAAGGCAAAAACTCTGCGAAGAAAATTGAATTTGAGAAGGAGATACTGACAGTCAAAACGGTAGCACTACAAGGCGACTATGATGATAAAATGCTTCTGGAGGTAGATGACACGCATTTGGAGACGTTCTTTCTCTAAAACTTACGTCGATCAACGCTAAGACGCATGAATTGTGTCATTCGGCACAAGATGATTGATGTTTAACTAATCAAGAGGTTGGTTATGTAGTGCTGAAGTGAAAAAATGCCACGGATTGAAAGTTGGCAAGGATACAACGTGCATGAAACTTGGTGGTCAGAAAGAATCTGAACGTAACCAAAAGATGATTAAATTTGACGGTGTTCAGAATGAGGGCGCTGCGTTACGTCAGCAAATTAGAATCTAAGTTCCAGTGAAAGATTTGGCAGTGCCCATGTCTGTAATTCAAGCTGCAAGAATGATGAGGTTAAGTCAAGCTGAAAGAAGAGGCCAAGACATAATTAAATTAGTCCCTGTTCTTAAATCTAGCTTAGGAATTGAAAGGAGCAGGATCGTCAAATCATTTGATTATGAATCATACGAATCAGGAGTCATGGCTACCATGGGAATCAAGAATCATACGAATCAAGAATTGTACAATTCAAGTATTATCGGCGCAATCAGAACCACAATTAGAGCATCAGGAGACGCAAGAATCATTAGGATCGTAAGAGTAAAGGATCGTTTAAATGAGGAATTGTCATATCATGTGAGAAAGGACTTCTACGAAACAGGCATCAGGAGATCGTGGAATCATCAGTGCTGCACAAATCAAGAATCAAGCGAATCAGAAGTCATCAGAATAGTGAAAATCAAGAGTTGTAGCAATCAGGAATCGATTAGTAAATGTCTGATGAATGAAGCAACTCAGAGCTGAAAATCTTTCTTCAGATGCTCTTTGAAAAAGAAGAACATGTCAAAGTTATTGTCGAAGTAAATCAAACTACTTTGTAAAAAGAAGTTTAAGCTGAGGATTACGGTAAGCATAACAGCTCAGACAATCGGCATACAGAAGTTTTGACTGGTCAAAGCACACACGGCTGCCTATGTTGTATAGCAAGCTATAGGTACAATTATTTAGTTGGAATTCGGTTTATCAAAGGAATGGAAACAGTGTTCACCACTCCCCCACATGACAAGTCTTGGGTGTTTCTTCTACGAAGCCGCAATCCCAAGCGGAAAAAAATCAATGAACTAGTCTCCAATGTATGAGATTGCTCCACTGGAACCATTCAATGCAGAGCGTTCTGCCCTCTCCTCGCCTCTCATCACTCCAGCGCAAGGGCCTATATTTTCATTGACTTGCAAAAAGAGTGAAGGAGTCGGCCAAGATTTCATCGCTAAGCAGGGGAATCAAAATCTAAAATTTATCGAATCCTTTCTCCAAATTCCAAATGCCCTGCTGTTTTCCTCCTATCTAAAGCCGAACATTTTCCACGTGGCCTGGCTTATGGATGAGCTGAAGCCTGCGTTTATTCGAGTTAGTTAAATGATGATATTTTCGAATACTAAACCTGCTGGTCAGGGTTTTTTGTCTGATCAATTGACGATGATTGTCTTTAGATGTAAGATAGTGTGTATTAAACGCATGAAAGATTGCTCTATTGACGCAAAATTTCGACAGGGAATTTGTAATTTGCTAACAGCGTCTTCTTTTTTCTGCTATCTAGCCCTTTAAGTTTCATTTATTGATAGGACCACCAGATGTTTTTTCAATTCTATACTACTTACGGCATGTGAAGATTAGATTAGGCAGTGCTTAGATCCTCAGTTTCAATCGCTAATGAAGTCATATCAAGGGCTCTTGGCAATTGCTGTTCGCTGTTAAGAACTCAAGGGAAAAGCACGGGAGCCACATATAGAGTTATGCAATTTGGTATGCTCCGGCTTGGTATGTCTATTCGCTGTGTTTCTCTGCATTCGAGTGGCCTAAACATGATGCGGAAAAGAATGCCAGCGTTCATTAGGGCTAGCAACAGCAGCGTCGAGAAGAGAGGGTAGGGACGGGGTGAAGGATCCAAGGCCCGCGGCTGGAATGGGCCCATATCCAGTCAATATATATTGGCTATTACTATAAAATCTCCTGCACAGCAAGTATCGATCAAAATGCCATACAACGGCCGTGACCGTGCCTTCCTTTGAAGTTAATCACCTTGTAAAAATAGTTTTTTCCAGTCTGACCCTAAACCAAGCTCCTGGGAGGCCGATCCTACAAAATTCGTCAAGGCTTGAGTTGGCTCTCGACGGCGCTGGCTGGCAATTTTGATGCAGGGTAACTTCATCGCGGTGCATTGCGATGCAAGAATGCTGCAAAGCATAGAGGAAATTACATCTGACTGAAAAGCAAAATGCTAGTAGAAGGGTTGTCACTCACTGTATAAGCTGCAAATCTGCAGCACTCTAGTTGAGAGCATTTCCATGGGGGTGCTACAGAATTGCAAGGCTGGAACATCCATGCCCAAATGAACAGCAAAGACCGTCCACCTGGGGGAAGACTTGGCACCCGCTAGTCATATGGGAAGCAGAGTTGGAGTCACCCTTAGAAGATGACAGGCATGGGAAGCAAGGATGATTTTCAGCGGATTCAGGAAGGAGATCTGCAATTCTTTGTTCAACTAAATTTCTTGCCAAGGCATAGCGCGCAACAAATACCTGCAAGGGAGAGTTACGGCGATGTATGAGCCATTCGTCATCACATTCATTTTGTAAGCACAGCTGTGTAGCTCAAACACTCGTTAACTAAAGACACAAGACTATTTACTTCAGAAATTGAATTTGATACTGACCTAAATGAAGTTGAGATCGAAACAGTTGTCACGTGATTTGAGAAGAAAATTTCACAGGCGATTTCGTACTTATAAATGGATCTACGAAGTAAAAAACAGCTTTGGTTGGTGCATCCCTGAAATGAATTGGACAGGTCAAGTAGGTGGCCATTGAAGAGCGATTTGTTAAAGCTTTGTAGATTTCCTGGCAGATGCACGATTCGAGACTAAAAGCAAACAGAGATAAACATATGAGATAGCCATATCAAGAAGTGTTTCATCAGTTCCAGACCTTAATACAGCTGTTGAAAGGCGAATATGTGAATCCAGATTTACGATTAATCTATACGTCTTCAATGTTCATATGTGCGTAGCCTCGGGGATCAGAGTTGAGAGATTTCATGAGAATTCTTGGACTGATAGAAAGGTTTGCTACGTGCTTGTTAAATGGTCATCAGATGATATCAAAGCCTCCCTTTTTGTTGTCAGTAATGTCTAGAGGTATTTTTTTTCAGTCATTTATGTTGAGGAAAGGCCATGGTGGCCTATAAAAAGCCCTAACAAAGAAAGAAAGAAGAAAGCGATTGCATGTTCTTGGGATGAATGATGATTTGTGGGATAGAATTCGTGAAGTAGGCAGTGAAAAATACGCTTAATGGAGGTGCAGGATGGTTGGAATAGTTGATAGGATGTTTGCAGTGATTGAAATGGCGGAAGTGGCGAGGAGTGTAATGGTAGTTGACATTTTTAACATTACTTTGATAATGATATCCGTGATTACTTGATTCAATGATTAATTCACTCCTTTATTCATCAACGAATCAAATGATTGATGGATTGATTCCTTTCCCAATATGCGGACTACCTCATCATGATCATCGTTCTGCTATTCTCATGCCGGGAGTTGGTCTGCAACCCGAGTCAAGTTCTTGCACATTGCCGTGTTTGAGCAGCTGTTGTCACGTCCTCTATGTTGTAGTCCGGTAGGTCATTCTTTAACTGTTTCACGTAGGTCAGCTTCCGGCCTTCCCCTTCCTGATTGGCTAGTGAGACGCTTCCCACAGGCCCAGCTTCCTCACGGGAGGATGTTGACTGTAGAAGCAGTGCCCGACAAACGCAACCCGCCACCGCCTTTGAAGAGACGGAGACGGGTGAGATTGCCCATTCTTCAGCAGTTAGCAGCAGTCTTTCTGCTTTCTCCACGTTGTGAGCAAGGAGGGCAATGTTGTCGGCGAAGTCCAGATCCGCGAAGTATTCGGCAGGTTATCACCTACACTATGTCAGTTTTGTCGTGAACCTGGCTTCTTCTCCCTCTTCCACGATTGCATTTCATAGCACAGGATAATGACAATGGCAATTACAAAAATGAAGGGCGCAAGTGTGCCACCTTGCAGCACTCCAGCAGTTACCTCAGAATCCTTGCATAGTCCCACCGGGGTAATCGCTTGGGCAGCTGTACCAGTGTATGCCACCATTATCGGTGATACCACTTTTCTGGGCTTCCATAGGCTAAGAGAATTTCTAATGACTGACTGACTGACTGACTGACTGACTGACTGACTGACTGACTGACTGACTGACTGACTGACTGACTGACTGACTGACTGACTGACTGACTGACTGACTGACTGACTGACTGACTGACTGACTGACTGACTGACTGACTGACTGACTGACTGACTGACTGACTGACTGACTGACTGACTGACTGACTGACTGACTGACTGACTGACTGACTGACTGACTGACTGACTGACTGACTGACTGACTGACTGACTGACTGACTGACTGACTGACTGACTGACTGACTGAGTGAGTGACTGGCTGACTGACTGACTGACTTCTCCCTTTCTTGGACCGTGAACAGCCAAGAAGTTGAACAAACCCGTAGCTTTCTACTAAGACTATGTATCCACTCGCCCAATGATGCCAGCTGTCAATGAGTATTTCCTTACTGCCTGCCACACAGACTAAATTCTACCAGATTAGAGACTCTTCCTTTGACGTAACACCATAGGAAATAACATCAGAAATCTCGAAGCGGGTCGTATCAACACGCTTGCACGCAACACGGCATAACAAAAGCAGGATCCCATTATTTGCTGCAATACATTACAAAGGAAAAGGGGAAACTTTTCGAGGATACGACAAATTAACCGATATAAATGCAGCTTGCTTAGCAAATCCTAAAATATCAGCACAACTAATTCGACGACCACGTTTTAATCCACCATGAATCAACAATAAGGCGACAAAGTTTCCGTAGGCATACAGGCTTAAAACATGTTTTCTTTATCTACTCTTTTACATACAAATTTATCATTTATCTCAATCTCCCGATTTCCGTGGCGTAAATATGCATTTTAATATCAAGGAGAATCGGTTCATCTAATTTCGGGTGAAGATCTTTATTCAGAAAAATATGCACGTTATTTCTCAACAAGGGTATGGTATGGCCAAGGGTTCATTTCCTTATCAATGTTGGTGAATCGGGCATCACCCATCCCCGAGTATGCTTAGCGGCTGGATTCATGTCGCAGAGAGAGTCCTCTGCTCCAGCAAGCTCGCATGCCTAGGCTGGGATCCTAGATTCTGGAGCTTCGCTGTCACCTCTCCGAAGACTTCTTGGCGGGCTTGCAGTGTCCTGACGCACTCAATTAACCAGTTTTGGATAGTGTCTGAAGCGCCTTGGGCTCGCAGGGTCTTGCACGAATTGAATGATGGCATTATATGCCTTGAATCTTCTGCATTGCCCGGATCTGATCTGGGCTGGCAAGTCTCTTCTGGCTAGCAGTTCGAACCTGTCTCTGCTACAGGAGCATGTACTGTAAACCTAAGCTGTTCCATAATGGGATATGGGGGCACTAATTATCGCAGATTCTTTGTTATGACCCGACCAGGGCATCTTAGACCAACATACGGTAGCAACGTTGGCACTTGCTATTAGGCTACGGATGCAGCTGAACAGTCCTGGTCATAGCAACATTCAACCACAGGAAAATGGCTAAGTTCAGCAAAGAAATCTTCCAAAACGAAAATACACGGTTTCGCGTCCCTCGGTTTAAGATTTACATTGCTGGCTTGAGACTTTGACCAACGTCTCATTTGTCTTTGTCAGTAAACCTATGACAAAAGATCAAAGAATGATGGCAGCAGAAGTAATTAAATTTGGCAATGGTTCAGATCACTGTGGATTGCAACTTGGACGAAACTCCTGCCGATGAAATTGGATAAAAATTTTGCGAAAATTAAGAGACTTGGGATACCTGGCTAATAAGTGAACGATTAGTATTCCATTCAAAAATCTGGAGTCGGGAGCACATTGTTAAAGACGTACCCACCTGAGCCACGGCATTGTAAAGTAGGGTGGACAGTTCCTTTCCTCGCCGTTCCTTGCCCATATTTTTGCCCATTTCTTCTTTACTGTTGGGTGAACAGATAGAGAGAATCTATAGGAGTGTACGGACATACCTTGGATCCATGCATGACATGCAGAACTGTAGCACCGTTCTCCAACCAATATACCAACCAGAACTGCTTAGTAACTTGTAAAAAATGCATTTCCCAGCAGAGCAACTTAATGTGTAAAGCCCTGACTGGGAAATAGGCCTTCTACAGGAAGTCTAAAATATACCCAACGAGTCTCTTTTCCATGCTTCACTGTTCTTACCACTGCTACTTTTGCTGCAACTTTTGTGGTCACTTTAATAATAATTATTACTATTATTATGAATACAAAGCACATGCTAGCTACATCATTACTAAATTAACTAGAATATTCATTCGCATAACTTATTACATATTCTGCATGTGCAACCAACCCTAGACTAACTCAGACCTTCTATCCTACTAACAGCTTTCCTTCATCCTTTAGTTCTTCTTATCTAAATCATTTACCGTTCTCCGGTTTTCTTTTCGTTATTTACTTATTCAGCCATTTTCCCACTAGAAATACCTGTAATTAGGCCAGCCGAATACAAATTACCCATTATTAGAGAGATTTGTACGTTTAATTTTTATATCAAAATGAAGTTTGAAAGAAATATAATGGCCATTCATACCTCCTACTCCGTCTCTTGCTGCAGAAATAGTACTTGGACCAATCTTGACCGTCTTCCCTTAAAACCTGCCCCGTTTTATCGATTTAATATCCATCTTCATATATATTTATATTTACTTTGTTCTTTTCCCGTTGTATTACTTTCATCTTGTAAACCCTAAGCCAGGCTAGCCAATTTCAAGCTATCTAAGGATCAGAGAGATATGTCATTGTAACTTTCACTGAATTCGAATGAAATGTCATCAAATTTTTTGTTATTGTTTTTGTTGTCATTGATTGCAACCTAGGGTTCTTTACCTCAAACTTCGTCTTTTGAAAGAAATTTTCCCGCCTATAAACAATGTGCTATTTGATCAAGTTGAGACGTGTTTGGATTTTGGTGACCCTGGCATGGTTTATCATTGCTACTGTAACGACTGGAACTTTCATTGTAACTGTTACGTCATTAACTCGACGAAGGCTTTCACGAAATCGCTTCCTACCGTTACAAATCAAGGCTAGTCGATGCAAGTAGAAAGAAGGATCATGGAAGTCAACTGTCCTAACCACTTTCAAGAACCATATCGGTTTCTGCTTGATGACACAGATTTGCAATCCATCTCATCCAATATAACCATACTTACTCATTCACCATTACCGTGTATTAAGATTTCATCTTGGTAACAAAGCACAGTAATTGTTGAATCTACTTGTATCTTCATTAAGGGCGGGACGTGCAAAGCCAAACGAAAGGTGAACGGTTGTATCACTTTACGAAGCAACATTAGCGTAGACATTAGTATCAAACTTGGTCGAAAGGCAATTGGATGCCAGACGATACTCAACCACGTATTTATTTAATCTTAAGGTAACTGCTTCAGGCTGGAAACAGAAGAAGCCACTTAAGGGTATGATTTGACCAGCAAGGCAATCCATAGCTTACATTAATACAACGTTGATCGCTACTAATTCAAGATGTGAGAAAAACTTGAAGTTGACGATCGATGAATAAATTTGGTGAGTGTATGTGACGAGTAGGTGGTACCCGCCTTTGTAACTCAATGGTGGTATTGTAGACTCGTGGCTCACCGTGCAAACTTATAACGTAGGGAGCTGTGAGTTCGAATCCTGCACAGTTTGTAATGAAATTGCCATTGGTAAGAAAGAAATGAAGAAAAGCTGATTAAATCGCATGTCCCTAGAAAACTTCTCAGACCCCGTCTCTGGTTTCTGCTAAGCTCAGACGAATATGCTAAGATTATCGGTGAGGAGAACAACGGAAAACGCATGGAAACCACTTCCCCAGAGAATCCTTGGAGCTTTGCTTCTAGTTTTGCTAAACAAGCTCTTACGAAGTCTGGTAGCAAAGCACGAGCAAGCAATCCCAAGAGGCGAATAGGGGAGCAACAGGGGAACATAGGTACCTGATCTGATTAATATTGAATTTTTGTGATTGATGTTTTCTCTAATGCTTGACCTTTTGAACACGTTTTCGAAGTAAGATGGTAGACATTGATCGGAAGAACTGGATCAGAAATTGAGCGCATGTCTCGAATAAGATAGACGAAGGAAATTGGGATACGTTTCGCTACTATTGAGTCGTCGTATATCATGTGAGCATTTCAGTTCTTACTTGTGCTGTTCATGTCCCAAAGGTCGTCTTTCCTTGTTGTATTGCACCTATTAATCATAAAATCATAATTTGCCCTGGGATTCACGACCCAACAAATACCAGACTAGCATTCAACGTTCCTCGCGAAAAAATCATTTCGAGCGCGCAAATTTCCCCCTCAACGCATGCTCAGAACAAATTTCTATCGAACAAAGGTCTCGCGGGAGAAATTTTGCCCATTTCCCTAATGCCCATATTCGGATGATTGGTGGAAAGCACACAATAGAAACACAGGCAGCATAGGTTATCCAGTATTCACTTTTTAAGTCCGATTTGACATATCCCCTGAATTTCACGGAGATCACTTGCGGATTCTTTTCCAGTTTCCTAGATCTAGTACTCTTCTTGCTGGTCGTTACGAATCCCGCAGACCGCAGCTCTACTTCCGATGCACGAGCAAGCACCTAAATTCCCAGCAAAAGAGTTCGCTTTCAGGGCCGGCGCATCCCAACGGATACGTTGCAGGTTTGGGTTATTTCAAGGCCAGACAAAATCCCCTCTGCTGATGTCCCATTTGTGAAGCTTGTCACTCCACAGCCCTGTACGTCAGTTCATGTATGAGTCATCCACTCGTTGACACATCGGTCAATGACACTGGAATGTAGGCACTTCGCCGTCGGTTTACTAGAAATCATCATCACCGGAAATGACATCATTTAGCCGTCTTAACCGAGCTACACTCCGTGCGAGTGAATGACACGCAATTATGGGCTCTTCGCGTGTCTGTATGAGGCCTTGCTCTATCAAGTTCCAATAGAAACAGGATGGTAGCCGCAGAAACTGCATGGGAAAATATGATTGCAAATTAAGACACAGGTCATGGGTCGAATCGTACTGCACTGTTTAGTGCTGTATATTGGAGCACTGGTTGTGGTAAGTTGATGCCTGTTTTCTGAGATCCATGTATCTAAATACAATGTCATGGCTTTACCACGTAACTTTGCCACACATCGTGTTTCAGTCTTTATGAATTGTTATGTTTTGGTTATGGGTTGCGGCTGGTGTATAAAGTTGCAATGGGCTACGTTCGGCAACAACCAACCTGTGTTTGATACCAAATTAAAATTTTCGCTTCTCAATTACAAACAAAGCTGGTCTATTGGTACTTCAAGAGGTGGGGCCAGCTAAAATGGCAAGGGGGCGAGGAACGGTGTACTAGCACTTTTGCTGAGGCTTCAACAAATCATGTTGTTTTTCCACCGATGACCAAAAGCAGGTTAGCTACATTTGTTGGGGGGGGGTCTGTTGAACGCGGGGGGAGCAATGAGAGTAGAATTTCCCCCAGCCGACAAGCTTAGTGAAAATTCTTGTTCACACAATAATTATCTAGTTAGGGACGGGTTTTGGGTTGGTCTTAATGTAGGTAGTTGTCAAAAGGTATCATTCTGTATTGGCGTTGATTTTGTGTCATTCTCAAACTGGGATGAAGCTACACATTTGGTAGTGTCCGTTCCTCCCTTGATCGGCACGAGAGCATTGCAGGGGTAGAACGACTTCATTTGACAGCATGGCGTGAAAACATGCTTTGTTGCCGGCCACTATACAAACCGTCAGATGTGGCCAAGCATTAAAATTGTCATGCTTTACTCTCAAGTGCTAGGATGTTTCATAACAGGCATCAACAAATGATTCATCCCCCCTCCCAATTATGGCGCTCATTTGGTATACGTTGTGTTGAAAGGCGAACGCAATACAACGCATTGAAATACAACCACGGAAAAATGCGCATAGGACTGACGCAATTCCCTGTTTCCCGTCAGCCCCGGAGTTATTTGCGTTTTCACCTAAAAATGTTGCTGATGGCACGCTCGCATCCTAAACCGTGAATGTTCATGGCTTGAAACCTTCTTCACAAGATACGATGTGCCATGATAATAATAATAATAATAATAATTTCAATTATTTTAAGACGGTAACCCATTCAGCTGTGCTGGTTTACAAGGGGCCGTCCATCCACAAACAAACTAATTTACAAGCTAATTTTACAAAATGGCGATATATAAAATTAAGATACAAATGTTCATTACTAGTAGATATCCAAAGCAAGGTGAAGCAACAATATGGGGACCCCATGCCACCGGGAGCTTGCTTTGTCGTCAATGAATCTTGTAGAATGACGGCTAGTTAATTGTACAGTATATTAGACTTTGTGCGCAATGGAGACTAGTGGTAACCAGGGGGTCACATCACTAGGGTTTGACCGCGATTCGATGGCATGCAACAGCAAAGTGAGTGACTAGAACAACCGCACTGGGTTTAAGCAAGGAAAACTGACTCAGTGGTGTGGTTTCCTGGTATCTCCTTTGCGAACATTGCCTTTATTTTCTCCACACGAATTAAACAGAATATTCCAATGTGGGATCAGGATCGAAGCGATGAGGAGCTCCCAAGATCGGGAAGGTTGGTGGCTGCATCCACGGACCCTACCCCCGGTCTATGACGACGACGACAATTCCAATGTGACGTGCTCACACTAGTACCCCACCGTCTTGTGTGTGAAATTGCTCTATACGGCCAATTTAGTTTCAGCTTAGCAAGGCAGCAAACATGGGCTAGGTTTGCACAATTTCAGGAGCTTACCAAAGGAGTCGAGTTGCTTTCGATGAACGCTGTCAGTTGGGGAGAGAATTGAACAGCAGAAACATCGCAAGAGTTTCTGTGTGACAAGCGAAATTGCCATGGTAGCCTAAATTCAGGTAGCTCTAAATAAGCTGAATTTTCTACTTCACACGGTCTCCCTTTGGAAGTCGCAATGTTTGAAGTAAGCTATATCAGAAAATTTGAATTCATATCATCCAAAATTCACGAACACAACTCCGAAAATCACCATTCATTCCAAGAACGTGCCATTTATGGAACGTCTTGTCTTTCTCTCCCGTTCCGCGTCCTACAACCTGCCATCTTTCAAATCTAAAATCAATAAACTTGATCTCATTATCTCCCCTCGTAGCCTTTCATTTTCTTTTTCTTCCACTGTCGGGGCTTTGTATTGGCCACCCCATGACCTCTCCCTAACATATCTCACTAAAATTGATATTTTGTCACCTTTTATGAGCACTTGTTGATAGTAAACCGCATAGTACACTCGATTTCAGCGTAGCAATGGCCAGCAATGCCTATTGTTCCGGGGACGTAGACTCTGAGGTAGTTTCCCGCTGTCTGTCTCATCGATAGCGTTTTTCCTAGCGGCATTCAAACCCTGAACCCCATGTAGATTCGTGAGCCATATCAAAGTGCTTATAGATTGAGCATCAGGATATAATAGAGCATCTTTACCCAGCCAGAGGCAGATTTAAGGGGGGCCAGGCCCTGCGCTTTCGGTAGCCCGCAAGGCCCCCCTGCATTAAAGAGAAAACTTGAGAAGATTATATTTTTACACCGAAGAAACGAGGAAGAAGAAAATGAATCAGGAATAATTTTGGTTGACAATTAACTTTCAAACAAAGGCCCTGCAAATGATTCTGGTCCCGGACCACGCAGCCCCTTAAACCACAACTGTACCTAATGGTTATAAAACACAGCAAAGCGATTTTACCAAGTCTCTTTGAATAGCAATAAGGAGGATATTGAAGAGCCTATGATTCAAGACTTCGCAATACACAGAGGTTAAGAGCAGAACCTGTAATTCTTGCTATCACCTTTCAGTTGCCTGCTGAACACAGCAGTTTCGATTGGTCTCCATTTATGCAAGGTAAGAACAGCTGAGCGCAGAGTTCACATCTGTGTCGGCCGAAGCAAAATGTCAGTTGCCGCTATCCGAGAGACTAATGTGGAGAGGGTTGTGCTTAATAAAACTTGTATCATAATTAAAGCTAAACTAACGAAAGTTACAAAAAGAAAAAGATTTTCAATGGTATGTAGCTGTCATGACTTCTAAGTCCCATTGTCCATAAATTGCATGTTCTTTTTTTTTTTTTTTTTTTTTAGTGGGTTATGTTGAGGAAAGGCCATGGTGACCTATACAAAGCTCCAACAAAGGAAGAAAGAAGAAAGCGAGCAGCTAAGAGGATAGAGAGATAAGATCAAGTTTATTTATCTTAGATTTGAACGATGGCAAGTTGTAGGACTCGGAAAGCAAGAAGAAGGCAAGACGTTCCATAAGTTGCATGTTCTTGGGATGAATGATGATTTGTGAGATAGAGTTCGTGGATTAGGCAGTGAAACTTGGAAAGGTTGTGAATGAGTTGAGCTTCTGGTGGTCCTGACACGCCTCAGAGGAACTGGAATAATATCCCTGATCTCCTGAGAACAATGTCCGTTTAAGTATCTGTAATAGATGGAAAGATCTCCAATCCCTAAATGACCTTGCCCCAATACATCTAAAAACATGTTTACTCGCATCTCTCACTGCTCTTCGCGAGCTCTACGAAACACTCAAAGTGACCTTAAGCTGCCTTTAAAGAAGATAAGTAGTGGGCAAAATGGATTTTGTTTAGGGGAGTGAAAACTTGGAACGGTCTATCAGCTGCTGCAAGAAGACGCCATCAGTAAAATCTTTTAAAGTAGCTATTTAGATATTTTATTTCAGTTCTATTTGTTGCTTTACCTTGCTTTGGGTTTCTACCAGTAATGAACATTTGCATCTTAATTCTTATACATCGCCATTTTGTTAAATTTGTTTGTTTGTAGATGGACGGTCCCCTTGTAAACCAGCATTGCTGAAAGGGTTACCGTCCTAAGATAATCTAAATTATTAGAATTATAACACATCCCATTGTGATGGCTACCGCTTTGGTTTCTGTCGAGCTTGTTAGTGAAACCTTCGAAAATTGTGAGTGAAACATAAACAGAAAAGCTTTTTTTGAAGCAATGGCGGCAACGGTTCTCGTAGAGGCATCCATGCAGTGTTTTCACACGCTGAAGGACGTCAGAGCATTCATTTTTAATTGATTGTGTCCAGGAAAGCTCATGGTGGCCTATACAAAGCCCCAACAAAGGAAGAATGAAGAAAGCGAAAGGCTAAGAGGAGAGAGAGATCATATCAAGTTTATTGATCTTAGATTTGAAAGATGACAATTTATAGGACTCCGGAGAGCAAGAAGGAGAGACGTTCCATAAATTCCATGTTCTTGGGATGAATGAGGATTTGTGGGATGGAGTTTGTGAAGTGGGCAGTGAAACTTGGAAGGGGTGTGAGTGAGTTGAGCTTTTGGTGGTCCTGACACGCCCCAGAGGAACAGGAAAAATGTCATTGATATCCTGAGAGCAATGCCCATGAAAGTAGATGTGAAATATGCGTTTTTATTGCTACTTCTTTCTGCTTTCTACCATGCATCCGAAGTTAGAGTGAAAGGCATTGAGAGGCATGCCATGCTTATCAGGCAGTGAACTATTCCTTTCTCATAATGTGAGGTCATATCAAGATTCCTATGATTAATGAATCATAAGGTAGATTTTAGTACGCTGAGAAGCTATGCTTATCAAGCAGTGTACTGGTACTTTCTCATAATGTGACGTCATTTCAAGATTCCTATGATTCATGAATAATAAGGTCGACTTATGAACATGGGGAAGCCATGCTTATCAGGCAGTAAACTATTCCTTTCTCGTGATGTGAGGTCACTTCAAGATACCAATGATTCATCAAGGGGAAATTTTAGCAGAAAAATATTTCAATACCTTCCAATGCGGCAGTGCCGCGATGTTTTATTGATCAGTGGGAAATGGAAGCTGGGTGGTTTTCGAAATCGTTTTAATCACCCAATGAATAACGATTTACGAATTGGTTTAAGAAACGTATGAAAACTGCCCAAGCAGTCGATATTAGAGATGGTCCTGTCCCAGGGGTCATTCAAATGTCTGATACTTCTCTCTGCTTTTCATGGAGACGTCTTCCAAAATGTCAAAGTCAACGTTTGACGGATTCCAGGCTGCATTCAGATTTTCTGCGAAAAATGTTCTTGCACGCGTACATCCCAAGGTGTAGAACGCTGTCTGGAGCAAACCATTGCTTAGTCATCTTGTTACAACTATTATATGTTAGCATCCTTAACTGTCTCGAGAGCAGACGATAGTTGAAAAAATAGAACAGCCAAATTGCTCATTTAGAACTGAAATGTATCAAATTACCTTCCATTCTGGGTTACGGAATGCCTAAGGATGACCTATGGCCTTCCAAAGATCAAACTAGTCCTAATCATGTTGGTTCGAATCCTGGACGGTTCGTGATGAAAGTACTACCAGTAAGGAAGGCAACCGAAGCCACATCATAAAATCCATTTCTAAGAAGGCACTTAAAGTGATTGGCATTGTAAATGTTTTGACATGGGAAGCTTTTGTATCCATCAACAGTGTGCAAGTCCTTCCTCTTGGTGAGACAACACCTCGTGATTCCCGCACCTGCAATTAAAGAAAGCTAGTGACTCTCCTCATTCTAAGTGCAAGTTTAGCTGAGGGTGGAGTTGAACCACTAGTCAGAGAACCAACAGACACACATGTTGCCAATGAGCTATCCTTGCACTTTTTCAAAGGTAACAATTTATAAAAGAGTGAAAAAACTCAGATGCAAGAAAATGATGATCGCATTATTTTTCAAATAAGATATGAGAAATTTGCAATGGCGTGGCAGCTAACCCCTATTCAATGGTAGGGGTTTCTCCCCCTTGAGAAACTTTATTCAAATACCCCCTTCTTTCGGACATCCACCTATTTCATACTTAATATTATTAAAACATGTATACAAAGTTCTGAATGCCGGGAGGCTTTAAAAGCCCCATCACCCTACATCCGAATTTGCCCTTTTCCGAAACCCCCTCCCCCTCAGCTTGGGTCCTTTGGGAATGGCCCCAAAGTGAAGCCAATGCTCTGCGATCTTTCTTATTTCCCTTATTCATCACTTAGCAACCTTTTTCATTGATGTTTATCGAAGGCCAAGTATGCAGTCTATTGCCCGTTCGGCTTCTTAAGAGTTTTGCTGACAGATAGAAACCACGCAAAGTGCCTAAGGCATGATGTGCAGGGCTGATGAGATCTCAACTTTGTTTTGATTCGATCTTAATCCTTGCACGAGTCTTTTTCTCTGCAATTGGTTTCCCAGTCTTAAACTATTGGGAAATGAAGATCTATTTGAGGTGTCCACTGACTTATTGATTAATGAAAACTTGCATTGGAACAATGCACCTGGGGTCAGTGCTTAATACGTTTGTCTGATCTGGTGGGGGCGGTGGGGGCGGTGGGGTAGGCAAGGATCTGGTCATCCCACCTACCAATGCTTCGGGTCAGGATGGCACCTCTCTAACAAGGTGCTCTTATGAAATATGACACTCAACTTGCTATGCTCCTATCACCCTGTTCGGAAGTTTCTTGCTCGCTTCCAGATGAAGTTTAAAGTAGGAGATGTTCAAAGAGTCATGTGCGATTCTGGGACGAAATTTTAGACGTAATGGCTAAGTCGCTTGAAAGGAATCATGTTATGTTCTCACACTTGAAGGAGAGACTAACACATAGTCTGGCCAGTTTTGCTCAACGATATTACAATCTCAAGCTACTGAATCACAAAATACAAGGTCCTGCGATGTGATATTATATTAGAAGCAGACCAGACGTCGTGTTAGATAGGTATCAATTTACAGTGTCATGAAGTCACCTTGATCTGCTAACACTATGAGTTAATGATATACCTTTGTTACATTTGATAGCAAGTCGGCTAAGGAAAGAACGTTTTTTCGCCAATATAGCATGTCTGATTGAGAACTTTGACATTGGTGCTCCAACTCTTCGTTCAGCTCTATAAGTATCTTTTGAGAGTTCTTCGAACAACCAAATAGTGCTAAGAGATCGTCTATCACGAGGAGGCACTCATTCCTTGTCTAGCAGTATAAGCTGTGCATACAACTTTGCAGACTTTGTCCCATCTGTGAATCACCTAAAGCCAATCAATGGAATAAATATACCATTACGACTTAACGACGGATCCAACAAAAATCTCCAGCTTGCTTTGCGATTATCTATGTTTGATGTAGGAAGTGAGCAAAAGTAGAAGCCGAGTGTAAGTGTTACATGAAGCTAACCGCATAGGATGAACGATACAATTGGTGTGACACATACAATCGACCCCCCTTTGACACCCCCTTTGACACCCCCATTTCCACCCCCATTACCCAAGAAGGGAGATTCATCAATTTTTTTGCTTCCATATGAAATCTCAAAACACAGTCTACTTATTTTCAGAATAACTGAGCAACACCACAGGAAATATGGCATTGGGAAAAGGCGAATGACGTATCACAGCCATTAGATTAAGACGTTGAATTAGACTAGGGAGCACAGTACAGTTACTGGTTATGTTACTTACGGATCCATGTAAAATACTACTCCGAAGTCAAAGACGAAAGCAAATAAATCAAAGCTAAAAGCAATTGCTATAAAAACATCTTTACAATATAATGGCTTATGGAAGGGTGGCATAAGGGCAAGAGGCCGTCCAGAGCCAAAACATCGGGGTATTTCATACCACTGGGCCCCGGTAGGTTCCCGAAACTCCTAAGACTGTCTTTTAATAAACTTTTGCGGGGCCTGGACGTCCAATTCCGCCTAGCCCCCCTCTCGACGGTCCCGTATAAAGGGCATTTGCATCAAATCCTAACCTCACCAAATCGCTCCAACCTCTTTCCCATCGTCGTTTAGTTGGAGATCTTTCCATCTTTTACAGATACTTTAAAGGACATTGTTCTCAGGAGATCAGGGATATTATTCCAGTTCCTCTGAGGCGTGTCAGAACAACCAGAAACTCAACTCATTCAAAACCTTTCCAAGTTTCACTGCCTAATCCACGAACTCTATCTCACAAATCATCATTCATCCCAAGAACATGCAACTTGTGGAACGTCTTGCCTTCTTCTTGCTTTCCTAAATCCTACAACTTGCCATTTTTCAAATCTAAGATCAATGAGCTTGATCTTATCTCTCTATCCTCTGAGCTGCTCGCTTTCATCTTTCCTCCTTTGTTGGGGCTTTGTATAGGCCACCATAGCCTTTCCTCAACATAACCCATTACAAGGTGAAAATAAAATAAGATCGACCAGTTTTATGAATGAAATTTGCTGTACGACCAGGGATTGGCCTGCTCACTGAGTCAGGCGAATCTTATTCACCATGCAATAAGAATGTGAATTTTACGCCACTGCGAGTACCCCTTCTCAAGCCACGCTCTTTGAATAAGGGGCAATCAGCTCCCAAAATTTCCCTGCTTTTGCTAATTTTGCTGTTGTATATACATTTACCTACTTGTCAAAGGTAGACATTTGGACAGTGAGAAGCTTCGCATATCGAGCAGTGTGCAGGTCTTTCTTCTCGATGTGTCCACGCCTCATCATTCCTCCGCCTGGGATTACAGATAGCTGGCCGCCTTTTCTAACCAAAGTGAAACTTTAGCTGCTGGGGGGGTTCGAACCACTGACCATCGGATCAATGTGCAAGAATCTTAACATTGAGGTATCCAATCACCTTAAAGTTGAAACACCTTACCAATTGTAGTTGCTCCTTCCACAGAGATTTCTCCTTGGAAATTAGGGATATTATAACTGACTCTTTGAGAACTGTCAGAACCATTAGTAACTAGACCTGTTCGAATCCTCACCAAAATTACAACCTAATCCACGAACTCTATCCCACAAATCGCCATTGATTCCAAGAACTTGCAATCCATGGAAAATCTTAGCTTGCTCCTCTCTTCCAATACCCCATAAATTTTCTCCTTTCCAATTCAAAGTCAATAAAATTAATTCTATCAATCTTTTTGTAGCTATTCTCTTTCTTGCTATTTTGGGGGCTTTAATAGGCAACCGGGGCCTTTCCCAGCTGAACGAACTGAAGAAAGGAGAAGTGGAGGAGAAAGAGAATAGAAAAAATTTTGAGGGGACTTTGTATAAATGTGATGTCTTAATTTTTTATTTCTGTTATTTGCTTTGATGTAATGGCCTAGCAGTGCATAGACAGACAGATAGATAGGCATAGATAGATAGGCATAGATAGATAGATAGATAGATAGATAGATAGATAGATAGATAGATAGATAGATAGATAGATAGATAGATAGATAGATAGATAGATAGATAGATAGATAGATAGATAGATAGATAGATAGATAGATAGATAGATAGATAGATAGATAGATAGATAGATAAACTTTATTTACAGAGGATATTGCAGTATAGTTCTTAATGAATAAGACAATGGCGTACATGCAATGAACATGTTCGTCTATATAAGAGAGACTCTTTCGTTCATGATTGCAATGCATCGCATTAATATGGAAATGAAATGAGAAATTTTTACCAATTTAAAATTTAAACTATGAAAATTTAGCTAGGCTATAAAGCCCCTAATGTCAGAGGGAAAATTGGGGCCTGGTGATTGTCGAAGCCTCTAGGTCCTCCTGTCAGCGCCCATTTACGATTGACACGTTTGATGTGATTTGCATTCATTGGATCGATTGCAGCTCAAAGCACATTTTAAGGAAAGACTCGATGAAGAGTTGATAGGAAGCATTATTCATGGTTAACCACCAAGTCTTGGCTTGGCGCTCATGTCTATTCCGTGCTGCGGTGAAAGTAAACTTGACTGAGAGCACTTTATCCTTCGTGAGCAAGATTTAAGAATCACAGCTTCAACACGCCGCACACTAAATCTTACGATTCAACAAAGATAACAAGTGACCTCCCACATAAGTCTCACTACTGACTGCTATGGGAACTGGATGAAACCAGAATGTTTAGCGGATAGACCCCCTACAGTGAAGTTTAGACTCGGAGAATCACGAACCCAGGTCTCTCTGTGATAAATCAAACCAGCTTCACAGATTCGAATTGCCTTGGAGTCATGCCAGAATTCCTATCTCACTTTTAGAAGCCTCTCTTAGCATCGCTGTGCCCGTGTTCATCATCTTGCTCGCCCTTCTCCTTTTCGTCGTCACCATCCTCATCATCACAATACAATTCATTTAATTACATATATATGTATATACATATATATTTATATAAATAGATATATGTTCATATATTTACATATATATGTATATACATATATACATGTTTATATAGATATAAATATATTTATATATAAATATATGTAAATATATATATATATTTTTTTAGATATATTTATATATATATATAGACATATATATACATAGCTATATATATATATATTAATATGTATGTGTATATATATATATATATATTTATATAAATATTTATATATATACATGCATATTAATATATATATATATAACTATGTATATATATGTCTATATATATATATATAAATATATATATATAGGCAAATATAATTATATATATAAGCATATATATGCATATATTCATATACATATATTTATATATATACAGTATGCATATATATATATCTATACAGTGTGTATGTTGATCTATAACGTGTATATATATATATATATGTCTATATCTATAAATGCATATATATATAGTGTATAGATATTTACATATGTATTGGTAGTGTACTGTATATATGTTGATATATATATTCAGTTTCTGCTTTATTAAGTAAGCCCCTCGTCAGTAGATCTGATGTGGAACACCCAATTGCAACAGCATTGCGTTGTCAATGGCTATTTCCACGTGATGCAAAGAGCAAAAAGAAGAGCGTCGGTAATGTTTAGACTACCCTAGTGTCCAGACCGCAGTGATTGTCACCCGTTTATATTAAAATAACTCAATTGACGTTATGGATTTAGCCGTGTAATTATTTGAATCTATTATTAAATTGAGGTTGGGACGATGCATAAGCTTGAAACAGAACCAAATAGGTAGCAAGACGTATTCCACCCCTGCTGGAATTTATGCCAGTGTACACAAGTCCCATTACTCGAACTCTACCCTATATCAATCATCATAACATCAAGTACGTTCACAACCCATTTCATTTTAAAAATGGCGTTCAGCATAGCTGCTCAGTCTTCGTCACTGGCTTCTCCATCATCATTAAGCTAATTGTCAATATGACATTTAGCTGCAGTCAGCTGTCAACCTGAATGAGAAAAACCTCTTTCACTGAACATCAAAAGATTGAACCTGATGCAGAGGAGCATTTAGGAAGACGTCGCTAACACAGACCCTCCGTATAGTCGACGATTCCAAACTACTAGAGCAACTGCCTCTCTAGCCCTGGCCTTACAAAACATAGAAGCGTGTTATCAGCGCACTTGAACTGCCAAAAGGGCTCGAAAGTTGTTGTGAAGGTGAGGCAAGACAGTACTATTCACGATCAAAAATGGCCCCACATTGCATAGCAATACCTTTCCTTGAATTGCCTTGATGCCCTAAAACCTGGATTACAAACAACGATATCCAGGCATCATAATGGAAACTGCAAACAGAGTAAAACATAAAGATTTTTCAATCTTTTAGGACTAAAGAAAATTAGATTGTTGTTCTGAGGATAGCTTGGTACGAAACTGGATTTACCAACGTATTAAGAACATGCGAAAGCATTAACGTAGGAGTACGTGTTTGGATTTCAAAAATAACACTGGACCGTAACCCAACTGTGGAAGCTATGAATGGGAGTTAAAACGATTTTGAGATTGTTTGCTTAATTGAAGTGATGCCGTTTCATTATTTATGTCTTTGTGTCATTTCTGATACTCTGTAGAACTCCGATCAAACAGACGGAGATTTCAACAATTTCCTGGCTTGTCCAGACTAGATCCTTAGCGTCGATTACAACTACAGTTATCTTAGCTCGTTCGCATTTATCTCGGAACAGTCTTCGAAGAATAGATAAAATATGAATTAATGTAGAAGTAAAGGTGAATTGGATGAAGTGAGACGCCATTGCAATGCTACTGCCTTCTTCTTCCTTTCCTGAAGAACAATTTACCATATTTAAATCTAATATCAATTAACTTGATCTCATCTCCCTCTCCTTTTTACCTTCCCCTTCTTCCTTCCGTTTTTGGGGCTTTGAGTTTTTGGGACGTGGGGGTCGTCAGGTCGATTCCTCCATGTGTCACAATAAAAACGCCATTGGTGAGAAAGGCAACGGGAACCCACCTCATGAAATCTACTTCCCAAGAAAAAACTCAGAGCCCTGTTTTGGCTTCTGCTACACTCAAAATCGAGTATGCAAAGCTGCTGTTATAGGCCACCGCAGCTTTTCAACAACATAATTTACGAAAAGAAGAAAATCAAAAGTCCTCTCATTGGAATAACTTTCTGTTTTCTGTTGACGAAAGAAAGAATCAATACAGTTCTCCATAAGCATGGCTTCTCAGTTTCCTAAAATCTATCTTATGATTCGTGAATCATAGGAATCTTGAAATGACGTCACATTATGAAAAAGGACCAGGACACTGCATTATAAACGTAGCTTCTTAGTGTTGTATAATCTACCGATATACAGATATTGAGAATAAGGTATGAGATTCAAAATCTAAGCCAATCTACGGTTGCTCCTAGAGAACGGCAGCTGATGGGGTGCTATCATTCAAACTATTACACTTTGAGAACCCCAAAGGAAAGAAGCTAGATGGAGAATGTTGCGATGGATACAACCATGGGACATCAAGATGCTACCATTGTGACACAGCCTTCAAGATATGTGCCTCAAGTACAGCAAGCCGACCGTGCTCTATCGTCAACGTACAAACGGACATTATCAGCAGTGCAGACACTTTTACGTTTGAATCATACTTCTATACTTATCCAGGCTATTGGGAGAGGACAAACCCGTTAACACAAGCTGTCCTAAGTTGGAATGTGAGTATAGAATTGATGGAATTGAATCCATGTAAATTGAAGTGCTGAACTTTTTCTGCCAGCTTCAGTCCTACTCAAGTCGATAACTTGTGCAAAGGAGTGCTTATCTGCATCTAAACCATGTATGGTCGGGTGTGGCGGGATGCCTTACTTTACAGACTGATGCCTTTCCTACCTGCTCCTCCGGGACAGAGGCTGGTACTGAGAGCACACTTGATCCACAATCCCTGCGTCAGTGCTCAGATCCATAATTAAGGGCCATAATGAAAGTGAAGTGATCAATATATTTTACTCGTTTGGATTACATTTAACATTTAGTTAGAATCTTATGTTTCTCTTCGCGCCACTATTTATCTAATATGAATGAAATCTCTTTAAAGGCTAGTTTGTTCATCAAGATAACAGCGTTCGACAGAGACTCTCTCCGTATGGAGCTTATCTGCAATATGGCGACATACAGACAGATTAATGCCACTCGTTTTGGCGTAAAGGAAACAACTAAGCTTTCAATGGAAGGAGAAATACGAGACGGGGTGATTCCAAAGCTAACAGTAGAGATAAGGTATTTGAATTCTTATCTTACAATGTGCTCAGGAGAGGTATACTTTTCTGTAGAAGATGCTCCGATAGCTAGAGAAAGACACGCTTGTTGGCAGAGAGTCGAGATCAAGGCAGCGGTCTGGAGGGTCAGACTCCCTAAGAAGGGGAGGGGAGAAGTGGGGAGACTTTCCAAAGAACAGGAGTTTTTGGAACGGAGGAAGAAGAGTGTTCAACTGAATGCAGGGTGGAAAGGGAGATTTGAAATTAATTTCTGGACGAAATTCAGATTATAAAATTCTAAGGCGCTAGGAAAGATGCTTCTAGCCTCCCACGGAATGCATCATCGCAATAACAACAGAAAAGACAATATATTGAAAGGTTATGGTGAGGTTTAATCAATGAATCGGATAAATCAGCAATGTTTTCGTTCGATTGTGAAGCAGAACAGGAATACAGTAGTCACAGATTTCCACCAAGATTGTTTTTTCAAAGAAAACTCCATGCAACGCCAACCCCATTGCGTCAACTTTTGAAGGGGGCGTTGTGGAAGGATTCTTCCTTCAACATTACCAGCTACTAAACCAATAGGATGAACAGTTGCAAATAGTAGTTATTCTGAGATTCGATTATGCATATTAGATTCATCTCTGCCTGTGGAATTGAATTTTGTTTAGTATTTCTTACATAGGAATTGAAGAATCTGATTCTTTCCCATGTAAAATTAATGGAATTTATAACCAGTGTTATGACGATATCAAGAGTCGTGGTTCTTGTGATCATCGTGGCATTGGTTATAAAGTTCGTCATAAAACTCCTGGTCTCGAAATTCAAAGCTAAAAGATTTCAGTTTTTTAATCTTGAGAACTTCCAAACGTGATTGCATATTCGAAATCCAAAGTTAAAAGATTGCATTTTCCATCCTTTGGGAGAGGGTTTTGTGAAACGCACTCACTCCACATCAAAATGTCTGGTCAACAGCTACTGAAGAAGCTTGAAATTTGCTTCATCATTTCTAATCATGTGTATTTGAGAATCCCGATTTCTTGCCTTCTAGTGTAGCTTGCAAAAAAGAGTACTTGATACCATCGTGCAGCGAACACTGCGTCGACACAGACGATGCCACGGGACATTACGTATGCGACTATGATAAAGGCATCCGAAAATGCTTGGCAGGGTGGCATGGAAACAGATGTTTGGTGCATTGCATACCAAGAAATGATAGTCGTGGACATTACATGTGTGACAGAAAAACAGGAGCGAAAATTTGTCTAGAAGGTTGGGAAAATGTTGCGAAAAATTGTACAGAAGGTAATTAACATCCTTGCGATAATTAGATAAGTAACGGAAGTCAAAAGCCTCTTTCAGTCGAATTCACTTGATTTGAGAGTTGGGAACAATGGTTAGACAGCGTGTCTTGAAAAAAATTGACATTTGAAGCTAGATAAACCCTATATTACTGTGTGAGAATATCCAAGTGGCACTGTGCTTTACTGCTCTAAAATAGCGAAATGGAACAAAATCACCATTTTGATTACAATCACTGTTATTTCTATGACTACCATTACTAAGATAGTAATTATCATTAACTATGTTATTAACATTTTTGAGAAGCCTCTGTGATTAGGTCAATGCGATGCAAATTTTCTAGCATTAACGAGATTTATGATGTTATGTACTTACGCAATAACATGAAGTTTTAACGACTATCGTTATTGTCACTATAATCATTATTATCATCATTCTTATTTGTTTTACTATTGCTAAAACATTGGTCATTTAGACCGTCTGGTGCAATCCTTTGAAAAGTGGAGGGTGCCTTCCCCCGGATTTAGTAAGCTCGAAATCGAGCATTTCACCCTGGTCTTGAAATGACAATCCGATTGCTCTCTCTCTCTTATTTTAGCCATCACGATAAAGCCATCATCGACATCAACGATCATTCTCTCAATTTCAACCTCAACGCCCTTATTCTTACATGATAATCCCTCCAGCTTTCTGTCGGAGCATCACAGTTCGTCTTCTTTGGCAAAAGAAAGTTCTACGACGAAGTACATTAAAAAGACTGGGATTTTCAGTAGTGAAAGAACGTACAAGAGATCCTCTGTTGAAAATATCAAGAGCACTTTAACAATAAAGGCGACAAGAAGTAGCTCGCTGGTTGCAAATCAACTCAAGAGCACTGTCGGTCGCGTCACAGAGAGGCTAGCTACAACTGCAGCAATCCATTCAACGGGTTCGTTGGATAGAATCGTTTTGCTGACCGCTACCCTTAAAGAGACTCAGAAAACAGCAAGCATGGAGAAAGATCGATGCACACAAGCCCGTGGAATATCAAACGACTCACTTGTCAGAACTGGGAACCCAGTCAGAAGTGCGAATAGTGCCGTGGCAAGCACAAGATTGTCGTGTCCTGATGCTGTGTCATACAGCTCAACAGTCGAACAGCCAACGTCGGCAGTGAAAATCATACCAACGACAGAAGCAACAACACGCATACCAAGAAAGGAGAAAGGTTTCGATTTTTCGAAGCTATTCGCAGCTGGGGTATCATTTCTGTTTCTGGTTGTGATGTTCGCTACCATCGTAACACTGTGGGTCAGAAAAGAGAGGTCAGTCTAACACTGTTCTAGCATCGTTGCCTTGACAAACATCTTGATTGATTTGATTCGGTTTGATTAGACTGAAATCGAAGTGATGCAAGTGGTGTGGGTTACACTCGATGCATATGATAAGTTTCGATTAGAAATCTATTATCTTTAAGCGTTTGAATTTATCGGTATTCGTTTCATCGCTGACACGCCAATGACAGAAGAGTTTGGCGAAGCTTTGTGATGGAGGCCAGGACAGTTCGCACGCGAGACAACCGTTAATGATGATGATGTTTCATCAACTGACAACTGTCAGGTTTCGAATGTAAGCATTAAATCCCATGAGTCGAGCACTAGTTGCAGCAAAATTGATAGCATTGCTTGCAGATCGTGGCTTCTCCGAACCCTTTGACGCCGGTTAGGGGGCCGAATAGAAAAATGTAATGTAGCTGGGGCTGTTATGGCAACACAGTAAAACATAGTCTTCTATTTAAGGGTATGGGCGAAAAATGCAGTTGATTGCTATACTCACACGAGTGTTGGAAAGCACCTTGTTAGAAAAGTACCATGCTTAGCCATGGCATTTGGAGGTCGGGTGGCCAGTTCCTTTCCTTGCCGCATGTCACCCCCAGCTTCAGGCCAGGTTCCCATACACTGCTGGGTACAAAAATAGGAGGCATCCAGAAAAGTCAGCAAATCCCTCTTCAATCTGTAGGCAGAGCAGTCGCGCGCGGACCGTTTTTGCATGTAATGAAGGATTTTTATCTGTTTATAGAGCTCAACGTGTTCAACCAATCCGCCCTTCTGATCGATGCAAGAAAAGTTCTGCCCCATTGAACACGTCATCACTAAAGCCCTATTCGATAGGTTCCTCTCCTGCTTTCTACACTGCACCATTAGGAGGTGGCATAGTTGAAACTAACATCGACAATCTACCTTGCCTGACAAATAGCAACAACGATGCATCTGGCAAATCAATGCGAGGCTTCAGTGAACCGAGGCAGCCGCAGATCAGGCTTTCACGACAAGAGGAAGTTAGCCAAGGTATGGCGGATTCTTGGGAAATGTCGCAGAACACACATACCCGGCAAAGTGGCGAAAGAAACGATCGAGATGGGTCGAGGTTCGATCATGGAATACCAAGCTATGATCCTTATCAGGAGATGATACAAAAACAGAAGTTTATTTTAGTTCCAATTCCAACGGGCCATAAAGTTTCCCTGTAAATAAGATATGGCAAAGATGGGTGCTGCAAAACCTTCTCATTCTACATTCACCACTGACTTCCCACTGGGCTTATCAAAATAGCAAATGTATTATAGCTGATTCGATTGCCTTTTAGAAATAGAGCTTTATCATTATCATCGCCATTGTAATTATTATCATCATCATCACTATCATTTCCTAAAATTCATCTTTCCTTTCTTCATGATTATTATTATTACTATTATCTCTCTCTCCTCTTAGCTGTTCGCTTTGCTTTCTTCTTTCTTCCTTTGTTGGGGCTTTGTATAGGCCACCATAACCTTTCCTCAACATAACCCACTAAAAAAAAAGAACTATGCTGCTAATTTTCCATTAAGTGCAATCTGAGTTGTATCCTATAACTTAGGGCGAGGGAAGGTAAAGTTGTATTGATTTTATGACTGTAGCACTACGATAATGCTTATCTTTTAATGGTGTAACAATGATATATTCGATCTCATTGTTACTGTGAATAAAAGCATTGTAATTATCATTATCATAATCATCTTTATGATTAAAATTAAAGCTATTGAACAGACAAGCATAATCAATGACATGAGAGGCCGAAGACTATGTACCTAGTACTCTGAATGATCATATGTCTCTTAATTATTTTTGCATCAACTAGACAACACTCAAATTTAACTTTTGCATGCCCCAGTTTATGTTGGTCACATCTGCTGTAAGGCAAGTCTGTATGGCTTTATGTACACTATGAGCTGTTAGAAGAGGATGGCAGTGCCGTAAGTTTTGTATTGTGACGTCATAGTTTGGTGGGGCTCGCATTGATATCATGAATGCAACTGTGTGCTTTTAGAATCATGTCCAATCTTAGCTGTTATTACATTTATTAGTGAATTATACTGTGACGTCATGGTTCGGTTGGGCTCGCATTGTATATCATGAATGTGATGGTGTGTTTTTAGAAGCAAGTCCAATCTTAGCTGTTATCACACTTACTAGAGAACTGCTTCGTTGCAGTGTTATTTATAGGAAACGCTTTCGTAAAGTAGAATATTTTGTAAATAGATATGCAGTGCATATACAGGATGTATCAAACTGTGTGGAAATTTCCATTTCCGGTTGTATTTGTATGAAGTAAAGTTACTTTTATTAGAATGACACATGAAGGTTCTTGATAATTTCTCGGGGGTGACTCTTCGATGAAAAAGTGGCAGGTATGTTTTTGATCAGAAGTGAAAAGGTCAGGAAACATCCTACATACGCGGTTAAGGAGACCTAAAAAGATATTCACCGGTCGGCACCCGAGGAGCATTGCACGAATCAATCGAGACAAGGCAACCAAGTTCCTGGGAAACAATCCCAGAAAAGGGTGGGTTGAAAGCATCTCTATATAAAGAAGCATTGTGGGTAAAGATCTAAAAGCAAGCTTGGCATTCAATAACGGATCAAATAAAGGATTTTTTTAAAAGAGAGGAGAAGGCTTGGGATGGAGGGGGGAGAAGGTTTTGGATGGCAGGGGGAGAAGGCTTGGGATGGAAGGAGAAGAAAGCTTGGGGTGAAAGGGGGAGAAAGCTTGGGATGGGAGGGAGAGAAGGCTTGGGATGGGACGGGGAGAAGGCTTGGGATGGGAGGGAGAGAAGGCTTGGGATGGGACGGGGAGAAGGCTTGGGATGGGGGTAGCAGTTGGGGAGTGTAGAGACAGATCCCAGTGGCATTCCAGGACATTGAAAGTCGGATGTAGGATGATGATGACTATCATTATTATTACTATTACTATAAAGTTTCCTTGAGAAAAACTACTGACTTAATAGATCTAAAAATGTATTGAAGAAATACGATACGTTTGCCATTAAGACATCCTCATGGTGAAAAAGGATGCCAACAGGGGTTTCGGTTGAGGTAGACTGAGTACTTAACGAAGTATTGCTGGAAAAATCAAGCAATTTAGAATTCTCGAGAAAAAGAAACTTCTGTAAAATCATGAAAAAGAGAGTCATTATATTTAATCTTACAAAAACCTAACAAAACAGCATACGACTGAGCCTTCTCGGAACCTCGAATTCCACGAAAGATATACACAACCAAAATATGCACATAGTTAATTGCACTACGATTCATCGCTTGTACTGTATTATAACAATGTATCATACTGGACTGAGTCCATTCAATGCTACACTTCCTCACACAGAAATGCACAGCTTTGTGGTTTTATTTACAATTTTAACAGTCACCTTAAAATGTGTATAAAATGTGACGTCATGGTTGTAATGAATATCGCTTAGCTTGCTGGGAGTTCTTGTAGATCCTTTTCAGCTGCTTCGTTCTCTCATTTGAGCACCCTGAGAATTGGGAAATGGTTGAAACTTAGTCAACTACAAGTTACGAATTTTCAGGAGTTATCAACTATACACTGCATGTCAGCAAGCTACCAAGCATGCCAAAGACAGAGCCTTGGACACTAAGAAGCCATGCTTATCGAGCAGTTTCCAGCCGTACTGTAACGTCATTCAAAGATTCCTATGATTCATGAATCATCAGGTAGATTTTTGGACACTGAGAAGCCATGCTTATCGAGCAGTGTCCAGGTCCTTCCTCTCCATGTGACCACACCTCGTGATTGCTACGCCTGCAATTATAGAGAGCTGGCGGGTCCCTTCTTTCTAAGTGAAAGTTTAGCTGAGGGTGTATTCGAACCACTAATCATATGATCAATGCGCAAGAATCTTACCAATGGGCTATCCTGACGGCTCCAATAGCTCACACAAGTCAAAACATATAAATTGTCCATGAACTTCGCAGAATCTTGGGCCTTCCACTCGATTTAACTCTACTTAGTGATTTTCGACCACCTGCCATTTAAGAGAGCTAGCGACTCTTCTCCTCATTCTATGTGGAAAGACTAAACTCAGACCTCGCCACCTCAAATAGCCGACCAATTGATGCTTTAAACCAAGCGTGGAAGGCAACCATTGGTTGATTCTAACAGTGTCCGTAGCATCTGTGTTTGGTCATATCACTCCCATTGACGGTTTCAGGGACTGGGGGGCGGGGGCCGAAATCATATGTGGGGCCCTTGTTTGAAAATTTGTTCTTAACCAAAATCATTCTTGATTCCATTCCTCCTGTTTCTTCCTTCTGGTTAAAATAAAAATTCTTTCCAATTTTCTCTTAGTTGCGAGCCCCTTCCAGGCTAACAAAAGGGTGGATTATAAGGTCGTGATCCTTTTACCCTCCCCCTTAAAAAAGCTACTGACCCCTCTACAGATGAAGGGTTACTTTATGTGGCTACTTGTCTGTGGTCTTGAATCTAATCTTGCAACAAAAGTTCCGCGAATCCTACAGCTGCAAGTCTTGCATTTTGTTGGCTAAAGATGTTTTTGAAAAACTCTCAAACAGCTTCAAGTTTTAAATTTTGTTGGTCATTTTGCCCACGCTCTCCGACTCGTAAATGTTACTGTGTCTCTTCCATGTTACGTGGCTCTTACTTTTGGAAGATTTAGATTGCTAGTAGAAGATATACTTGGAAGAACGCACAGCGTGAAAGGCCGGTGGGAAGGATATCTTGCCAGAATGGACAACACGTGATGGGCCAAAATTTTTGGAATGGACCCCAAGGGAAGGAAAGGTAGACGAGAAAAGAGCTGGAGAGACAGTATAGAGGCAATGCGTGGCACTACCTGGATGGAACTTGCTCAAGAGAGGAGTACTTGACGTCAGATGTGGAGGCGATCTGCCTGCAGTGGCATGAACAGCTAATGATGATGATGATGATGATGATGATGATGATGATGATGATGATGATGATGATGATGATGATGATGATGATGATGATGATGATGATGATGATGACGATGATGATGATGATGATGATGATGACGGCGATGATGATGAGATTGCTCGAGCATATTGGCTGATATGGCAATGCCTCTTTGTCAAAAATTCCCATCATCATAAATGGAGGATTAAAATAATCTTCGTTTTGCAAATTTCAATCATAAACATTGCAACTCACTCAAATTGACCACTTTTCACATGTAGGATAATAGCCAGAAGACCGAGAAAAAGGTGTCAACAAAATTCACATGAGTGCGGAAGAGGAGACTCTCGCCAGGTGGGCGTTGGCTATGATTCACATCTCATTTGAAATGAGTCAGGATTGAAAGCGAAACTCACCTAGGAACGAGTTTGAGACATTTGAGCCAATGGTGAAACTCTCTCCTGCGCCAATTTCGTCGCTTGTCACTGGTCCATCATTCCATATTAAATCAAACCCACCAATACGTTTCTCCGTTCCCGTCAGCCTGAACATTTAAAGATCAAGGCATCAGTGCATGCTACCAGACTGTTTCTCATAAAAGAAAATTCATTCAGCTCTTTCAGAAGTATGAATTTACGAGATTCAGCGCTGGCTCTGTCCATGTTGAAAATCTCATTGCACAAATTCTTGCCTTTGAAAAACGGGCCTAGCCTGTAATCGAGGGGTAGTGGCGGAGGAGACAAAATTTGAATGAAAGACAAGATCACTGAAAGAGGCAGAGGACTGCTTGAGCTTCACTCTCTTTTCATAGAATTTTCCTTCGATAAAACCTGCGAAAAAAACAACTGTTGATATGAATTCCTATGGAAGATTTTTTAATTTGAGCTACTTAAATACAGGGAATTTCAAGACATCTTTATGTGGCTTTTTCAAGGAAAAACTCAAAGCATTGAAAAATGGCCCATACCATTTCATTGCTTAGCATTAAAAGGCCTCTGCAGTGAATATTTCCATTCTAGAAGATTGTATAATCAAGTGTCCTTATCTTGAATCTCCTGTTATTTTTCTGATATCTTGTACCATTTCCAAGCTACAGAAGTTTTAAATCAGACTTTACCGAAGAAAAACCGAGAAAAAACGAAAACACCAAAACCGACTTAGTGACGTCACAAAGTATATTGCGATAAATCACGAGAATTGACGAATCTCGGCATTGTAAACTACTTGCATTAGAAGGTGGCGTCAGTGTATAGGAAATTGAATAAGTCATTTTGTTCATAATGCGATGAATTCTCGTTACAAAAGCGAATGACCGAGAAAATGTTGCACATCATTTTGACGTCACTAAGTACATCCGAGAATTTTGCTTGAGCAAATTCTGAACTCGACAACGAACTTTAAACTCTTATAAAATCAAAACGGCACAAGGTATCAGAAAAATAGTTGCAGATTCGAAGTCAGGGAACTCGACTAAATCTAAATCAAAAATAAAAATTTTCACTTGAGAGGCCCTTTGAGCACTTTGGGAAAGAGCATGAGAGTAAACACAAAGTTCTACTAGATGGCTACCCTTCAAGTGTAGCAGTCGTTGGGCTTGCATGCCTGTGTGTCTAAAAGGCGGAAGAATGGAGAAGGGTGCTGTCCTGCTTACTGAAGGGAGAGGGAAGGACTTGCGAACCGACAATTCCTTGATCCATACCCTTTTTCATTTAGATTTCTCTCTCTACGATTGCCTCCTCCTCACATTTATCATCATCGGCGGTCATTCGATATCGAAGAAGACGGAGAGGAATTCATTTGGTTGTGGAGTTTTGGTGCTTTCATCTCTTGTGAGATCTTAAGCCAAAAGCACTTGCACAGAATTTACTGCAGTCCTCGCACGTAACACTCCTTGGTGAATTTGAGTCCGCCACGGCGTGGCCTCGGTCGCATCTCTCATTTTCACGGTGTGCCCAGTTATCATGGGCAACTTTAGCTCCAGCTTTGATTGTTGGGCGCCAATTTGAGCGATCACGAGCCATCGTTTCCCAGTTCTCCGACGCTATATTAATCTTTTCTAGGATACCAGCGAACCACTGCGTGGGAAGGCGACTCCTTGTCATGTTCATACGAACCGATGCCTGCCTCACTTGCATTTCATAGCGACTTATGATTCAGAGGCAGAAGCAGAGCATGGACACTCGCCATATGCTCCTGCCGTGCGTCATCAAGGGCTCTGTGGTTGTGCCTGACCTCAAATGCATCAGCCCTATCGCTGGCCTTTACCTTACAGCGTCCGCGTCTTGCAACCAAAGATATTTTTCGTCTTTCTCTCTTCTCGCATCATTCTCGCTTGGGGTCGCCGGTGCGGGCTGGTGCGGGCTGGTGCGGGCTGGTGCGGGCTGGTGCGGGCTGGTGAGGGCTGGTGCGGGCTGGTGTGGGCTGGTGCGGGCTGGTACAAGATGATGCAGGCTGTTGTGGGCTGTTGCGGGCTTGTGCGGATAAGCAATCATCGACATCTTTATCTTGTACAGCTTTCCATGAGGTCTAACTTTTTCTTTTCTTACACCGTTAAAACAGCTTGTTCTTGTCGTGTAAATAGGATATATGTTGGCAGTCTTCAAAATCAACTTTTTTTCCTTCGCATTTTAGAAAAGATGGTCCAGTCACTTTGAAAAATGGACACGAGGGCTCGATCAGCTCCTGCAAATTTAGTGCTGATGGTAAACACTTCTGTGCTTTTTTATTCGAGTAGTCTAGTTGTAGAAAGATGCTGCCCGATTTCCAAAGGACAACGCTTAATGTTGTAGGAAGCCATTGCCAAAACTTCAAGTGCAATGGCACGACGAAAGATAAATTGACTGAAAACATTTTGCATTGAACAGCATCTTCCTTCATCTCTTTCTTCTTCTTCTGGTCTTCGTCCCACTTAAGTGAGACCACTGTTACGTATGGTCCTGGATATACATCTTCATTGAGCATACCATTGACATGGGGGCTTCTCCAATTTGAAGGTGGATCCCACTCCAACCGCCAACAATTCCCATTTATCATTGTTTGGGACAGGCCCTGGAATCTACTTCATATGCACCTTTTACAACTAGGTTCACTCATGGTGTAGTCCTTTTGCTGCTGCAATATAGTATTTTTGAAATAAAAAAGATTGTTTTCAATATAATTTGAATTAGAGGCAGAAAGATTACACACCTCCTTTCCATATCTATAACATTCAAGATGTCACTCAAGAGAGCAAACTTCAAATCGTAATCAGCCGGGTTGCTGGCTGTCAGCGATGGGGATGCATTGATTTCAACCAACCATCTACAAGTAAAGCAAGACAGATCACTTGAATCAAAATATGGGTCAGTGGAATCTCAGCCTCTTCGATAAACAAGGTGAAAACTAAGATGTGGAAGAATTATCATCTATGTGTAAGAGTCTCGTCAAATTATAGTTGAGCAGTAAAATATCGAGATGAAATGATTGAGAAAAGTATGGAAAAATTTCAACAAAATGAGATGATTTATCAGTTAACCAATCAGTGAGGTCAATCAGCTAATCAAACCATCAATCAGTCAATCAATGAGCCAATCATCCGATCAACCAAGCAATTGGTAAAGCAATCGATTGTGCATAAGTTATTAAATCGATTAATTGATGAATCCATCGACCAATGGATCAGCGAGTCAGATAATCGACCAATCAATCACTAGGTAATCGATGAATCAATCAGTCAATTCATCAATCAATCAAACTCATGAATGAATCAATCGATCGATCAATGTTTCTCGACAAATCTAGCTTTTATAGCATTGTAAGAGAATTTTGAAGGTATTAGTTTCTCTTCTCAGAACAGCATACTCGATTTCGCGCATAGCAGAAACCAGAGACAGGGTTCTGAATTTTTTTCTAGGAAAGTGGGTTTTATGACGTGGTTTCCCATTGCCTTCCTCACTAATCGTGTTTTGATCGTGACACGTGCAGGATTCGAACCAACTACCTCTGCGTTGATTCCGCACGCCGAACCACTACATTGGAGTACAACTTTATCAATCAATCAATAAAATTACATAGATCAATGGGGCACGCGAATGGATACTTTCCCACTGTGAGTACCTGCACTGAGCAGGAAACTTAACTCCTTCTCCACTCTCTTACAATGCATATCATGTTAGAATGTATGTTAGACATGTTGAGAGAGAGAGACAATAATAGATTCTCAATCACTTAATAAATCAATCGATGAATAAAGAAATATTTCAACCAAATAACCAACCAAAAACTTGACAACCAGTTAAAAATAAACCCGTCCATTAATCAACTGAAAAGCCACCAAAAACCACAATTGAAGTGTTGAAAAAGGCAGTCGATTGATTGATGAGTCGCTTATAAGAGTTGTGATCACAGCTCCTATCTAATAGTGGCTGACAGTAAATCCTTCTATCAAACGAATACTCACGGTTTGAGATCTGAATCAAGAAGAATATCATAGCCATACCTGCAAAAATGGGATTAAGGAAGAGGGTGCAACTCTCTTGGTCGCAATTCATAAATGTTGTAGTGGGGTGGTTCATAATGGGGGTAGCTTGTAACTGAGGGGCAGTTATAATAATGATAATAATAATAAAAATTTCAATTATTTTAGGATGGTAACCCATTCAGCAGTGCTGTTTTACAAGGGGCTGTCCATCTACAAACAAACAAATTTGACAAATGGCGATTGATAAGAATTATAATACAAATCTTCATTTCTAGCAGAAATTCAAAGCAAGGAGAAATACTTAAAGCCCATGTCCACTTTGAGAAATGCCTCGTGTTTAATAATAACGACGAGCGAAATGTTTACACAGATAAGATATATTGAGTGCTGCAGGTGCTACTATCAATAAAGAGCCATTTTGGAAAGTTAAAAAAGCAGAAATCGACAAAAACGCAATGGAAATAGGCAAAAGCGTCTAGCAAAAAATCTTGAAAGCTTTGCAGAAACTGCAATAGAAACTGCAAATCTAAGAGAAAAGGATACATTTCAAAGCAATGCTTATCATTGATCATTACTCGTTGGACACTTTGAAGGCTTTTGATGAATATCTCATCCATCAATCGATATAGATTTGATACCTAAAAATCGGAAGATATCTTAGAATGCATTAGGCTCATAGTAAGATAGATATCAAGTGATGAAAGATAGATATCAAGTGATCAATGATCAAGCGATTTCGTGATGCATTTACTAAATGATAATGTGATCCAGAGACTGAGCGATCACCAGATCAGTGGCTGAGTGATTCAGTGGACAAGTGATCAGTTCACCATTGCTTACGTAGTAAAGTAGCTGATTGATCAAGAGATCAAATTCAGTAGTTAAGTGATAAAGTGATTAATCAAGTGATCAAATGATCGATGATCAATCAAAAAAGTGATTCAATCGTTACGTGACAAAAGTAATATATGGACGAACCCATTAAATAGCAAAATGATCAAGTGATTAAGCGACCAAGTGATTAGAGCGATCGAATAATCAAAAATAAAGAGAACTTACAGCCTCGCTCCCATGTTTGGCGGTTAAATACATTCTAAGCTGTCTTAGAGACCATTTTGAGCCCTGAACGAAATCAAGGAGGCAAAACCACGTGAGAATGCTATTTGATTTCTTTGCAAAAGCATCAGATAAACAAATGCTAAGTTAGATCATTCCGAAAGACGGATTAACGCATGAGAATTGAGCCATGTTAGAAAACGAAACTTGAGTGATGGATATCGATATTAGGATAAAAAAAAGCTCGTTAGAATTAGCTGCGCGATAAAAGAAGGCACGGGTTCGAGTTAAAGTTATGGCGAATGTGTTAATGCGAGCGCAAGACTGGGTTAGCTTCGAATAATTCGAAGGTGAGCGATCAATACATCGTGCAACGCAAGCATACCTTTCAGCAACGAACGATCTACGATTTGAACGTTGGATCAAGAGCTAAACGTCTTGGTCCTTTCATAAGGATGCTCCATTCACTGAAATTTTCCTCTATTTATTGAGTAAAGCTATGAGTGACAGGTGCTCTGTGAATTGCATTATTATTATTATCATTATATCTGGTAAGAGCATGGAAAAGAGTGAGAAAAGGAAATAATTTGAAGAAACCTCAGGATCATAATCAGGGGCTGTTTTCTGAACTGCAACATTTGTAAGATGAATATCTGAGAATAAGTCAAGACTAATTCGAAATATTCAATATCAAGAATCGATACGATTGGATGATTAATTGGTTAACTGGATGACTGATTCATTGATTAGTTCGATGATTCATTACTTGCTTGGCTGATTAATGGCGTTATTGGTTGATTGAATGATAGCTTGAATGATTGATTTGCTCAATGATTCATTATTTCATTGGTTGATTAATTGATCGACTCTTCTACTGATTAACTGGGTGATTGGTTGATTGACTGATTTACTGATTGATTGATTGATTTGTTCGTTGGTTGAATGATCGATTGATTGATTGATTTATTCATCTATTTATCTATTGATTGATTGATTCACTCACTCATTCGCTCATTCATTCATTCATTAACTCATTCACTGTTGTTTGATGGATTGATGGATTGATTGATGGATTGATTGATTGATTGATTGATTGATTGATTGATTGATTCAGCGCTTGATCGATTGAATGCTTCATTGATTCATTCTTGATTTTTGAAGATATTTCCAATCAAAATATGTCTCTTTCTAAATATTCTAAAAAGGATACACGCATCGTCTATGGATTCTAGTGAATATCGGAAATTTGTAAACCTTGCGAAACCTTCTCGATACAGCCAGGCCCGCAGAGGTATGTACTGACGATGAGAAACAAATCTACTTAAGATAAGTTACACATAATACTGACTGAATTACGACTAAGAAATATGAATTATACAATATTTGACACAGTATATAATGCAGAGCAAGCAAAGTAAGACATAACAAAGTTAGTATAGCATATAGTATTTGATTTGCGAAACCAGCGATTTTTCTTTGAATCGTCAATTTTTCGCTTGGATGAAGATGTTGTACGGAGATGTGCAGGGGGGGCATGTTTAAGTTGAAGTATGAATCGATGCGATATTATTGATAATATAGAAACATGGCTAAAGAAAACATTAGTTACGAACGATCCCTAATGAGAAGTTTTTTCGTTAAATCGTGGTGGTCATACTATTCCAATGGTCGTAAATCCAGATTATGGTGTTCTCACAGTGGTCGCACATTATTAGAAGTCAATGCTGAAACGAGGGTCGCACTAAGGAAGTGGTTCCATTATAGAAAAGGTTGTACTACAGCTACAGTTGCACTGCAGAAGTGACCGTAATACAACAGTGCGGTACTACAGCAGTGGTCATAATACATCAGTTGTTTCACTACGGCAGTGATCGTACTACGGCAGTGTCATACTATGCCCATGGTCGCACAACAGTAGTGGCCGTACTACTGCAGTGGTCGTAATACAGCAGTTGCTGCACTACAGTAGTGATCGTACAACAGCGGTAGTTGTACGACAGGAGTGTCATACTATACCCATGGTCGCATGACAGTAGTGGTCGTACAAAAGCAGTCTCTTTCTTCCTTATGAAGTCGGAAGATATTTCCACAGTACGCATGCAACCTAGCAGCACAAGTCATTATGTCATAAATTCTTCATAGTCCAACTGGCTGAAAATGGATAAGCTATGCAGATTGACGTAGCATGAGTTCTGGCAAAAGAGACAGATCTAGGGTAATGATATACAGCCATGACAAATGGTGACAACTTTACGGTGAAAGAAATGTGAAATGGAGCCCTTCTGATACTTACTGACGTGACTAAGATATAAACACGAAGATCGAATTTCCTGCCTAAAAAGAGCAATAAACATTAAATTGTTAGGGAGTTGTGATGACATCTAGACGAATGGAACTGATTCAATGAATACACTCAATTGAAGAACTGTATCGAGTAGTTCTACGGCGAGGGAATTAAGGAAGAAATCAGAGAGAAGAAGTCAGAAAGAAGTCAGAGAAAGTAAGACAGAAACAGGAAGTCAGAGAAAGTAAGACAGAAACAGGAACTCAGAGAAAGTAAGACAGAAACAGGAACTCAGAGAAAGTAAGACAGAAGCAGGAAGTCAGAGAAAGTACGGCAGAAACAGGAAATCAAAGAGAAAAATAAGTCAGAGAGAAAGACAAGAATTATGACCAATACAAAATGCGAAACTTCTCCAAGATAATTTCCGTTGGCAATGATCATACCCACCTCAAGAGAAAAAATTTCCTATGCGTAAAAAAAGCATTGGGACGTACCTATCATTATTATGGATATTATTATTATCATCAGTATCATCATTCGTTGATGATAGAAAATGTTATTAGAGAAGTGCCAACCTAAGCATAGGTAATGTTGACAGACATGTTGGTTCCTCTCCACCCACACTCCCCCCCCCCCCCCCAGCTTCACAACAGATACTCATCTACTGCTGGGTGAATATGTAGAAGCACTCAGAGACATGATAGAATGTTGAACCGAGCTGGGAACCTTCAATGCTGTAGCCATGGGTCACAATAACCTACCTCTACCCTTGTGCAACTACAGTGTCACACAATGGTTCTCACAAGCTCCATTGCACTCTGTGAAACCACCAGGAATTTGTAAGAGCCGCTGCACAACCGAATACCCGGTCATGTGATTAAGAACGGTGTGCAGAAGTAGTACCGTTTACGCTCCGTCCGAGAGAAGGCCACAGGACAAGACAAAAGCAGCTGGAATCGTGGGATAGTGATCTGAGTAGAAGATAATGTGCTACCTGGGCAAGAAGGACCGAAGACGAACAGACTTTGGCCGGTGATGCCGAGACATACGCCCAGAAATTGTTGACACAGAAGCTGCGTCATTCAAAGCAACAAGAAGCTATTGACGGGACCTTGACGCTTGATCTTGATTCAATCTGCCAACGGCTCCTACTTGTCTGCGATAATCGATTGGGGAAAATGATTGAAGAGAGCAAAGCATTTGCATGACCACCTTCAATGGTTAAAAGATCAAAAAGTCAACAAACCTCCAATTAAGTACGGATTTTCAATGTATCGTTGCACGATGTAAGCCTCGGGCGCTTCTTTGTCTTCCCTCTGCGGAGGTGGATGGAGGCTTCAATGGTTGTAAAAATTTTGAGATGAAGGTAAGATCCATCTTAGTATAAAACACAACGATTCACATTCAATCAAGAAAAAAGGGGAACTTAGCCCTAGTTTTCTCTAACTGGTAAGCAACGCAAAGCACCTCACTAATGAATCTACTAATTGGTAGGCAACAAAAAGCACCTCACTAATGCATCTACTAATTGGTAGGCAACGCGAAGTACCTCACTAATGAATCTACTAATTGGTACGCAACCCAAAGCACCTTACTAATGAATTGAGAAACGAGCCTTGGTTTTCTCTAACTGGTAAGCAATGCAAAGCACCTTACTAATCACAAATCTCGGTTTGGATTGTAACCGCATCAAGATGGACAGTAGACAGATAGAGACCAGATAGAGACAAGATAGAGACCTGATAGTTAGCTTACATATCTTTCTCTGATTCTAAAATGATAGCTACATTTGATCTTGCAAGGAGCACGATTAAATCTCAGCAAGGTTTGATCAGGACAGAAGGCTGATTTTAACGAATAAATACATCCCGTCGAGGCGTTCTAATCCGAGCGATAAAACGATTCCATTAAAAAGATTGATTATGAAAAACCATACTATCTCATCTGTTGTCCTGTAATAGTCCTCCTGCAGAAAAATGAGAGAATGAGGCAACCTTGACCAAGACATCTAAAGGCAAATTTATTTTGCGCGATAACTTACAAAATCTTTTATATCAACAAATGGAATTACCAGCAGTATTTTTTGAGTGAATTATGCTAGCGAAAGGCCATGGTGGCCCATACAAAGCCCTAACTATGGAAGAAAGAAGAAAGTGGAAGGCTAAGAGGATAGGTAGATAGCATCAAGTTTATTGATCTTCAATTTGAAATATAGCAAATAAAAACGATAGTGATAATTCATGACTTTCGTTGTTACTGTACTTATAGAATAGTTGCTCTAGAAAAGATAGCTTACATAAGAAGGCCATTGATAGGAGGGGAATCTGGCATAGTCGTTAGAGCTCATAGCTAATGTGCGGCAGATCTGCTCAACCGTTTCTTTCGCCCTCTCGCTCTATCCACTCATAAATAAATGGGCACCTGGAGGAAGGCTGGGGGCAAACTTTGGCGAGGAAAGGAATCGATCCCCGTACCTCACAATGCTACAACACGTAGCTACAACTCAGAAGGCGCTTCTCTGACAACGTGCTCCCACTGCTCGCTTGGAATGATGGGACTGAACTTGAATCAATTTCCTTGGAAACGTAGTGGGAGCTAATATGAAAGTGTTGCATGAAGAAAAATAGGTCCAATGTGGTTTGAAAGGCTTAAATGACTCCACTGTACTTACTGGGACCATACCACTTCACTGTCTTACTCTTCGGTAGTCATAATAGTGAAATGCAAATGGTAGACTCAATAGAATGAGTCAGATCAAGCAGGTCAGGTCAGATCAGGTCAAATCAGAGCAGATCAGATCAGATCAGATCAGCTCAGGTCCGGTCAGGTCAAATCAGAGCAGATCAGATCAGATCAGATCAGCTCAGGTCCGGTCAGGTCAAATCAGAGCAGATCAGATCAGATCAGATCAGCTCAGGTCAGATCAGGTCAAATCAGAGCAGATCAGATCAGATCAGATCAGCTCAGGTCCGGTCAGGTCAAATCAGAGCAGATCAGATCAGATCAGATCAGGTCAGGTCAGATCAGGTCAAATCAGAGCAGATCAGATCAGATCAGATCAGATCAGATCAGGTCAGATCAGATCAGATCAGATCAGACCAGATCAGATCAGATCAGATCAGATCAGGTCAGATCAGATCAGGTCCGGTCAGGTCCGGTCAAATCACAGCAGATCAGATAAGATGAGGTCAGGTCAGGTCAGGTCAGGTCAGGTCAGGTCATGATGGAAATGCTAATGGGGACATGTAACCCAGTACTACCTGCCCCATTGTCAGATGGTGGGCGACTCAACTGACTCATCTGTGGGGATGCATCAGCAAGGGCATCCGGTCTTTATAATACTGCTAACAGGATGAAATTACGTTTTATGCCATAAAAACCTGTTCACTGGTGACACTTGAATTTACATGAACAGTTCTTCCCTAAAAAGTCTTCTCTTCAAACAATGTATGACCTAAAAGATATTTCTAATACTTCCACCTATTTCTTTGCCATTGAATCGCGGAACTTTGCAACACGATGAATGCTAAGGAGGAGGAATGAGCTGGCTTATTGCTACCACTACGCATCTAATGGTAAAGCCCAACAAGAAGGGGATGGCTGATTTCTTTAAAAGCCATGAATTCGATACCTTTCTCCAATCCATGATGTCTTTGAGCTTTCTAAATATGAAAATTCCCTTGCCCTGGGACTTTGCAATCTGCAATGAAAATCGAATATTTTAACACTTTTCTCAGCGGAATACAATTTGAGTGGAAGAAATTATCAAAGAAATCCAATGCCCCAAGACATGTTTTTAAGGAATGGCATCTGGACTGATGACTTGCGACTCATGGATAAAAGCTCTTCGCCTTAGCTTCATGCTTCATTTCATGTATCCTGCCAAGCATCTGAAGGTAAATTTCATGACACTGACAGGGTATGTCAGCACTTTCGAGTGACTGAGGCCTTCCTCTGTAAATATTTGTATTATTGTTATTATTACTATTTTTATCATTATTAATCCAATGCACCTCATGATATCATTTATAAAGGCTGGTAAAACATTTTGTACAAATTAGTGAGAATTACATTTACCGGTTTCATTATCCATAACTTTCCAGGATTCTTCTTAAACTCTTCTACAAACATGTGATATTCACCCTGGAATTAAGAAATTATCTTAGATGGTGAGAAATAAAGAAATCCATTAAGACGTTAATAAATATTAGTCCACAGAAATTAATTAATCAATGAATCAATCGACCAATCAGCCCGCCAATCAAACGGCCAAAGAACCAATCAATAGTCTGGTTAGCCTACCAGTTAGCTAATAAAGATATCAATCAACAAACCCAACAAAAATCAGTCAAACAACTAATCAATCACGTAATCAATTCAGTAATGACTTAATGAAAAAATGCCCATCAAAAAGGAATCGTTTGATAAATCAATAAATCAACCGATAATATCGTAGATCAATCAAGCAAGTAATCATGAAATTAACAACAATAAGCTAATGAAATTCTGAGGCAAATTTACTACAAATGAAAAGTAGAAAAAACGGACAGCAAACGCAAGAGCGGAAAAATGACAACAGCAACTCACGGGAAGCTCAAGAGTCGAAGGAAAGAAATCACATCTAAAGATTTGTTAAGAAAAAATCGTAAACCGCAAGGATTGATGCCGCAGACGTAACAAAAATCTCCAATTCAGGAAGGTTACATCGCTAGGGATACCGCAAGGAGGCGTGATGCAATATTATGTACCAGAAAATTACTTTATGCAGCGCAATGCAATGCGACATAGCGTATAACAACGTAATGCAGTACTGCATTACGCAATGAATCGTAATACAATATCACGTAAAAACAGCATGACATAACGCATGGTGGCGTAATGCAACATATCGCAGCATGATGGAACATGGCGTGGCGTAACAAAGATTAATGCATTGATTTCATGGAGGATACTTGGATGCTTCAAGCTTTCCATGTTCTCTTTCAATCGATTTCTTCAGTCGCTTCAGATTTTTAGCCATGAGATTCTTTCGTGTTAGCTGCAGGAGACAAATTCAAAGAACATCAGCAACTCCCGGGTTCAACTCAACCTTGTCACCAGCCATCTTCCCAGAAGAGGGAAGCTTTTAGGACATGGCAGTGCTAGCTATATAAACACAACTTAGTCGTGACATTCAGTGGTGTAGAGCTACAAAAATAACTAGCTACGACAAAGTTGCTATGAACCAAGTAAAGTCAAATGAAATCGAAGAGAAATTATCAACTCAAAATGTCTTCATTTATGGTTAATAAATCAATGGCAAAACAAAAGGAAGATAAAGAAAATTGAACAAGAACACAGTCTTTTTCAGAAAATTGAAACAACTAAGAGGGCTGAAGTCCCCCCTCCCAAATATTTGAGAAAATAACTAGGGGGTGAGCCCCCAAGATCCATATAATAAATTCGATGCTTATAAAAAATTTTCAAATTTCTTTGTCAAAATTTTTTTAGCTTGTTTGGATTGATAGTCAGGTACGGATCCAGAATTTCCGATTGAAACAAAGAGCTACAACTATTTTCAAATGGCGAACCGTAGATGTGCAGGTTGAAAGAAAATGCCCACGGTATTGTGGGAACTTTACTCTTCCACAGCCCCCCCCCCCCCCCCCTCCCCCCCAAAAAAACTGAGCATCTATAGCCAGCTTTATAATCTCAGGCAGCTGGAAGAAAAATGTAAACCGTTAGCTCTAGTAAGCTTTACTGGACATAGGGTTCGTGTAGAATTTTTAACCAGCAGCTGGTGATAACTGCCTTGACTAAACATGATGACAAACCTACTCAATGCAGTAACAATTCCGTGTACAAGACAAGTTGAAATTTTGATGCTTGAGAGAAATTATAAAGCATTGGAGCAAGAAAATAGCTGTGAATATCCTATCTGCTCTTCCTAGCATGGAAAGAGGATAGATAACAGGGCAATGCGACCCTATGCAGATCAAGCAGAGATCTGGACCTTCCTGTCAGTGTGACCCCATCTCGTGATTCCTACAATCCGTAACTTAACGTAAATCTTAGGACACTGGAAAGCTTTGCCTGTAGAAAGCATTTTCCGGCGCTTTCCTCGCAATATGACTACACCACCCACGTGCTTCCTATGTTTGGAATTGCAGTTAGGAAGTGCTCTTCAGCTCGAGGTACAAAAATTTCAAACCTCGTAATGGTTTCTGAAGTGATTGATTCGAACATGCTCTTCGAGGTAGGTATTGTCAAATATTTCTTGAATCCCACATTTGTCTGTCCAGATGAAGTCCCATTCAGTCTCACTAAATTCAAGAAAAATTCAGCAATCAGTTTGGAAAGGAGAAAGATACGAAACAATCAAAAGACAGATATGTGATTATGAAAAATATTATCAATAAATTCGCAATAACGGAACGATTCTATCTAGTAAAAGTGATTTTGTTAGCATAGATAACTCCAAAATGACGCTATGGGGTAGCGGTTTTGAGTTAATGAACTCCCGACTTAGATGTTTTGGGTTCAAATCCCTCATGGTTCATAATAATAACAACACTGACAAGTAAGATTAGAAGAGTATCTGTTTTTAGTAGAGTAAAGGCCTCTATACCTTACTGGTGCACTTAAAAAAGGAAAAGCTCTCTCTTCCGTTTAAATAAGGACTTACAGCGATTTTCATTGGTTGATTTACTTCTAAACTTTTATTGACTGTAGGCTTTTGAGTTCTTATAAATCTTAATTTTTTCTATTTTCTTTATAACAGGGCTCCTCTTGATAGCAGCTAACCCAAAGTAGCTGACTGAATAACCCTGTATGAAAAAAATATTATTGTTGTCATCGTTGTTAATATTATTACTATTATTATTTTTTCGCTTAATTTGACATTATATTTCCTTTTTTCTTTTGTTTCTTTTCCCGTTTTAATTGCCATTGGAGTTAAGTAGAAACAGCCAATTACACACTGCCTGTTATAAGAGAGGTGTTTTTTTGCATTTTAAATATGCAGTTGATAAATGGTTCAAAAAAATTATTATTAAGATGAGGGAAAACAGATGCCATAAATTGATGTCACTAGAAATAGCCGGGAAACCTGTTACCAGTTTCCATCAAAATCAACTACAGTGTGAAGCTGTTTGTTGTGCACTGTGGCCACACTGACTACGGTCATGCCCTAGTGGTAGAATGCTTGCTTCTACTTATCACTGATTACTTGTTAATGAGATAATGTGGCAATGATTATGATTATTATTATTACTGTCAAATATTTATACAGGATAATACAGTCAGTTGTACAATATATCAAAAAATATATATATACATCCTATTTCCCTGCTTAGCATTTAATACTTTGGGAAAGAGCATGGGAGTTAAGCACAGTGCAACCAGTTGGCCAGCCCCCAACTTTAGCATTTACTGTGCTTGCATATATGTTGGCAGCCTTGTCCTAAGGGCTAAGGAAATGGAGATTGGCACTGCCCTATTCACCGAAAAGGGTGAGGGAAAGAGCTTTGAATTTGACTTTGTAGCCGCACAGACTGGTGGAAGATAAGCAAACAAGAGCAATAGACGAACCGGAGCAGCAATAGGGGAGAAGATAACCCTGCTAGAAATTGGTTGCCGAATTATTATCGTAGAACATCAGGTATTACTACACATACTTAGATATGACATGACAACATATGCAACAACTAGTGCATTAAAGTACAAATGTTTAAGTAAAAATTGTTAATTTATGGTACCAATCTCAAGCTTGGATAAGCTATTGATTGATCCATTGATTGACTTATTCATCAAATGACTTATTGACTGATTGAGTGATTGACTGATTGACTGAAAATTTGATTGATTTATCAATGAATAAGCTGATTTATTGATTAACTGATTGATTGATTGATCGATTGATAAGCACTTAGTAGTTTGATGATGGATTATGATCACTCTATAACTAAATGGATCAGTCAATATGTTATTGATTGCAACAAACCTTGTTGATTCTTGCCAGCCACTTCTTGACTTCAAAACATCCAGAATTGTGTTTTGGAAGCCACAACGAAAACGTATAGCCCTTCCATCAGTTCTGTCGTGATAAACATGACTTAGATATGATAACAGCAACGAATAAAAAAATTGGCCGACTGAGCCACAGATAGCTGGAAAAGCCATCCTCCTTACATGGATTCTAGACGAAAACGTCACGCCAAGCCACCACGACTCATGTTGGAAGCACAATTCAACTGCTTTGCTTTTTATTTTAAATCATTGATGCCATTAAATTAGCTAAGAGACTGTAAGTAACAGTGTAAATTGCTGTTGTGAGAATGTATGTTGATAAGTACAACGAGGATGGGAAACCGACAGATTTTTTAGAAACATCTTATCTCCAAAAAGACACAACAGAGGTAGTGGGTGCTCAAGGTTTTGCTGCACTGAACTATGTTTTATGGTTGAAGCCCATGAAGAGAGAAAATAAACGAGCAAACCTACCTCAGAGAGCTGTGGCTTAAGAGTATCCCACTAGTCAGGTGCTCCTAATAACTTGCATCTAATACGGGATGCAATTGTACTTTACAAACATAGCACCTAAATTTCCCCATCCTGAATTATGTTTCTTGCCCCTGCTTTAATAACATGTATGACTATTAAACTGAAGGTTTGCTGCTCCTGCTACTTGCTAGTGGCATTTTTGTGGTAAGAAAGGAATCCAACCTTACCTGCATATGCTTCAGCAAAGTCCTGTTCCTAAATGAGGCTCCTATCCTTGTACCGAAATGAGATTTTGGCATTTATGAGGAGCATAACTTAACTGTGTTTCATACTTGACTTCAAGAGAAACTGAAACTAGAGACAGGGCTGTGAATTTTTTCTAGGAAAGTGGATTTTATGAGGTATTTTCACATTGCCTTCTTCACTAATGGAGCTTTTTTGACAAATGCAGGATTTTAAGTCAGCCCATGAGTTATGAGTCCGCACGCTTAACCGTTACACCACGGCACCACTATGAGCACAAGGAAAGCAAAGATTAAGGTTACATTCAAAAAAGGGTAAGAAACCAACATTTTACTCCCTCTTTGACTTGGTTTGAACGGAAATACCTGAAAGAAAATTTGGCAAGTTGTTTAGGACGGTAACCCATTCAGCGCGCGCTGGTTTACAGATGTGTGTTCAACAAAAAGCAGGTAACATGCTTTCTTGATGAACCATCATTCATGAGTAAGAACCAGAGAAGAAGTGCCTAGATTGGATTTTCTCTTCTTAACCTCCTTCTGAGAGCATTTTTCTTCAGTCCCTGTCCCTTGTTATTGTTTCAGCTGTGATGTATGCGTGCTCTTTTCAGATCATATCCCCTTGCTTCTAGCTCTTAAGTATGTATTGTGCTATATTTATGCATTTTACATAGCATTCAAAGGTAGCTACGTATGAAGATAGCCCGAAAACTCAACATTTACTTCTAAGGGTTGGACACTCTAGCTATATTCTGTGACACAACCTGCAAGAAATTCTCTTGAATATGTGCAAATCTCGGAATATGGGTTGCGAACGATATCTGAAATCTTCTCATATCACAGAGAGTATTTCTACCTCGTTACACACACAATATCTCATGGTGGCATAGATTCTTACAGACATTTATATACACTTTCCCTATTGACGAGGATCGTTACTCGTATAGGTTGTCATGGTTGGCAGACTACAATACCATCCTTTCGAGCTTTTACAGGTGATGTCCCAGGTTTCATCTTAAAATTGGTTGATATCATTACCTTCGGATTGCTTTTCGACATCTCAGATTCCTTAATTTGTTTACTTCTTCAGATTATTTTCCGGTAACCAAGAAGTACAGTTGTTACTGTTGTCTCAGCCTCGTTATGACTGGCTCCTTCGCAGGTCGCATTTTTTTCCTCCGTTTCTTATTTTTTCAGTTCGTCATGTTGGGTTGCAATTTCATATGGTGCCGTGGGTTGTCGTTAAACATGCGGACTCACAACACTGGGGTTGTCAGTTCGATTCCTACATGTGTCACTTTTAAAACCCCATTGGTGAGGAAGGCAACGGGAAACCACCTTATGAATTTCACTTCCCCAGAAAAAACTCAAAGCCCGGTCTCTAGTTTCTGCTACGCTCGAAATCGAGTATGCTAGGCAGTTTTTTTTTCATGTTGGGGAGAGGCCTTGGTGGCCTATTCAAAGCCCCAACAGAGAAAGAAAAGAGAGATCATGGGAGGAAAATTGAATCTTCCGGCCACGCAAAAGCAAGTCTTTTGTTCTAATAAAAAGGCACTTTCAATCCGATAAAAATTTGATGCTCTGATATTTAGAACGAAAATGCTTTCAGTGCGAAAAGAACATGTTTCCCCACTTTTCTGCAGCAGAAGTCTCTTACACGACAACGTTTCAAAGCCAAATTACGACTTGTTGATCACTTGCGGACATAAAACATTCAAATCTAATCCTACATGATAATGGCAATGTATCATTATCCTGATTTTGACCCTTGTATCAACATTGATTCTGCTCTTGGTGTCAGTATTTCAACTTCAATACTGAGATAATTTCTTCCTCAACTCTGAGAGAATGCCACGATGAGTATTTCACATCATTTGATTGACATTATCAGTGACGCAAACACCTGTAATAAAATGAGTTTCCTCTCCATTCATAGCTCTTTCCTCCGTTCAGAGGTTGACAGATACATAGATGTTTCCGTCAAAACATTTTCACCTCCTTCTATCAAAAACTTTTTCATGGCAGCAGATCGTTCGGCTTTTCCCTTTTATGCGAAATTAAATTCCTTTCTCGATATTTCTGAATTGGCTAGAAAATTGCGTTAAAATTGTACTACTTAATTTAAATATGAGGTGATTTAATCTTTAAACAATTCATCTAATTTATACACTATAAATATTCATGCTTCCACATCTATAAGTATCAATGCATGTCCAAATTGTCCAATTATCTTGCAAAAAAAGCGATATGTCCTTACAGCATACATGTGGCGCTTGCATCTTTAGAATTTCGCTATATCGTCCTATGAGAGTACCAACTGCCAATCTGACCTCTATTATTTTGAAGCTTGAGTCAGACTGATCTGAAATATTTGGACTAATGCTAGTTTAACATTGTTCAGCTGACCATTGATAGTTTAACCTTTCCTGTTTTGACTTTTTCCTAGATTGACCTTCACTAGTTTGACCTTTCTTAGTTTGACCTTTCCTAATTTGACCTTCTTTAACAAAAGACAAAGGATAGTTTGACCTTCATATATTTGCTTTGGCCAGCTAGACCATTTTGGAGTGCAGAAGCATCAAAAACACACGTTTTTTCCGTTTGTCTCATGGATCTTTCATGATGAATCGCCTGCCAATTTACCTTGAATTCTAGTGAAGTTATTCAAATAGCAGATCAACAGTCCTTTGCGAAACAATACAACTTTCATAAAAGATGGCTTTATAGGATGTAATAAAAAGACAAGTCTTTTGCATTCAAAGCAAATATTTTCTCCATCACATTGATCCTGTTCATATCCACTGTGAGGCCGCAATGAATATCCCTGATTGTACCAAGTGGATGCATTATGACGTAATACGCGTCTCTTTACCAGTATAAATCTCTACCAGTCTTGCAAAGATTCCAAAAATGCCAGCTACAATAGCGCTACTTTCAGTTATAAATGAAATTATACCTGCAAAAAAAGAGAAACATCTTTCACTTTCTGTCGATTCTAAAGCCACTTTCAATGTTCGATTGTTTGTATTTTCGTAAGATTACACATTTTGTGAAAATCCACGGTAGAATATGCGAGGACAAAGCATCATAAGATAGATTTTGGTGACTCTTCTCAATGTGACCACATCTCGTGGTTCCTAATTCGAAAATTGCACAGACCTAGCAATTTGCTTTTCTCTAAGTGACAGTCCAGGTCAAGGAGAGGCATGCACCACTAACCATACATCACTAAGTAACGAGAAAGCACTAAAAAACCTCTTGGTATCGGTTATAGTAAATTGGTTTGAGGTCCGAAGCTTCCAGCAGTGCGGGAAATCTTTGTCAGTCCCTATGGTCTAATTCAAATAACTTGCTATAATGCATGCATCCATAAGAATTGGTAGGACTTTTCAAAGAAACGTCTAATGCTTGTGATCAGTAAATATGGGAAATAAGACGACCGCCATGTTTCTTCTAAACATGGACACGATATAAAACAGGTTGAGCTTGAAACATGGGGCAATGGGGCAATATCGATCGCAGGGTCCCTCGTAAATCAGCCCCTGCTGAAGGAATGCCGTCCTTAATTCAATCAAATGAAATTAAGCGGGGTGCATGATGATAATGCAAAATCAAGCAGTAAAAAGCAATTCGTTTCGTGTTAATCCCTGCTTTCAAGAAACCATCTTCATGTGCACTTGTACCGGGGTCGTGAGCGGTACTTTCATCTCCAGTATAGACCTCCCATAGAAGTCTTCACCTGATTGACAAGAGGATGGCATTCCAAATTGAATAACTGCTATTAGATCTGAATCTCTCTCAAGCTGAAATTCGCTTCAAAACCTATTTAGTACATCATATGCTCTTCGCACGCCTGGGTTATCAATTCAAATTTCTCATACCTGCTAAGAAGTTGAGGTAAACTAGCAATAATGGGCCCATATCCTTGCGAGTTGTCATACAGCTCAAAGAGTGGAGCAGCGACCAGTTTGTAGTTTCTCGGAACGGCAAAAACAGCTAGAAAAGCATGACAAACACGTTTAATAGCAAGCAATATTTCTAAGGTCAGATGTCTTAAATAGCGGCTAAGCCTCGAAGTCTCGAGCCAGTGATGCCTGAAGCCGCTCCCAAGTCCGGATTCAGGGCCCTTATTGATAACGCACTGTTGCTGAAAAGGCAACCCTATACAAAGAAATCCACTCTTATTACTATGGGGATGAAAGCCATCTAAAGAGCAAAAAGCAACGGATATCAGTTTAATTGAAATGACATGAACCCAATGAGAGCAGAAACAAAGAAGAAAAGGACAATGAAAAAGTGCTGTTGGATGGTATAGGAACTTTGCAATTAAAAAAGGATCTGGTCGTTGAAGTTACAGCTAATGCTAAGCGACCAAGAGCCGCATAATCGTGACAGATCACTGTCAGAGAAGCGGTTTGCATTACGGTTGATATTCGTGGCAATATGAGACAATCGAAGAATTAATGAAAAAATAGCCAAATTTTTGCAAGAAGGATTTTTTCCGTACAGAGTAAAGATGTCTCTCACACTAGCAAAGCAACTCGCGTGAATTACGTATTATGTGACATGCAGTTTTCAAGGTGAATTCATTGTTCACAGCATAGAAGACATGGATATGACAAAGGAATTCGTCCGACGATTACCAGGGGATGACGCATCAGAAATGCTGACCCAAGGAAGAAATGGCACGATACCTTTTTCAGGAAGCTGAACTAAAAACAATCTTTTCTGTTCTTTTGGTTTTGTGATGTGTGCGGGAATGTATGGGTACTGAAAACGAAAAGAAAAGACACGCTTAGTGGAATCGAAAAATTATGAAGAGCGAGAAATACATATCATAGGAGAAGCAAGCTAACGCCATATCATGGATGCTGTAAAATCAAGTTGATTTCCACCCAAGGCTCGGAGGATCTCTAAGGCATTTTGATGCCATTACCACAGATTCCTTCCTTTGCAGCTTCTGCTAATCTGATGCATGATAGACTTTTGAAAATGATAAGACGCAAATAAACTATCGAAACATATTTTCAAAACTTTACAAAATCATGCAGATTTCATTGCCAAAGCCTCCCTTATATTCTAACTTATGACTTCGAACACTCAAGATTATATTTTGGTAGAAAGGTTTTTTAGGGTGAAATCTGTCGATCTTTATACACTGCAGTTTAGCGAGATTCTCTCCGATGCAATAAGACGCTAATTTTTCATTTTTTCGAAAACGACTAACGTGGTGATAGAGAAAAATGTTACCTGCGGAGCTTCGAAGTTAGGCCTCCACCAATTCGCCAACGAATCTTCCACAGTCCAGTCAACTTTTTCTGCATCGTCTGTTCTTCCAAGAATCTGCAGAAATCGTGCAGTTTTTGTCAGTAAACGTTTGACAAACTAATACCAATATTAATATTGAAAAGAGGAAAAATTTATTAGAATCAAATAGGACATCAAGCTTCGTTGTAGAAGAACGGAAGATCGTGATAATAACTCAAAATTTTTCTTAACGCGCAACATGGCTCTGTTTGTGAGAGTTGGTTTTCAAAGCAATGACAAGACTTCTTCCTTTTGTTTTGTCAACCCTAGGGACTACCTTCAATAAAACAAAAAACATAAATCTTAACTTGAATTATCTCAGATTAACTGTCTAAAGCGAAAGAAATACCGAGAAGAGGCAGCTTCGTTGAAGATCTCACTGAAAAAATATCCGGTTTCGATGACCTTAGAAAAGAAGATACTGGCTGCGCCCAACAGCATACGTACAAAATACTTCTTACATGGGCGAACAACGGCCAATATTTTCAAGTGGGGACTAAACAAATCACCGAATTGCGGAGATGCCAGGGAAGCCTACAAACCCATGACCACATCATCTGTGAAGAAATTTGAGAGAGATGACCAGGCGGTGGTACGTCGAGGCGAACAATGGAGTCGTGGTGCAGAAGTTAAGCGCACGGACTCACAACGCAGCGGATTTCACTTCGAATCCCGCACGCATCACAATAAAACAACATTGGCACATGAGGAGGAAATCAAAATTCAATGTTATTACCTCAGCCATAGCTCGCTTCAAGCCTTCGATTTCATCTTCACCTGGCGTAATTTCACCTCCTGGTCTGCGAAATGGAAAGAGACAGCGGCCATTTAAATTTTGGGTGAATCAACAGATCCTTTTGCCAATTTGATAATTCCAAGCTGCACAAATTCTTTTGTCTTTAAATATGGTCGAGAGCTTCGATTTATTCGCTTGTTATTTGCACTTCAATATTTGCAAAGTAGGTCTGAATCAGCTATTGAAATACGGTACAATATTTTTGCTTTCTTTGAATAGACTTATAATATCATATAATGATATGTTGAATCCCATTTCATCCTACCATATCAAATCATATCATTTGCTATCATACGACATTACACAATATCACTTTCCGTCATTTTATCACAAATTATGTCATATTTTACAATTATATTAAGTTATAACATACTATGAAATAACATATCATATTATACTGCATCATATCATACCATATTACATTATTAATGGCCCTAATACACTTAGTAGTACTTACGGAAAATTCAGTTATAGTTCTGATTTCTGCAGAAAATAATATCATTTTCATGACATGTGGTGTTAAATAGCTTAAAAACTTTGTGCAAAAGTGGACAGGAAAGTTGAGAGCTACCAAGAGTTGACCTATGACCTATGGACTAGGAATGCCAAGGTCCAGATATTGAACTGTCAAAGGTCAGCTGTGGACTATACTCTTTTTTTTTATACACATGGTTTTACCTAGATGTCAAAGGTAGAAATTTTGGACACTGAGAAGCTTTTTGCTTATTGAGCAGTGTCCAGGTCCTTCCTCTCGATGTGACCACACCTTGTGATTCATACGCCTGGAATTACAGAGAGCTGGCAAATCTCCTCACTCTAAGTGAAAGTTTAGCTGAGGTGGGACTCGAGCCACTGACCATAGGATCAAAGCGCAATAATCTTACCATTGAGCTATCCTGACACTTCTACACTATACTCTATGGGTGACAAACTAATAACTAGGAGTTACCTGTCAAGAACTACAGACAAGAAGCAATGGGCAACATTGCAAGATATGAATAGCCAACTTTGAAATATGAAATACCTGCATACACAGTAGCTGCTCAAAATATTGTATGTGACTTTGATTGTGGGAAGCGTGCATTACAGAAATTGAAAGCAAATGGGGGACTCACAGTTTGAAAAATGTTGTTCCAAGTTGAAGAAGTAAAACGTGGGGTAGACCATGCTCGTGAACAATCAAAACTCCTTCAACCGTTCTTCTCATTCCAGATTTAGCATATTCCTCCCTGTTGTGTATAAAAATCAATGCTATGAGAATCTTTATTCATATTTCAATTAAAATACAACTACAAACCTCTCTAATGTCAATAAGGAACAATATGGTCAAAACTAAGTTTTTAAAAGTATTGATTAATTTGATCTAATTATAGAGTTTTTACTAAATAGTTTAGCAATTTTAAGTAAATTTCTTTTGTAACTGTATGTAAATTAGCTACATCCTGGGCACTAACTTAAATAGTTATGTTAACTTTGATAGTTGTGTATTTAAGTGCCTATGAGCCCTGGGGATATATGGCGCTATAGAACTAGCTATATTATATATTATTACATAATGCATAGGTAGTTTGAGATTGGCTAGCTTGTTTTTTGGTGTGCAATGAAAACCCAAAAACAATAGTGAATAGTAGACATAAGTCTCATATGTAAACTACTAAATTAGGGTAGATTCAATGAGAAGGTAAGTCATAACTACTCCGAGTCTTCTTTCTGCAGAAGATATAGCTTTGGTGCGCCTAGCTATAATTGGCAGTTTGGAGATGAAAAAAAAATATTTATTTTGCTGATTGATAGAGAGGGAATAGCAGCTTCAAGAACATTCTTGCAGGGACTGCTGCAGATACTTAAAATGCTGATGCCAAGACTGAAAAATTCAATGGGTGGAAATGTATATGTGAGAGGTATTACCAATAGCAATAATTATTAAGGGAAATGGCTCAAAACCAAAAAGCTTCTATTTGGTTATTCATTTAGAGATAAAAATGTAGCATATAATTTCATTTTCTCTGGACGGGAGAAATCTTTTGAATCGTAATGGAAGAAGAGTCCATTAATTAATCATTGATCAATCATTGAGTAAGAAAATACAAAAATGATTTACCTCATTCTCTGAAACCTTGCTTGAACAGAGCTAAAAATGAAGCATATTTCACCTGTAAATTCACAATTTTCATTTTCCCTTTCATTAATGACAGGAAGATGTTCTACTATAAACCATTATAAAAAACTGCTAATGTTATAGATAGATTTGATGTGAGGATATCTCAGTGGTAAGATTCCTACACACTGATCTTATGGTTGATGGTTCAAATCTACCTTCAGCTAAACATTTTCTTAGAGTGTGGAGAGTTGCTAGCTCTCTGTAATGCCAGACATAGGAGTCCCAAAGTGTGGTCACATCAAGAGGAAGGACCAGGACAATACTCGACACGTAAAAAGCTTCTCAGTGTCTAATAACAATAAAGAAATGTGTGCGTGTGTTAGATTGAAGTCTAGCCACTATCAGCCATGACCACAGGTAGGTGTTTCAGATGGCGGTGGGCCACAAGGCCAGCTGCCCAGATGCATTTCCACTTGCTGTAATTAAGGCATATGTCAGTTGCCTTTTTCGGTTGCTTCTTTCTTTTGCTGATCCCTTTTTCAATCAGCAAGTTGCTGTGCTTGCATTTAGCAGTTTAGGCTTTGCTCTAAATCATGTGTCTCCAATGCCTATGATTTTTGCAGATATGCAAATCATCCATCTTTAATTTGTTCCTTGATACCTTTTTGGGGACAACCTCTAGGAATAGTTCCTTCATATAGCTCTACAAAGAGAAGCTGCTTTGGGAGGCATTCTTTGAACACCCTAGTGACAAGCTCCATCCAGTTAAAATCCTGTTTTCTTATTTCCTTTCCATCTCCACTATCTGTAGCACTTCAAGGCTGGGTGTTTTGCTTTGCCAACATATCTTTAGGATCTTACGGAAGCAGTATATATGGCAGGAATCAAGTTTTCTTGTGTGCCTCCTGCAAAATTGCAACGTTTTGAGGGCATATACCACTATCTAGCAAAGATATTTGCAAGGTATCAGGTGGCCTGATGATTCAATTCCTGTTGTGGTAAAACGTCATCATCAGAGAAAAGGTCCTACAAAAATTAACAGCTCTCTCTCTTATTTACATAAATTAGCTGTAAAGCTATAACCCATTGCATGTTAACTTAAACTATACAATTTTCAACATACCTGTCCTTTTCGTAAAGTGACTCCTTTGTACCAAACGTGTAATTGTTTAATGGGTACCTGAGGTCAAATGACATATTTAAGTAACAAGGAACATTAAAATTATTTACTTGCTCACTTTTCCTTAACAAAAACTTGTCTTATTCAATTCTAGGCGTGTCATTTTCATATAATTACATAGGTTAGTCGAAGCTTTCCCCCCGTTGTAACGTTTTCAAGAAGTTTGTACGAAGGGTATTTGTGCACAGCTTCATAGAACGGTCAGGGGAATAAAATATTGTTAGTAGTATTGCCTTGTAGCTTGCAGATAGAGTAATAATGTAAAATGTCTTGTATAATTTAACGAAATATAGAAGAAAGGACCATGAGCTATGGCAGAAAGATAGTTGCAGAAATGTTTACAAAAACTGCAACACAAATTAGTTTATTCACGGATAAGATTGAGGAAGAAATGAAAAGAATAAACTGAATGAGCGATAGAATAAGGCTTGACTTGACTAAGATTTCGTCCTTGCCCGACACTTTCTACAGAACAACAACGATTTAAGGAAACCAAGGGACCTTAGTGATAATCCTTAGGCTGAAATAATTCTTTCGGGGGTTTTCTTTGCAAATCTACTAATGGTGCTATACTCACAGGTTAATAGTCTTTTCTACAGTAGTTTCATGACCTGTGGTATGTTTCGTGATGCTTCCTAGGCGTCCGCCTGCAGTTCGGGCTGGATAAGCTCTTCCAGTCGTGGCAGCCATCTTGTTTTCATTTACAGAATCACGTTGTTGAGCATGCGCATGCGTTTCTTTCTAACTGAGGTAACTCTGAAAATACGCAAGTTTGAAAGTTTTCGCAGGTTTTCTCGAGTTTTCGCCAGCTCTGCGAGGTTTTGTTGAATTTATCGAATGTTTTCACTATAAAAGCTAGTTAAAGCATTATTCAACCTGTACGGGGCTTCAGAACACACTTAGCTTCTTCTCCTTTATGCTTAGCATTTTCTCCCATTATGCTCCGAATATAAGTGATTAGAGACGAGTGCCACACTCGAAATCAGTTCAGTTCAAATTGAAATGAAATTTTCCAAAATGGGCTTCGGAGAGGACCCTGCTAGAGAGACACCATCCCGAGCCATGGCCTTCCTCGCCGTATTTTGCCGCAACAATTGTGTCTTGCCGTTTTCTTCCCTTCCTTTCCTTTTATCTTCTTTTTTACCGGGTTATGTTGAGGAAAGGCCATGGTGGCCTATACAAAGCCCCAACAAAGGAAGAAAGAAGAAAGAGAAGGGATAAGAGGAGAGAGAGATCAGATCATGTTTATTGATCTTAGATTTGAAAGATGGCAAGTTTTAGGACTCAGGAAAACAAGAAGGCAGGACGTCCCATAATTGCATGTTCTTGGGATGAATGTTGATTTGTGGGACAGAGTTCGTGGATTAGGCAGTGAAACTTGGAAGGGTGTGAATGAGTTGAGCTTCTGGTGGTCCTGACACACCTCAGAGAAACTGGAATAATATCCCTGATCTCCTGAGAACAATGCCAGTGAAAGTACCTTTTAAAGACGGAAAGATCTCCAACTAAGCAACAATGGGAAAGAGGTTGGAGCGATTTGGTGACGTTGGGATTTTGCTTTGGACTGGACTTTGTCGAGAAGACAGAATAAATTTTGGAGCATCACCCCAGACGTAGGAGCAGTACTCTAAAGAAGGACGGATTTGGAACTTGTATATAGATAGAAGGTGAGAAGATGAGAAAAACCCGCGGGCTCTGGCGAGGAAACTGATTTTCTGAGATGCATGTTTAGCAAGGGAATAGATGTGAATTTTCCAAATGAGATTAGATGAAATAGAAAGACCAAGTTGTGTGAAAGAAGCTGAAGTGTCCAGTTCATCACCATTCGTCAGGATAGGTGGAAAATTTTGATTAAGTTTGCGTGAAATGACAGCCTGTTTCGTCTTGCTTTGGTTGAACGAAACTAGGTTGTCTTTACCCCACTTCTCAATAACTGTCAGATCATTGGAGATAAGCGAGGCTGAAATGTTTCTGTGGAGTTGGATATCGGTGGAAGCATGGTCATTTAGATTGAATGAAAATGAACAACTTAGGAAGGTATCATCGGCAAAGGAGTGAATGCTAGAAGACGTAGAGGTCAGTAGGTCGTTTATGAAGAGAATGAAGAGTACAGGGGAGATTACAGAGCCCTGGCGTACACCAGCATTGATAGAGTGCAGATTGGAGAGGAAGCCGTCCACTCTGACGGCAATTGACTTATCAGAGAGGAAACTACCAATCCAATTAATGAGAGTGTGATGGAGACCAAGCATCGGCAGTTTAGCGAGAAGACCCTTGTGCCAAACGCGATCAAAGGCCTTGGAGATATCGAGAGAGATCACTCTGCTCTCACCACTGGATTCTAGAGCAGAGAATCAGACATTGATAGCACAAGCAAGAAGATCGCCAGTAGAACTGGCTTTTGGAAAGCCATACTGGTGATCAGAGAGAAGATTGAATCCAAAACTTGCCATCTTTCAAGACTAAGATCAATAAATTTGATCTGATCTCCCTCTCATCTTAGCGTTTCGCTTTCCTCTTATTTCCTCTGTTGGGGCTTTGTGTAGGCCACCGTGGCCTTTCCCCATTATAACTCACCAAAAAAGCTATAGGCCAGGTGCTGGACAGTAAGAGGGCAAAAGAGCTGTGCTTCAGCTTCCCTCGCACTTAGTCGAAATGTGCTCTAGAAACTATGCTAACTGTCCCTCACCCATAAACATAGCCTTATCTCTGAGTATTGAAGCCGTCTTCTCAGAAGAGTAATGCTTTGATGAATCACAAGGGGCTAAGGCCGGTGAGGCATCTGAAGTTAGGCAAATCAAACACTGCTAATGGAATTTTTCTATTTCAACTTAATTCAAACTCCATATTGTTCAATCTATAAATCACTGCTATTGATCGATTAATTTCCACAGGAAGAAAAGTTCAAATTTGTCAGGATAAAGTTTGAATGGCAGTTGAGAAAATGCCAAAGTCTAGATTTTTGTCTTTGTTGGATACATTGAATTTTTCAAACTTGACCGCCTGCGAATTCGACCGGTGCATTGAATCCAGGTTGGTCTTAGGCATTGGGACTTGCCTAGGGGCATTCTGCCACTAAACCACGAATACATTGGCAAACCGTAACCGTACAGGACGCGAAAGGATTCAAAACCTGACTGTGAATGGCCTAGCAGGAATGTGTTCATACCTTTTTCAAAACTTCGTAAACTTAACATACAAATGCAAAAGCCTCTCCAATAATAGGTAATTTGTATTCGGCTGGCCTAATTACAAGCAGTTTTAAGCAGAAGAATAAACGATGAAAGGTACTGTATGTGATTTTAAAAGAGAAAGAGCTAAAGGACGAACGAAAACTGTTAGTACGAGAGAAGGTCTGGGTAGTTCAGGGTTCTATTGCGCGTGCAGAATATGTAATGGGTAAGAAAATAATAAAAATCATAGCAATGTCTGTAATAATGATTATAAAACCTGCTGTGGTTCCGTGCTTGCATGAGGCTGCATTGCTAGGTACAGCTTTCATTTTGACAAGAATGCTTGGCATCTCAGGGTAGGGTAGAACTCCGATGTCGAGTGTAAGATTCCCATCATAGGATGGTGCTCATCAAAAAGAAAGCACAAGTATAACCGTAATAATTATAAAAAGACATTGCACCATGTATCCACGCAGCTAAAAGGCGCTTTATGTCATAATGCACAAGGGCGGGTAACGTAGCTTCTCGTTGTTGGATAACCCACCTTCAGATGACCCACCTTCAGATGACCCACCTTCAGATGACCCACCTTCAGATGACCCACCTTCAGATGGTATGGAAAACAGATCGGCACAACACAATTAAGGTAGATACTCTCAAGGGTGACAAAAGAAAGGAAATCACTGGTAAGTGAGTTCATTTTTTCATTTATTGATACTCTACAGTGTTGATACAGGTCAGATAGAAAAGTTCTATTCACATCAGAAATAATTCAACGATCTCACAGTTGTAAATCATTGCACATATATACACATTGGCTGGGTGCTACCGATCTAACGATCGAGATCACGCGCCCATATAAGTGGAGGGGGGCAGGGGAAAAGCTTGCACAAACGGAAAAGCTTACGGGGAAGAGATGATATCCGATTAAATGATTTTGTTGTGTGTTCTCTTAGCATAGCTTTGAAGTACAGGGCAATGTATGTTCAAGAAGGGATACCCTGAAATAACTGGGGTCCTGATGCACAAGGACAGTGATTATGTCGGAATATTCAAGGCAGGGTGTGCAGGGCTAAAAGACTACGGAAAGGGAGGGGGGACGAAAAACGAAGAAAGGGGCGGGGAAGCTTTGACTACTTTTTCATTGCGGTTAAATGAATGTAAATAAATGTATTGATGTAAACAATTTGGTGTTGATATTGCTCAGAGAATTCCAAATTCTTCTTTTTAGGAATGAATATAGTTGTGCGAATCGGGGCAGAGAATGGGGGTTCAAGTAGCGTTTGAAACTTGCATTGTAACAAGAATTATTTCCATGTGAGGGGATCGCTTAGTGGTGGTACAAATAAACTAGGCATAGTGGTCAAAGCCCAACTTCCAACTCACGCCTGCAGATGCAGGGAAGAACGCACATAAAACTTATGGAGCATCCCTTTTAAATCAACTCCGGCTAAAGGGCTACCCTCCTTAATCTAATCAAAATGAAATTTGACTTCCAGACTGAGCTAAGGATGGTCATCGACTGAAGTAATGATCACCCGGTGCATTATATCGACAGAAACTTCATCCTTGTCCTTGACACGAGGTCGGTCGTGGTTAAAAACTTGGCTCCAACATTTCGTTTTTAGTAACACAAAATTTACATCTTAGTATCTACTCAAAGATGTATTGACTTATGGCCCATGGATATAGGTTTGCCATAAAGGGGGCTTTGGTACCGGCGTATCTTAAAATGGGATGAATGAGGCAATTCAATTTCATATTTCGAATCCTGTTTCCCAAAGTGAAAAATTAATACAAAAATTCAAAAACTTCTCAGATTCAACCAAAACTCTCCCTTCCAAAGTGGGAATCATACTTTTATACAGCAACGTACAGAGTAGGGTAAAAAAGGGTCGATTATCAAGCTGCATACTCCTTTGCACAACACCCCCGGCCGGCGCACTGGTACTAGCTATAGGCATCCTTCAAAAAATTATAGAACTGGGGTGAGATGAACATGTGATTTTCTGATGTCAAAAGGGCTTTGCAGAGAAATTTTGGGGCCGGGTATGATACATTGAATTTACCATGGCGATGGGGGGTGTCATTTATGAATCTTTAGAACAGATCTCATTTGAAACAATCCGGAAGGTGAATACGAAATTACAATATATATATATATTATATATATATACATAATTCCTATATATATATATATGTATATATATATACATATACATAATTCCTATATATATATATATATATATATATATATATATATATATATATATATATTTATATATAGGAACTATGTATAGACCCGGTTACACTATCACATTCAGAACATCGATCGAAAGTTTTTTCCTCAACATGGATTAAAATTCGACACAACAAGCAAATGCACGCAATTTGACGCGGTGATTTACAATGTCGCGTTCTCTCCTTGTCCGCGATCACGGAAAAAATGCGAATCAAATTTGTACCTGAATGTGATCGTGTAACCAGCCTTTGCGACATGAACATACGTAAACATTGGTACAAAGCAACAAATTCTCCAGATCATGTTGTCAAAGGACAAGACCCGGTGGCGTCCTTCACGGTCAACATTGCCCGAAGAATCATTTATACTCTGGGAATGAAAAAGTTTAGGAAACTGCATTCACCATTTTTGTTACTGGTACAGCTACACCGTGAGCTTATTAACTGAATCATACGAAAACTACTTTCTTCATCTACTTGTCATATGAAATCAGTTTAATTACGGGAATTAAATCACCAAGGGAATATATTAATGGGGATTTGATAATGAGTTGGTGCCACCGGTGCACGATAGTGTAAACCAAACATCTGGCAGTGTGTTTAGAGCGACTCCGCGAATATGATGATATCAAGTCAACAAACGAAGCTTCACGTGAAAAATTGTGCACCATATTTGATTCGAACGCTTAACCATTGAGTCAAGGCGTTGAATACTGTTACGTATTGTCAAGTTTTTGAGTACAGGGTTATATCCATCTCGGTTCCCTCAGGTGATCGGTCAGATGACGAGACTGGTACATTCAGAGGCTAAACTTGATTTCGCTTCCTTGGTTAGTAGGATACTGGTCATTAGCCCAAACCGTGGAAATTCAGTACCTCTTTCAATTTCTAAATTTGAAATCACGAAATCTGGTTACAGCAAGTAAAAGAATTTTCAAACCGATCAGTAAGCGAAGCTTCTCTCGTTGGCCTTCAATCTACCTTGGCATGCCCTAATTGTATGACAAGGGCATTCCTCAATGGAAGCAGCATCTCACTGCGCTAAAACCTACTTCCGTGTGCTGTGCAGAAGACAAAAGCAACTAAAGTGCCATCATTCTGGAGGAGCTACCGATCTCGCAGCTCGGGGGGAAAGCCTATGATTTAGCCAATTTCTGGCTCCTTCTTAAAAAAAACCCAGAATTTACCCAAATTATACGACAATATTCTATACAGCGTTTTAATAACGCCATTAAACTCACGATAAATCTTTCTTGATAACACTACCATTTGTAAAAGCGCAAGACCCACGGACTTGAGGCTTTACCTCGAGTTTGATTTGTTTGTTTGGTGGGGCGCCATCACTATCAACTGTCTGCGAAACACCGCCAGCTGCATCACTGACATTCTGCTTGGTGGAATTACACTGCTGGCAGTACTGGATGCTTTCGCTGCTGGAATCAAGGGAGGTCGGCAACACATTTGGCAGCGGAGGCAGCGACAGGGCTTCAAGCTGGTCTTGTACACCTGAACCTTATGGGAGGAAAATAAAGAACAATATAATTTCCACTTGTCAGAGAACGATCAAACACCAATACAAATAGCTTAATCAAGTGCTAATTAATTGATCAATTAGTAAGATACTTTATTTGCAACTAAATAAGTCAATAAAGTAATCAGGAGCTATCTAGCCACTCATTCAAGGAGCCAGAAACCTTGCTGGATATGTCCACAACCACGAACCGGTGGAAAAGTCTCAGCTGCAAGACTGTCAGTGAAAACGTGCTTCGAAAGCAAACCAGAAACAAGCCCACACCTTGATCAATACCTATAACGGTCGTACTTTCAACAATGAATTATCAAATTGAAAAATTCGCCAATGAGTCTGAAAAAGGTTTTCTGGGTATATAGATCATTGATTATTCAGTGAATAGACTAGCTAATCAACCAGTCAATTAGTTAGGCAGTTGATTGGTTGGTTGATTAATTAGTTCATCGTCATCATCATCATAGTTCATTATCATCTTGATTAATTAGATAGCTAGTTAGTTAGTTAGTTCATCAAATAATTAGTTAGCTATTCAGCAAAATAGCTATTTGGTTGATTAGTGAATCGACTAGTTCGTTGATTAGTTAGCAGGCTACGTATCTAGTTAGTTAGTTAGTTAGTTAGTTAGTTAGTTAGTTAGTTAATCGGTAAGTTCGTCTTGCTATAAGAACAGCATACTTAGCAGTGCTGTTTCAGAGCGCTAAATGAAAGGCGTTTGAATATGCATACCTCCAAGAAGCATCTCTTGCAGTAAATTATCGACTTTCGCCACACCAAAAAGCCGTGCGAATTGCAGTTGTTCCACCATTTGCACTGCCACTGACTGCAGGGTTGGCAACAGCAGCAGCAACTCTCCGAACTTTCCTTTTGGCACATCGTAGCATTTATCGTTGATGTAATCTTCAAGAGAGGTGTGGACTTCGAACCGTAATGATTTAATCTTTTTTGGGTTGCTAAGCCCCTTTGCATCTGGAAATTGATGAAAGGATGATCACAATTAACTGCCTTTACAACATCAGATAGAAAGCTGTAAAAGGTATCGATACCCAGATTTAAAAGGTCAAAATAGTCTGCTTGTAAGGGAACTCTTAACTATCGCGGACATGGAGCAACTGATGATCTGCAACGAGCCCGCAACAATGGTCTGACTTTGTACGTGCTATTTCATGAAGTGATCTTAGGAAACCGAGGTGTCATGATGCCTCAGTGGTAAGATTCTTGCTTCCCGCGCATTGATCCTATGGTAAGTGGTTTGAATCCACCCTAATCTAAACTTTCACCGAGAGTGAAGAGAGCTGATAGCTCTCTTTAATTTCGGGCAAAGAAACCAAGAAGTACGATCACATCCAGAGGAAGGTCCTGGAAACTGCTCGATAAGCAGAAACTTCTCGAGTGTCCATTAAGAATAGCACAAACATAAATATACAAATATATATAAATAAATATATATTCATAAATATATATAGTCTCTTTTTTTCAGTGGGCTATGTTGAGGAAAGGCCATGGTGGCCTATGCAATGCCTCGACAAAGGAAGAAAGAAGAAAGAGAAGGGATAAGAGGAGAGAGAGATCGGATCACGTTTATTGATCTTAGATTTGAAAGATGGCAGTTGTAAGATTCAGGAAAGCAAGGAGGCCAGACGTTCCATAAAACTGCATGTTCTTGGGATGAATGATGATTTGTGGGATAGAGTTCGTGAAGTAGGAAGTGAAACTTGGAAATTGTGTGAATGCGTTGAGCTTCTGGTGGTCCTGACACGCTCAGAGGAACTGGAATAATATCCCTGATCTCCTGAGAACAGTGCCCGTGAAAGTGTCTGTAAAAGATATATATAAAAGGAAACCAACGCTTTGATGGAATCACATGAATAGGTCCCTTAGGGGCCATCATATGAAAGTAAGAACGACGTCCACGATGAATTCCTTTGACAATAACCTGAAACATCCTGGCATTCATACACTCAATCATTAACTTCATCAACACACAAACGTCGGTGTCATATGCAGGGTAGAGGGAAAAGATAGGGGGATATATCGAAGTGGGCTGATCTACCCCAGGGAGAGATACACTTGACATTCCACAATTAATCATTTTTTACTTCGCACGACCGTCTTCTTCATGATATGACCATGTCATGTGATTTCGATGACTCATGATGTTTTCAGAGATTAAAAGACATTATCAGTTTATCAAGCAATTCGCGAACCTTCACCTCAACTTGAGGACTTTTTACTTTAAATCAGATATTAGGATTTTGATATTTCATATCATTGTTGTAGCTTTGTATAGGTCGCCATGGCCTTTCCTCAACATGATTTACTAAAAAAGGACAATTGCAACTTTAGATAGTTGGCTGTGATTAATGCATTTACGATCGCAGTCGCCAACTTTAAATGAATAGTTTATCAATTTATTTATTCATCTACTTAGATATTATAATAATAAGTAAATACGTTCGCTGAGAGAAATTAAAAAATAGCATTCTAAGTACCATACTCCATAAGTGGTTCAGAGAACACCTTGATAGAGAGGTACCATCTTCAGCTATAGCAGGGATCTCCAGCTCGCAGACCGCGGGACGATACACTTTTGCCCGCGTCTTAAAATATAAAGAATGATATTTGAGAGCATTGGAATGTTTTTATCAGAGCCTTTCTTGCGGAAAACCTGATGCGGCCAAGCCCCACTAAGACTCTGCCTCCAGCGGTCCCCAATTAAATCTAGTTTGAGACCCCTGAGCTACAGCATGGTGGGGTAGGGTGGTCAGTTCCTTTCGTCGTTGCATTGTACACCAGCAGTAAGCCAGGTACTCATCAACTGCCATGTGGACAGAAGGAGGGAAAAGATAGCGTGGGTTCATTCCGGGGCCTTTCGGGCAGTAGGCATGTGCTCTCACGGCTACGCCAGCCACCCTTCCCCGAGAGACATAAACAGAGCGGTAAAGAAGATACGTCATGCAAGTGCAGGGTAATATGTCATCCTTGAATCCGACAATCCAAATACCTAATTCGTGTTTGATTTAGTAAGACTTACGGCTCCCTTGCAATATTAACGAGTGTCTTTTTGGACACAGCCTGTTAAGCCAGGAAAAGCGCCCATTTCCAATAAACGCTTTGATGCATCAATCTTACAATGACGCATTCATTCCAAAGATAATTAAAAGTCAATCGTCAACTGTGCTCAACAAAGTCTTGGTTACCTCGTGCAAAGTACTGAAGTATCGAAATTGATATCAGAATCGAAAGCCGGTCATCTAAACTTCACCAAGAGTATGAATTACATCGCCAACGAATGTGGTCCGAGAAGCAACAACAGACCATTACCGGTCTATCTACTCAACGCGGTTATCTACACAAAGCGATCGAAATTTATGGGCTAGAACGTCACCAAAGTGGAATTTAATCATATATATTGGTATAAAAGCCTTCTAATCTGGTAACATCATAAAACCCCACTATAATACGCTTGTTCGATTTCGCTTGTGCTCTGCTAGCAAAGGCTGCAGTGTGATTGGCTGAAAGATTGCTCGCTTCCAGTCCCATCGAAAACCAAACAGCAACGATCGAAGGTAAGAATGAAATATTGGCCATGGATTATCCTGCTACTCTTAATATTCCAAAGACAACATAAATTATATCTTCTGTGCAATATTGAATATATTGATACTTCTTTGCGGATCCCGCATTTCCTCGCCTTTCAATTCGTTAGTGGGAACAAATTCCATATTTTTATTTTCGTCATTACCCGACTTGCTCTTATGAAAAGATCTCCAAAATGACGTAATCATGTATTGATTTTCTGTGCAGTGTTGGAGTTTCTACATCAAAAACATTTCTCCTATCGCTCTTCAATCAAGGAAGGTGGAAGGTCATGATTTAATAATGGAGATAGGCACTTTGAAGATGGATGATGATGCGAAAATTGAAGCAAGCAAGGGAACAGCGAAACGGGGGTGCGACAGGAAAGCGAAAAAAGATGACAGAACATGGCAAAGTCATGTTATTATTTTCCCAAGTTTATTATGCTGGGGAAGGCCTTAGTAACCTTTAGTAAGGCCCCAAAAAAGGAGGAAAGAGAAAGGCTAAGAGAAGAGGGGATAAGATCAATTTTGTTGATTATAAAGTTGGAAAAAGACAAACTTTCGGATTTTAGGAAGGAAAAGGAAGGTAAAATCAAAATTAAAAACACGCCTCGTTTACGCATAGCTGTCTCTGCAGACGGCGACCCTGGTGTTTTGTCTCTGTGCAACGCACTTAGGTTAATCTCTAACGATGAATGAATCGATTATCGAAACATAACCTTTGCATAATGTCATATGATGATGATGAAGTAGGCTCACGTATGCGCTGTTTTCGCAGCCAATATCCTATGAATGTATTTATTAGTTCCGAACGGTCGTTATAAATAGTTAGATCTCGTAATTGCTTGTCCGTCACACGAATGCTTCCTTCTACGGGCAATTATATTGGGTTCTTAGTACCCATCTCAAACGAATGACTTACATGAGGTACAGGATTATAAAATCAGATTCACAGATTAGCACTTTCAGCTCCAAAGTCCAGAAATTCCGTTTTCCATTCAAGCGACCAAGGACGGATTTCGAATTCGTGAAGGCGTCCCCTGACCAGCCACTTCCTGCTCCCACATTTATAATCGACCCATTTTCATGCTTACTGGTATTCTCCGTTGCCAAATAAGAGCTTACGGCACGAATAAACAAGACACCTATCTCACAGTGTTCCATCAACGTCCTCCCCCAATGACCGACCCCCTCCCCCCGATGTGACCGCGCCTAACGATTTGTGTACCCTACAGTGTATTCATTTATATTTACCATTAATTAATTTCGAGTGAGCTGTAAGGGTTCCAAGCTATTCAAAGCAAATTTAAGCCTACTATGCAAGCCGCATCCAGGCAAAGGATCCAGGTTTAACGTCCCTTCCAAAGGACTGTTATAACCTAGCTTGGACTTGAACCATCGACAAAGCTATCCTCCGTCTTCTTATCTTACAATACATCCACGTATATTCAAGTCTAAAAGATACAAAGACTGTTCACGATACATAATTATGATGGTGGCAGGGAAAAAAGAATCCCAAGTGCTACATTGCGACTGGTAAAACCAGTGTGAAACCCCATTCCAGAGTCTCCCATATCTGACCTTCTGATTCAGAAATCTCTTACAAAACCATGACAAGTTATGATCATGCATACCTGGGTTAAAAAATATCACTGCCTTCAAGCATGCATACTCCGTGTCATCCAGCTCGAGGTCGACCATTGGCTGGATCAGTTCATCCATTGTCCTTATTGCAATTTTGCGTATGTCGACCTCTGGGTGGCTTCTACTGATAACCAGTTCGTTGCCAAGAAGCAATGCATCCTTTATTGCCATGGATCTCTGGGAGACGCCGAGGATAAGGTGCTCGCTGGCATGGGCTCGCAGTAACGATACCTGATCGTCCAAAGGTAATTCACAGAATACCGGAATGTACTTGGCCCATTCCACGAGCACTAATAACTGTTGTTTCATTGACTCGACAATGTCGTTGATGGTGGCTTCTCGGCTCAGATTCAGTTGTTCTGCAAAATAATCGTACTCCATTTCAGACTTTCACTCTCCACAGAAAAGGGATGTAGAAATTGGGACTGGGCCAGGAATGTGACATGTAAGAGGCAAGAGACAGTGGCAAGAAGCATGGGCTGGGAAAAGGCAGGGAAAAGTGGAAGAAACAGGAACAGGAGGAAAGGCAAGGACAAGGAAACGAGGGATGGACCGGGGAAGAAGTGGGAACAAGGACCGGTAGGTAGGAGAAAAGTCAGGTAAAGAGGCAGGGACAGCGGCTACAGGGAAGGGGGAAGTGGCAACAGAAAACAAACCGTTCCTTGCTTTCATCCTAGGAGATACAGATACGATTGGCATTCCCATTTCGTCATCTAACGACAAGCCATCAAGATTTTTGCACGATACATGTCGACTACCTTTGTACAATTTCTGATGCTTCGTACTCTGAAAACTTGTAATGTGAAAATTTGCGAGGCTTGGGAACATGATAACTGGTAATCTACAGTTTGAAAGAAATTCTGACTGGAAATATTAGTTCAAAAAACCAGATCAAATTCGTTCCCCTGAGTTGTTAAGTGCTTGAAGGAAAATGGTGTTAATTTTCCAAACCAACATGCAGCACTTTCAATAGAACGGAATGGAAAATTTACATGGATCTATGCATAGCGAACCTGGGGGCGACTTGGCTGGCCTTGAAAGAATTTCAGCCGAAAGGAGAATTTGAGGCGATAGAAGTTTGTCTGACTCGTCACAAGATTTCCTTGTAATTTTATCCCTCTCGTTTTGAACAGCTGCAAAAAAGAAAAGAACTCATATATTGACACATTAAACGAACAACACAAGACAATTAAACTAATTTCAGATTGAGTTTCGGAGTGGGAAGGCCGGTGAAAATTTTCAATGCCCTCGTAAATCAGCTCCGGCTGACGGTATACTCTTCTTAATTAAATCAAATAAAACGTAACAGCCTTCTAGATCCAAGTTTCAAGATCTTGAGAAAGCAGAATGGGAATAAAGAGGAGCGAGAGGGCAAATTTATCTTCGAAAAATAATACTATTTTGTTTGGTTGCCGTGGAAGGGTAGCTCAGTATTAATGTAGTTGCTTACTGATACTATTGCTTGTGGTTCTGACCCATCTCAAACATAACTTTCACCAAGAATGGTTGCTAGCTATTTTTAATTCCAGACGCGTTACAATGTCACATGGAGAGGAATGACTAGGACACTGGTTGATAAGTATAGTTTTTTGTTGTGATAAATGCTTCCTTCGAAAAAAATATTTGAATTGGCTAAAAGCTCTGACAACGCCCCCTTGACTAAGAACTCAACATTTCCATTAGACATGATTTCACATTTTTCGTATATCATATTTAATTCTTTTAAGGAGGGTTGACCTTTAGCATAAGCTGTTTGCAAGGGGCCCTCCAACAAAAACATTAACCATAATCTATGATAACGGCAAGAAAAGTAAATTAGATTAAATCAAACAATAAATCATTGGTTACAATAATTAAAACTAAATGCTACAAAATTTAAAAAAATGCTCAATGATCGTTTCTATGGTCATACGAACCACCTCACAATTGGTGGAGAAGGGAGCCATCACAATACAGGGAAGGTAGGCATGCATGGGGGCTTGAGAAATTAGAACACTGAGAGGACAACAGAGGAGGTGGCAAGAGAAACGCAATTGAAGAGATAGAGCCCCAAAAATAGCAAACAAATTTAATTTAGATCTAACTGCTGACTGGGTAAGGAAACAATTTTTGTAAAACTCATTGCTTTACCAGTAGTTGGTAAGGGTGGTTAGGCGTGCACCCAATGCATTACAGGCCACAGGTTTCGTTCTAAGCTTATGCAAATTTCTGGATCTACTCTACTTGTTCACCCAATGATAAATGAGTACTTTGTGTAAAACTGGCGGGGGGGGGGGGGGGGGGGGGTGGGAGTGACGCAAGAGAAGGAACTTGCCACCTCATCTCACAATACTGCTGCTAAGAATAGTCTCAGGATAGCTCAATGGTAAGATTCTCGTGCATTGGTCAGTGGTTTGAGTCCCACCTCACCCAAACTTTCACGTGAGGAGAGTGGCCAGCTCTCTGTAATTCCAGGCGTATGAATCATAAGGTGTGGTCACATCGAGAGGAAGGACTTGGACACTGCTCGATAAGCAAAAAGCTTCTCAGTCTTCAAATGTTTACCTTTGACATCTAGGTAGGATCGTGTACATAAAAAAAAGAAAAAAAAAGAATGGTCTCTCTAGCAAGATGCTCCCAAAAATTTATATTGATTGAGGGAGTCATAAATTACTGTGATAAAAATGCCATAAATTGTTCACATGAAAGGATTTGACATGTCTGTTATGTTACATGGAATTCTTCTGGCCTTTAATAGTAGAAAAGGAGATACTAATGGAGCCTTTAGCAGAGGAAGTCTAAGGTTTCATTTTACAACTTATGAGCCTGACACTCTGCCACCAATGGGTGGGTGATATGGAAGATACAGCAAAGAAGATAGATACATATATGTGGTTCCTACCTTCCTTCTTCATGCCAACATTGACGCACTTTTTCAGCCTGCAATATCGGCATTGATTCCTTTTGTCTTTAGTTATGACGCAGTCTTTGGAGAAACGGCATGAATAGACATGATTCTTTCTGACACTTCTTCGAAAGAACCCTTTACATCCATCACAGCTTACTGCACCGTAGTGCTTTCCTGTAGCACGATCTCCGCAGATCAGACATGAGCTACTGTCGTCTTCACCTTGGATGGAGAACAGAGTTTGTCAAATATGCATGCACAACTGTGCAAATACAAGCAAGAAAATGGCCTGTTTTTTGATAAGACAACAAACAAGCTAAGAGGACAGCCAACCATTTCAGATTATTTATCATTAAGCTTATGTTCATTGGTGCAAGCTCAGCCTTATCCCCAATAACACTTTAAGAGGGAGAAAACTTGATTCTAGATATACAAATACATGTCAAAAACATATAAAACATAAATACATATATATTTACATAGAAAAACAGAAGAGAATAAATAGTATTAGTCTAGAACTCTGAGTTTCATGTGTAACAATCTTCAGCTAAACATATACCCATATATATACATATATACATATATGTTATATGTATATGTTTAGCTTAAGATTGTTACACATGAAGCTCAGAATTCTAAACTAAAACTGCTTTTTCTCTCTCGTTATTCTATCAATTGCTCTAGTCCTACTATTGGACACTCTTGGCGATTTTATCATTTGTGTCTTGGACATATTCACATAAGTATATATCTATATATCAATTTATTGATACGTAGAAAGACATACACAAATGCGCGCATACAAACATACAAATGCATGTGCTAATTCATATATTCATAAATATATATATATTTGAGGCTTCTGCCATTGGAAACAGGTTCTGCAACAAAATGTTAACTTTTACAGGATACTAAATGACTTGATACTGGATGTTACATGTTTAATTTCTCCACAAGACTTATTTTCCTTAACTTTCCCCAATCATTAGAATGCACCTCCTTTGCAGTCTCTCTCTCTCCTGTTTGCCTTTGATAGGCTTAAACCTAAGGGATTGCTTAAAAAGGCAGGTAGAAAACTCTTTCAGCCACAGATAGAATGAATGAAGTCAATAGCATTGAGACATGGGATGACAACACAGGCCAGAGTACAGCAATTCCCTTTAAAAGATTATTTAGAGAGCTATGAGAGGATTTCCATGTCTCATTGCTTATCATATACTTTAAGTTTTTTTCTAATTTTCTTGCCTTTAGTCTTTAACCCTGTCACCAGCACTTAATTGTTCAATTTGATCTAATTTACTGTTTGTTTCATTACCATAGATTATAGTTGATGTTTTTATTGGTGGGTACCCTTAAAAACAGCTTCTGCTGAAGTGCAACTCTGTTTAAGAGTATTAAATATGAATATGAATATTTTGTTTGACTAATTCATAAAAAAATGATGTCCTTTTCAGCTATGGTTGATGAAACTTCAAATGAGCATTTGTACAAGTTAGCAATGGGGTCGGTCCTACTAACGTTTAGCTGTGGTGAATGTTATCAAGACCATTTTTCTTCAGTATTGCAATAAAATTGTGTTGGCCCAACATCACTGGGATACTCTGCAAAGCCTAATCTTTGTTTGGAGATGTGCCTGGACAGGCCTGACATGTGCAAGTGAAAAATTACCTGCTTCAATTAATACCTAAATGCCCAAATACATTTAAAATAAGATCTGGCTACAAAACAACTGATTTGAAGCAACACAATAACTTATCAGGTTCCAAAGCTCTTTTATCAACCAATTATGACATTCTGGTTCTGAAGGGATGTCCTGGCTGAAGGCAGGGAGAGGCCTGACCGAATTTCTTTCCAATGTGAAAACCTTTCCACAAATGAGAATTGAGTATATCTGATTCCTGGGAACATTCCCCAAGTCTCAGCTTTGCAGAAACAAGATGCAGGGCTTCAAGTCTTTTCTACTAAGCTTGGAGTCGAGTTGAAGAAACCTGCAAACTCATATTTGATGTGAAAAGATGTGATCCTGTTATATATGACAACCACTGTTTTCATTTCATTTCATTTTGATTTAATTAAGTAGGGTAGCCCTTCAGCCAAGCTGATTTACAAGGAGCCCTGCTATAATATTTTTTTAAGAGGATACTCTTTCCCCCCATAGAAAATGGCTTTGAATGCCATTCAGCAGAATTTCTCAAAAAATGGAGGATTGAAAAATCTGCTCAGCACTGGATCTGGTCATATTTATTCCTTTTGAACTACCCTAAACCTTATCGCAATGATATCAAAAACATGTTTCATGTCAGGGAACAGAATCCTAACACTTATCTTCCCTCAAATCCAAAATCAGAAGACTTGATCTGGTCCCCTCTCCTCTGATCCCCTCTTTTCTTCTTCACGGGGGCCTTGCTAAAGCCTCCAGGGCTTTTCCCCAACATAACAAACAGAGGAAAATGGCTCCTGTTTCGAATCATAAATGGTGGCACGTGGCCCTGTGATACCCTTTTTGTCGCAGGAAGGTTGCTTCTAGCCGTGGGAGAAAGGGATAGACGGGTTCCTAATCCGGTTTCAAACACGTCCAATAAACAGATCTGGCGTGACATAACAAATAACAACGGAAGTCACTAGATCTGCAAATCGAGAAGCCTATTGTCATTGCACAATTTCGCAGGCAGTGTGGTAACGATCAATGCGAGATTCAGCACTGAAACAATAACAAAACCGGGCACTCATTCTTGTTTACGTCCTTTTCCAGATGTACTGCTAGCGATAAACAGACGGGTTGGCATTTCCTTGCAATTGGTAAGGGTCCCTAACCTCCCGAGTTTGGAGCGGTTGAGCACCATAGCTGTGCAAACCACAATGCCGGGTTACCTCGGAAATTGACTCAGTTCATTCTATATCCTCTTGGATGACTGTGAAACTCAGTTCATAATTGTTTACTGAATATGTTGAGAGGTATAATACCAGTTAATAATAAAAGAAATGAGAGCACGCTTGGAAATTCCAGGGGGGAGATATGCACCGGTTTGTAAACGTATCCCTTTTCTGTTTGTTCAAAATGCGACCACTGTAAATGGAAAATTTATCAGTTAACTATTTAAAACAGCAAATGCTGATAAGATGTTAGAAAAACAAGGCTTTAATGAGCAATAACGGAACGTAGGATCGAGACTTTCAGAAAAAAAGCCGAACCTCCGGTAATAGTAGGGATTTTGCTGATATTGTGTATTTTCTTATTCTCGTGAGTCATCAGGGAAAGAATAAACCAATAACACCTCATACCCTCGCCAGTTATCGCAAAATGGCCATAGACAAACTGCTACTTCCTCGCAAACTAATCATGTGAATGAGATATAGAGAAGTGGGCAAAAAGAGGCCTACTATCTTACCGGTTTCGCTGGCATCTTCTGAGTCCTCTTTGCGACTCATACTGTAGCTCTAAGGGTTCCAGCTTCTTACATATTTCATTTGTCGATATTAAAACGCTTTTCTTTAATTGAAGCAAGTATTCATGGGTGAGAATCTCTCAAATCTTCGCTTTGCAGCACCAGAAAACAAGTATTCTACTTTTAAGATGACTTGAGGCCCAAATGCGATTGTATGAAGAAGGACTACTTGATTCTGATTGGCTAAATATCTCAAGCTGCGAAATTTGATTGGTTGGTACAAAGCTTCCTTTGTTCTTGAAAACAAAACTCTCATGTGAGTGGCAGTCACATGACAACACAAAAACTGGAACAACCACATCTCAAATTATTTACAACACAGGAGAAAACATACCAGAACAAATGCGATGGGGCAGAGATTTGCAATATCGAAATTTTCCTTTGTACGAGAAACTTTTGCGGTAGTAAAAGTATTCACTAAGCAACTTAGGTATTTAGAGCAGACGGCCATCGCTTGTCCCCCTAACGTGTCCCATGCTCTAAATTGAAAGGGACACTGACGCCCTTGTCCGTAAAGAGATAGTTCTATTACGAAGGGTCAACTGTTTCAAAATGAAGTAAAACCACATAAATCAGCTTCCCTTTATGTCGAATCGAAAAATCTGTTCAAGTATAATATAAGTCGTACTGTTTGAAAGACTTGAAAATTTAGGAAGTCCGGAAGACAAAGGATATATATATCCATGAATCATCAGCTGCAGAATTTGAATCAAATTTAACATTAAATTCATGTTATACTAACCCAAAATTTTTACTAATTGATATAGCTACATAAAAAGACGATAAAAATGTGCCTGCTTTCCCTTTGATCGTTTTTAAGTTAAGATTTTCCTTTTCTTTCCTTTTTTTTTAGTGAGCTATATTGAGGAAAGGCCATGATGGCATATAAAAAGCCCCCAATAAAGGAAGACAGAAGAAAGTGAAAGGCTAAGAGGAGACGGAGATAAGATCAAGTTTATTCATCTTAGATTTGCAAGAGGGCAAATTGTAGGATTCGGAAGAGGAAGAAGAAGGCAAGATGACGAAGACTTGGACGGCGGGACAGAAATGAATCCAAGAATGAACAACAACAGCAATCCAGGCAGATGAGACAATCCCACGTTAGGTTAGCGCTAATCCGGGTTACACTTTGTCGTGTAAAGCGAGCCAATCTGGTTTTAACTTGGGTTACAGAATTCCTGCCCCGGAGGTGGGTTGAACCTGGGTTAAGTGCCGTGTTAAGTGAACTGAAGACAAGTCATTGATTGAAGCAAATGAAATATTCGAAATTATGGAGGGAGAATGATTTAATGCTTTGCTGTTCTGCCATTTCTGCAAGGATATTTTCTGTACCACGTGTAGAACAGTTAATCGTTTGCGTCAGGAATTTTTTCTTTTAGTGAGTTATGTTAAGAAAAGGCTATGGTGGCCTATACAACGCCTCAACAAAGGAAGAAAGAAGGAAGCGAAAGGCTACGAGAAGAGAGAGATCAGATCAAGTTTATTGATCTTGGATTTAAAAGATGGCAAATTGTAAGATTCAGGAAAGCAAGAGGAAGGCAAGACGTTCCATAAGTTGCATGTTCTAGGAACAAATGATGATTGGTGGGACAGAGTTCGTGGATTAGGCAGTGAAACTTGGAAAGGGTGTGAATGAGTTGAGCAGATGAATGAATGAGGATTTGGGATAGAGCATAGCAGAGAGCACAAAGAGTTGGGCTGAGGTCTCTGCTCTATATGGAACAAATATGTGTTTTTTTCATCCTACATGCTAATCAATGTTGAAAACTATAGCTTAGTTTAGTAAAATTGTCAATCAACGCGATTTGGCTTTTCCCATCAAGATTTGCACTGTCTAAAATCTAAGATCAATAAACTTGATCTGATCTCCCTCTCCTCTTAGCGTTTCACTTTTTTCTTTCTTTCGTCATTGGAGCTTTGTATAGGTCACCATGGCCTTTCCTAAAAATAACTCACAACTTGCCATGTTTCAAATCTAAGATCAATAAACTTGATCAGATGTCCCTCTCCTCATAGCCTTTCACTTTTTTCTTTCTTCCATTGTTGGAGCTTTGTATAGGTCATAATGGCTTTTCCTCGACATAACTCACTAATAAAAAGAAAAATATATAGACCATTATTAGTCCAGCTTTTGGATGTAACAAGACAGTCCAGACTGTAGCTGGTTCTAATACCGTGTAGTTGGAAAGAATTGGCGGCGAGAAGGGCATCCAGGAAAACATTTCCAGAAACCAGTTTCATTGAACTGATTTAAGGCAAAAATTAGAGTAAATCAAGCAGTTTGGTCACCCGGTTGAAATAGGATGCATCCAAGAGGCTTAGGGTGAAGAACACGACCCGTGAAACCTCTGCGTGTCGTAAAATGGGACATAAATATGTTGGTGACAGGAGTGACATCCTGAAGTAAACATGCAAGCAGAAATGCCACGAAGATGGGTACTTGATACCTGACATTTCACACCAGCGACCCTGTTTTGTTGGAAAAGCTTGCAGAAGAGGAAGAAATGCACCAAACAGTTTGGCTCTGAACCGATATGGGGAGAAGCCACAGAAAAATTTACACTGCAGAAGGTATTTGAAGTGGAAAAAAGTTTTAGGCCGAAGGTAATTCCTCAAGACTCTCGGTACTGAAAATCTGATGACTGATAAGTGATTTTTCTATTCTGAGTCCATGACTGCATTGGGAGGAGCAGAGGTGCGGCCAGTCATGATAGACCACACCCAAATTCCTTACAGGAAGCCTCTATTAGGAAAAGGAAACGGCCTATTCTCAGATCTTCATCGAGTCTTTCCCTCAAATGTGCCTAGAGGGAAAGTGGCTGCAGAATCAGTTACGGGCCAATAAAAATGAGTCGAGATCACTTTTGGCGGTCGATTTCCAGGGCACCAACGTGGAGGTTTCTGCATTCTCAGATAGGTAACTGCTATCAATAAACATTGACAATTTAATGTTGTTATTCAAACTAATGCTGTTACCAGCCCTACTCTTGTTGGGGTACAGTCAGGGACGCCGGAGCGGGGGGCATGAGGGGGGAAGCGCCCCTCTTGTCTGTCCTTCACTTGGAGGGGCAGAGGGAGGGGGCAGATGTGCCTTTTCAAACGAATAATAATTCCAAATGCAGTTCATTTCTATATAAAGATGAAAGAAAACTTTGAATATTGGAATGTTGGAATACGCTTGTATGCGCTGATCTAGCCTCTGAAAGTGCCCTTTCGAAATGTTTGCCCCCCTTGCCCTTTATTGGCTCCGGCGTCCCTGGGTACAGTGGCTTGTGGCTAATGGCTGGCTTGAAATCTATTACAAGGGTGAATTGAATCACACGAGATACGACCAGGCTGAAAAATTAACCCCAACCCATTTTTTAATTTGTGTTATAATTACTTTTAAAAATGTTGAAGGAAGGCAGGCCGTAAGCTGCAGCTGCTTCGCAGGGGCCCCCCCCCCCCATCACATTACAAAGTACACCAAGTAAAATATGGGCCTGAATCAAAAACTAATTGTAATTGAAATTTTCCTCTAAAAGGCTATTTACAGAAAGAATTATGATTAAATAAAATGTACAAATCTAGATACTACATGACTTAAAACATTACATGAAGGTAGCGTCTTCTCTTTGGATTCGGAATGAGAAAAGGGGGCCTGGTGAGAACTCAAGGAAAGTTTCCTCAGTTCCTCCTTCCGTCGCTTTGCTACTGTTACAGGATTCTGGTGCTAGAGGCCACAAGATTTCAAATAGAGAGGCGGGGAAACGAGACAATAAGGTTATCTATTTTGGGCATGACCTTTTGGAGAAGTATGGACAAGGTCTCAAGGCCTGCTTAAAATTCTATTTAATGCACATCAAAATCTTTGAAATTGAATAAGCGGATTCATGGTCATGTTTCAATTAATACACTTACCAGCAGGACAGTCGAGGGAGGTAGGTGGGGTGGAAGGTCCTGGGCCCGCTAAAAATCATAACCGTCTTAGGCGTTTCGGAAACCTGCTGGGGCCCGGTGCTATGAAATACCCCAGAACCTGCGCTGGCTCTCAACAGCCCTGGTTATAAGAGTATGAAACGTTAGATAATAGCTTAAGCAAGGTTATGAAATTTGCACCCACACATGAATCGAAACGTGAGAAAGTGAGAGGTCAACCAAGAATGAGCATTCTATTCACTGCGCATAGATCCAGGAATTTTCACACTGAAGATGCTTTTTTCAATGCCAATCATGGTATGAAACGCCAAATAATGACCGAAACAAGGCTATGAAATTCATACCTAGGTAAAACGCAAAATTAGGAACGACAAATGAATTCATGACTCCGAATTTCCATCCACAATTTTTCCGGCATTAAGACACATTTTGTTAGATGTCAGAACATTCCATTAAAGAGCATACCAATAGATGTTCAATAAACTAACCCAGACGTTTCGGATCCATCATCAGTGTAAAAGAAGAAAATGCTAGGAACATGTATAGAAAAAATTAGCGATAATAACAATAATGATAATGCTTTTAATAAAACTTATATTGTGCCATATATCCTTGGGGCTCATAGGCGTATAAAGTCGAAGTTGTGATGCGGTGTACTTATCGAAATGCGTGGCAGTTTTTACACTGCAACTCTTATAACAAGAACAAAATTGCAGAGCAACAATAAGTTCAAATCCTTCCTCTAAACGTAGCAAAGCACAGAAGATTGTAACTGAGTGTGATCTCATGGGTGAATTATTTGCAACGCTTTCCCGTTGGCATGGTCCCGTAATATAGTGGTAAGAATGCAGGCTTAAAACGCAGTTGTTAACGGCCTGAGTCATGCAAGGCTCCCAACGCGATCAGGGAAGAAGAAAGCAACTGGAAATCAACCCGTGAAAATCCATTTCCGGAGAAAAATTTGGAGCTTAGTCAGTTGTTTCCGCTGCGCTCAAAATCGGGAATCCTATGCAACTCCAGATACTACCGTTGAGTGATGCAATGGGAAACCATGTCATAAAAGTCGACCATATTGGAAAAAATTGGTACCTCCTTTAGTCGTTTCTGTTGAGCTCGAAATCGGGTATGCTATACAGCTCCTTCCTAAAGTCATACAGCACACAGACCAGCCCTTCTCAGGAAAAGGTGGTTGATATTTGGGTTTGCTTTCAATGAGTTCAACCGATTGCCTATCAGTGCAATCGCACTTCGATACTTAAGACCAGTGATTGCAATGTGTCAAGGTCATGGACATGCCCATTCTTGATCCCAACAAAGACTCAAACCGCAAATTGACCATACCATTGAATCTGTACACATTCGAGATCAATATACCCTATGTCACATGTCTTTGCAAAATAGTGTCAGTGAGTTTGGTTTCATTCAAACGAGAAATTTGAGAAGGCTGGTAACTTTTGCAGATGGTGACAATGGAACCAGTAAGCCTTGCTTCTGGTCTTGAACCAGGCTAACAAAGGAGAAACTCGCTGGCAAATTAGCATGCATATTTCCACCAGCAGACGGGGATGATCAAGAGACAAAATATTTGCATCAAGTGAAAGATTTGGTTTCATGCCTTAACGGCAAGACATTTCTAACTGTGCAAATGCAAGATAACTCTTAAACTTAGATGACGGTGGACTAAAATCTACGTCTTTAAGTTGATAAACTGCCTGCGTGTTCCACTTTGATGTGGCAAAATGACTTATTTGTGAAGATTTTCTCGAAAGCTATCAAGCCTTGCCTGCCCGTGTCGTGTCCACTCTTATCACACGTATCAAGAAAACTCTGTACACTTGATAGCTCGTTCGGCGGATTAGGGCTTACCTCGTTAAGCCGGTAGTATGCAAATCATGAGACATCGGTCTTTGGTACTGCAATCCCCCGCGGTTTATCAAAGAAGGCTTTTTCCATCCACGACTTGGGGACAGGAAGATGGCCTTAAGAATGGGGGAATTGGTTTGGCTCAAACAGGGCGGAAAACACCACAGCCTGTTCCCAAGACTCAGGCAGGGGGCGCTAAGGGGCTTTCCAAAGCCACCCTTCTGTTTTGCAGCCTTACACACTCTGTCGCACAACTACCGAATCTAATTATTCATCTTCTTTTTAAAATATCTTCATTTCCAATGCTATCTGGGCGTGCGACCGTGTTTGTGCGAAGGTGGCACCTACCATTGATACAATGGACACTTGTAACAAGAATTCATGTAAAATGCCCAGTGCTAATAAGAAAACGGGCCATTTGCAATGGTGCCGCAGGGCTGTGGCTCAGCGCACGGACCAATAACGAAGAGGGTCGCGAGTTCGAATCCTACAAATGAAACAACGAAAAACCCCATTGCTGAGGAAGGCTGAAGAACCTGTCTCACTCCTCTACCCAAAACAAATTATTTCAACGTTTACTCTGATTTCTGCTATAATCATGACCGAGAATGCTGTACAGAAGCAGCAGTAACAAAAAATATCCTGCCGAGATGCCATGAAATGAAATATTTCAGCTTCTTAAGTTAAGAACTCCCCTTTCCCTCTGTGACCACTGCAAAGACCTTAATCAACGCAAAATGATAGACCCCTCACACCCCCCAGGATTTAGCCTTTTCATGACGTATCGGTAACCTATTTTTCTCCTTGTTTCACTTCTACCAAAGCGACTTTGAAAGAAAGTTTTTTTATTCCAAGCGTGTGTTCACTTTGCAATCATCCTTGAAGCAGTGATGAATAAAAAATATCCAGAACTTCCATAGCAATAAAAATATGTTTACAGCAAAAACAAACAAACAAACAAAGAATTACAATTGAAACAAACAAATAAATTTCATTTAGCTCATGCTAAGCACGCATTCGTAACATGTACAAGGTCTTTATGTACAGATCTGTATGTATCGGAATATACAGCTGTGTTTGGATGCACCTTGCATAGTGATAAACCATGGACAACGAGTAAAAAATGACTACGAGACAGACCACCGTCCCACTTTCGCAGTTCGTCGTCGCTTTGATTTGGTCACACCAAAGTCTTGATTTTCTTCTGGTCGATTGAAAGTCCAGCGACAAACAGACTGGTCCCACTGTGGAGGAGAATATTTAGAGCATTATACGTGACCATATTTGCAACAAGTGGTGTTGTGGCGTAGTGGTTACGCATGCGGACTCACAACACAGGGGTTGTCAGTTCGAATCATACACGTGTCACAATTAAAAGGCCATTGGTGTGGAAGGCAACGGAAACCACCTCACAAAATATATTGCCTAAGAGAAACTCAAAGCCCTGTCTCTGATTCTTGCTAAGCTCGAAATCGAGTGTGCGACGCAGTAAATATTTGCAAAAAGAATATTGACAAACTGATGCATTCATCTATACACTGGTGCTGCATGAAATGCAAGCGTTGGATGTCATGGACTTCTTATTCGACCGATCCCAAGCCCAAAGAAATACAGCAAGTCAATCCACTTTGTCCTCCAGTCACTGGCGAGCATGACTTTTACTGTATCTAGGTGATTCACATCGTCCCCTGTTCCATGATATGCAAGAAACATTCAGTTCAAGGGTGCTGCAAAACTTCATTAGGGAGGTTTAGATCCAGCGTGAGTTCAAGTGCGCGTTCGAGGGAACCCCCGCGTAGTTCAAAAATCGTACTCGAAGTCGCACTAGATTTATCACCGTTTAGATTTCCTCGACGTAAACAAAGTTTCACTTTCCCCCTAAATTTTTATTTGTAGAAATGGAACTACGGCTTTGCAAATGAAGGATTGTGTATGCTTTTTCGGCGGCTTGCCTATCCATGTGGATATAGCGATATGATCCCAAGATTTGGCAGAAGCAAACCTGAAACTTGCTCAATTGTATACACTGTCCTGAGGTACATATTCACACAATTTGAGCACCTCCTGTCCAGTTTTCAGCAAAAATGGCTGCACCTGGATAATCTAACCGAATATGCAGTGGCAGTTCATAATAAATGCTATGCTCTTGATAACTGTTGGGGATTCATCGACGGAACAATTAGGCCAATCTGTAGGCCAGGTGAGAATCAAAGGGTTGTGTACAATGGTCACAAGCGTGTTCATGCCCTTAAATATCAATCGATAATAAACAACTCTCTTTGTGAAGTTATTGCTTTCTCTGACATTTTGATGATGACAAAGCTATTCGAAGTTAAAATATCTGGCCTCAAGAAACTCGTTCCATTCACTGCGAGATTTGGCTGAAAACTCGAACTGGACGGATGCGTATACCGCGACTTTCCAATGTGATTCTCGCCTGACGAACGTGTGATGCCCTGGGCAGATTAACTTCATCTAAATCTTAAAACCGAGTTTGAACTTTCGAAAACTATTCGGAGCAAAGCATTAACAAATAATTCCTGCTTGGAACCTTAATTAGTCATTAAGAAACAGGGATTAAAAGACAACGTCGTCATTTGTAATTAGAAAAATAGTGAATTTGGGATTCACTAAAATTCGGGAATTTGGGATTCACTGAAATTGAAAAAAAGCTGGCAACATACCGATGAGCTGACGATGGTCTGTTCGTATGGATGCCATGAAATGTCTCTAACGCATTGTTTCTTGGTTTCGTTAAGGGAAACGTGAAAAAACAATGAAGATCTTCAGGTTCTTTCTTCTAACTAGTTCAATAGTTGACGCTCCTAGTTCGTACGGTTAGTAAATTAAACATTTAAATAAGAAGAAAAAGGCAACTCTGCGTTGAAAAGACCAAATCTAATTCTTAAGCAACACGTTAGAAGAGTGTCTACGAAAGCAAGCCAGAAGCTACTTGCTCTTGCAAGCTTTTGTAATGTTATAGTTCAGTTACATTTTCGATAAATTGTGTTGAGGAAAGGCCATGGTGGCCTATACAAAGCCCCAACAAAGGAAAAAAGAAGAAAGCGAAAAGCTGTGAGGAGAGAGAGATCAGATCAAGTTTATTGATCTTAGGTTTGAAAGATGACGAGTTGTAAGATTCATGAAAGCAAGAAGAAGGCAAGACGTTCCATAAATTGCATGCTCTAGGGATCAGTGATGGTTTGTGTGAGACTGTCCATTGGTACTGATATTTTATGATGGACGCGTTAACGCCAAAATCAAATAAATCCAGGAAAGAGGATTACGAATAGCTTATCATGATAAGACTTCAAATTTTGAAGAACTGTCAACTACAGAACATTCAGTCTCTGTTGATCAACGAAATCTACATCTGCTTGTCATTTAAATTTATCGAGCAAGGATGAATTTTAATCCCTCCTTTATGAGAGAAATTTTTGCGGAGAGAGAAGCACAATACTAATTATGAGTTATGAGCAAAATCTACGCACAATGGCCTAGGAGCACAGCATGGTTTAGAGACTGTGAGTTTCGACCGTGTGTTTCCTAGGCAATTCTTCCACACAAAGCTTACAGAAAATTATGACAGTCAACTCTGTCTAAATCGAACTCTCTGGGGATCGTAAAAATGTTCGAATCACAAAAAGTTCAAACCACAAAGATTCGAATTATGGAGGTTTTTCGTTAAGATATTTTCAAAGGAACTGAAAAGTTTGTTCGAATTAGCAAAAGTTCGAATTACACGAGTTCGAATGAAACAGAGTTGACTGTATGATTTTTATCATTTTTATTCATTCTGGGTAACTGAAATGGCAATGCTGTTTATGACTGTCCCGAGCCGGTATGACCAGCATTGAAAATGCATTGTTGCGTTGAGAAAATAAAGAAAACTGAAATACTTGCATGAAATATCTTTCAGGGTGAGATTTCTCACCATTGAAAATAAATTCGGATTGGTTTAATTGATGAAACTTTTTCTGGAGAGAAAGAGCTCTTTTCGCTTCAACAATTTATAGTGACGTTTCGACAGCCTGCCGACACCATTAAGTTCAATTTATCGTCGTCAGTTCGCGGCTGAAAATGATGGCGGTAACAGGCCGACGAAGCACAGATTTAAGAAGCAGGAAAAGGCAAGCCGCCTCGTAAGCATGCCGTAGTTTCGGAGCGCATTTTTAATCGTGGAGAAAAGATACATGGCCTTTTAGTTTTGCAGCGATTCTCCCAGTAACGACATCATAAACTGCAATAAAAAAACGAACAATGTGATTCCATTTCAAGTTCAATTCAATTAAGTCCTGCAGGAAATGGAATTCTATCCATTCAATACCGCAGTTTTCCACCTAGATTCATTAAGACAGGAGAGTTCGTTAAAGCTTGCAGAAAGGTGATAAAGCTAACAGTTGCTTCCTTTTTATTCTTATGATGTGAACCTATAGATAAAAGTATCATTATCATGTCGATCTCTCTCTAAAGACCATCAGGTCGCGTGCGACCTCTGGCGACTCTATTCGCGTAGTTCCTCCACCCAGCCCTGTCCCTGCATCGGGCACTAGTCTCTCTCATGCCGATAGGTCATCCTGTATAAATATTGGTATTAGAATTTGGAATTGGAACATTGGGAACTCATTGGCAGAAAATATTAGAAACCAGAACTCTTTGGATTCCCTGAAAAGGGCATTAGATAGTCACTTTTGCACGCATTGGTGAGGTAGGGAGGCCACTGCCTTTCGTCACTGTACCTTACGTCAGCTGTGCGCGCTAGGTACCGCAACCACTATGCCACCTAAGGCTACATGGCAGCACACATGCTATCAGAGAAGGGAGAAGGGAGAAGGTCACGAGATCGACGCCCTGCGTTTTGAGACGGTGCCTTGAAGAACAGATGGGGAAAATGTGGGGGAGGGCAGCAGGCGGCTGCCAGCTGTGGAGAAGCCGTGTAGAGGCCTCCGCTCTGCAGTGGGGCGACAATGGCTGATCATGACAATGACCATGATCATGCCGTTGAACGCTACAGTAGAGAATATCTGGGAACTTTAAGAGGCAACCTTGTTACCATGAGAATTCTACTCAATTACAAACTGGGTATCTTAAAAAATGCGGTTAATTATGACAAAGTAAACCAGGTCTACTTACGGACAACGTTCCCAGTCGCACAACCAGCATAAATGTATTTCTACAAAAATGAAGGAATAAGATGTATAATAATGCATAATTACGATTAGAAATGAAATAGTTACTTGAAGAATAAGTCATCTCAAAAATCCTTACGGCTAAAGAATAGATGGAAACGAATCTATTCGAATGATGAAGTTTTCGCCCTGTTGTTAGGATAGCTAAGATTCCTTCTCATTGTTCTTTTATCAGTGGTTCGAATCCATCTTCAGCTAACCTTTCACTAAGAGTGAAGATAGTCGCCAGCCCTCTGTAATTCCAGGCATAGGAATCACGAGGTGTGGTCACATCGAGAAGAAGGACCTGGACACTGCTCGATAAGAAAAAAGCTTCCCAGTCTCCATTAACAATGTGTAAAAAAATTTTCGTTCCTCGGGCTTAAAATGGTCCTCATCAATTATTGTCCTCCCCTCCATTTCCTCCGTCAATTCGATTCAGTGTCAAGGGTAAGGATAATTTTGAACACATGAAATAATAAATGAATTCATTAATGTAAGGAACTTATATTGCGCCGTATCTCGTCAGGGATCATAGGCGCATTGTATACTTCACAACCAAAACAGAGATTTGATCATACGCTATACGATATCTATACCGAACTGCCTTCGAAATAAGGGTTTCTTCGTAAGGGTTTTAGACTCCTATTATCATACGGGCTGAGTTCATGCGACGTGGATTCTCCAACTTAAAGACTGTTAGTCCCCTGTGCTGGGACGCCTTTGCTAGGCGTTAGCTCGCCGACTCAAACGCTGGGACTACCTTTGAACCCTGTTGTCGAATGTCTTGTCATTTCACAGGCTCTTCTTACGAAGACTTGCACGCTTTTTATCGATCATCCGAAGGAAGATTGCATCCAAGTGGCTCAGGGTAAAGAACACGACCCGTGAAACCTCTGCGTGTCGTAAAATGGGACATAAATATGTTGGTGACAGGAGTGACATCCTGAAGTATACATCGAAGCAGAAACGCCGCGAAGATGGGTACTTGATACCTGACATTTCACACCAGCGACCCTGTTTTGTGTGAAAAAGCCATCACATGCAAACTGATGGTTACATTGATAATGAAGACACTGCACACCATCCATACGCTATCTATGGCCGCTTAAAAGCCCTCGCTTCAAAAGCCTTTGATCCGACTTGGCTTGCCATGGTGATTGAGCACGTGGACTCATACGACAACGTGGCTGTGAGTTCGAATCCTACACGTGTCGCACTAAAAACACCATTGGCGAGGAAGGCAACGGGAAACCATCTCATAAAATCTACTTCCCTAGGTTTAGACTCCGAGCCTTGTCCCTGGTTTCTGCTACGCTTGAAATTGAGTATGAAAGCAGTGTATAATGTTCAGCGTATATTTGAGGAATAAATTAGGGGAGAGGAGAGAAACCAGAGAGACATTTCTTACTATCTCCCTTTGGATTTCTAATACTGTATTTAAAAACGTAGAATGGTTGATTTTCGAAGGTTTAAAAATTCAAAATTATGGGAAAAACAGTGCCCTAACTACAGATGCTTATCAAGACTCCCTCTATTTCTTCTTGGTCTCCCATTAATTCCCAGAGACAAATCAGACTTTCGATAAGGTTGTCTCACCTGCCCTGTGTTGTGTGGAGGAGAAAACCTCGCACGAATCAGTGTTTGAAGAACGGAGTGGCCACGATATGTCATGACCGATGGATCGCCGCCGATCTGGGTCAATCGCCGAGCTGAAATCAACGAATCAATGAAAAACCAAACAATTCACTTCAAGAATCACCTCATCAGCATTTACCCTCCCAAACAATCAACCAAATAACCAAGTGATCATTCACTTAATCAATTAATCAACCGACCAGTCACTCGGTTTGAAGACAGGCATTTCAATTAGTTTCCCAGCATTGTTGAATAAAAGTGTATGGATCAACCATTGAGCTTTTACTCAAACGGGTAACACAAAATATTAATATGAATGAATTTCCAGAGAAAAGTTGCATCAAATAATCAATCAACTAAATAATCAATAGATCAATCAATCAATCAATCAATCAATCAATCAATCAATCAATCGATCAATCAGTCAATCAACTGACCAATCAATCAATCAACTAAAAAATCAGGTGAAAAAGAAACTTAAATCAATAAAGCATCTGCAAGCTGGTCCAGTCAATCGACTAATCAACATATCTATCAATAAATCAATCAATAAATCAACCAATGTACCAAGCAAATCATGACCCATAACTAAACCCGCGAAGGAATCATAATGTCAAGGGATAAATCAATCGGTTAATCAATCGATCAATCCCCTATTTGATATGGTATCAAGAGATCAGTTTTGAAAAATGCGATGAAGACATACATCGTCTTGGTGCGCCTTCCCATCTGTAATCCCAGTTAGTACTAGCGACGATCCTTTTGCATTCCTAAAAACAGTGATAGATAAGAAAATATGACACGAGGCTTCTAGTAGAACTGAAAAATACATAAAGGGAAAATATGCTGAAAAGTTAAGAAGGTAGAAACGCATTAACTTTGGTCGAATGAGCATAACCATGTGTTGATTGCGAGTGTGTTTGAATCTGCTTTGAAAAAATTACCTTATGATTCAGGAATCATAGGACTCTTGAAATGACGTCACATTACGAGAAAGGACCCGTATACTGCTCGATAAGCATAGCTTCCAAGTGTCCTAAAATCTACTTAATGATTCATGAATCATAGGAATCTTGAAATAATGTCACATTATGAGAAAGGACCAGGACACTGCTCCATAAGCATAGCTTCTTGGTGTCCTAAAATTCCCTTCGAATCCTTGGTAGAAAGCATAAAGCAAAACAGGTACATGAATTCAAATGGTCATACATACCCTTACTGAATCTTTTGATGCAAATTTTCGCATGTCCCAAAGCTTTATCGTCTGGTCTTTCGAGTTGGAAATTAAGTACCTTCCGTCACCCTGCAACAAAAGACGCCATTATATCCTGCAAGCTCAAAGGTGGCTGCGTGGGAGCATTTACCAGTACGCTTCGTGATTAAACGTCATATAGTTTTTGACACTGTATTTGAGTCTTGAAATGTGCTAATATCATTATATTTTTTATCAGCTAGCAATAGTTCATGAGGGGATAATTGATGTTAATGTACATGAAAAATTACATCAGCCAAAAACAAAACTAATCTATTAATGAAGAACATGGAAGAATTTCTAAGAAGTTTTAGTCCCAATGCTACAAACCTTTGTGTCAATGTGCGTAATTCCATCGGTGTGTCCAGCAAATATTCCAATTGGTTTCGGATCTCGTTCTCTCAAATTTCTTCGGTCCCATACCTGGGAAGATATATATAACTTGTGCCAAAAACTACGCAGGATGCAGAATTCAGTACAAAAATACTGTCAGTGAAGAAGGCTATGGGAAACCACACCCCTACAAGAAAAAACTCGCAGACCTCTTTCTGATTTCTGCTAAGATCGGAATCGAGTACGCTAAGCATTGTCGGTGGTGAAGGCAACAAGAACCACCTCAAAAAATTCATTACTATAGAAAAGCACTGGGAGCTGTCTATGGCATAGCTAAACTCGTAATGGAGTATGCGACACAGCAGAAGCAAGGCACTGTATAATAGATGTGGCATTTGAGATCGTAAGGTAAACGTAAGGTTAAAAAAACATTTTCCCACCATGCAGAGACCGTCATCACTGCCTGAGTACAAAATATCCGATGTTTCGTTGGCGAATGCGACTGAGTTGACGTCATCTTCATGACCACTGATCTAAAAGAAAAGAGGCGAAAAATCTGTGAGCCAATGCTAACGGCATCGAAATAAAATGATGAAATTTTGGATTGAAACAAGTGGCTTGCAAGACGTTAAAGCGTGAAGGGTCTCGTGAACTTTCATTGTCGTTGTCGTTGTCAATCTCGGCTTCGTCTTCGTCACTCTCGTCGTTTTCGCCTTCGTTCTTCTTTTCCTCGCTGTCACTCTCGTCGTTTTCGCCTTCGTTCTCCCTTTTCCTCGCTGTCACGCTCGTAGTTTTCATCTTCCATGTCGTTGTCGTTGTCAATATCGGCTTCGTCTTCGTCACTCTCGTCGTTTTCGCCTTCGTTCTCCCTTTTCCTCGCTGTCACGCTCGTAGTTTTCATCTTCCATGTCGTTGTCGTTGTCAATCTCGGCTTCGTCTTCGTCACTCTCGTCGTTTTCGCCTTCGTTCTCCCTTTTCCTCGCTGTCACGCTCGTAGTTTTCATCTTCCATGTCGTTGTCGTTGTCAATCTCGGCTTCGTCTTCGTCACTCTCGTCGTTTTCGCCTTCGTTCTCCTTTTCCTCGCTGTCACGCTCGTCGTCGTTTTCATCTTCCATGTCGTCGTCGTTGTGAACCTCGGCTTCGTCTTCCTCACTCTCGTCGTTTTCGCTTTCGTTCTCCTTTTCCTCGCTGTCACTCTCGTCGTTTTCATCTTCCATGTCGTCGTCGTTGTCAACCTCGGCTTCGTCGTTGTTTTCATCGTCATTATCGTCCTCAGCTGTGATTCAGACCAGCGTCCTTGTGCAATAAGCTTATTCCAGCCTATCTACTTCACCTTCCTAAAATTCACTGTAAGGCAGACTCGACTTCAAGCAGAGCAGAAATCGAATAAAGGACCCCAAGTTTCGCTGCGGAGGCGCACTTCTAAAGAGAACCTGTATGGCTTAGGATTTCTGCTAAGCAAATGGGTTTTTATGAGGCCTCCTTACCGACAGCGTTTTCATTGCAAGCCGTGAAGGACTAGAAGCCATACCTTCTGCGTTACAGGTTTGCACAATTGACCACCTGCATTGCAACACCATTTACATCATGGTACGTTTGATTACAAATGAAACCTTTTAGTAATCAAAGAATTAATAAAACACAGTAGATTAAACTCTCCCCACGATGAAACATAATTCTATTCTCAAGGGCACCATTCTCTTCCATCGTTGATGCACAGAGTTAAAAAGGATGAAAAGCTCGAAGAGATTGCAAAATGAAACGCACCTTCAGAGTTCTCTTGTCACTGCCTCGATCATATATATACAGACACTGGTCACTTCCCCTGGGATGAAACGAACAAGAAAAGTAAAAAACAGAGCACTGCAAGAATAAACGTCCCAAGCTTCGTTACCGGCCATCGATACTTTTATTCTAAGAAATACCCAGTCTTAAATCATAAAACTTACTAAGAAAATCTACCAAGCCCCCGTTACCGAAGCTAAAACGTGCGCTGCTTGAATGGACTAAGCTAATCTTTCAGGGGGACGCTTCACTTGACAATAAGTCCATCAATCAAGCTGGACCAAGGTAATAATTGAGTGACGAATAACATAATAAAACAAGCTTACCCTGCGAGAATCTGCGTGTTGTCCTGAGAGAAGCAAACAGAAAACGCACAAAATCGCGATTCATCGGGCCTATGGATAAACAAGCACAAGTCAAAGTGGGGGTGGACATGATGACATGATCGTCAAAGCGGAGTCTTTCTTAATATACTTGAATCTCAACCTTGTAGCGTGCAATCGTTGGACGAAATATTTGCTGTGATTACAATGTAGAGGAGTTGCTCTTCTTGGTCGTGTCACACACATTTGGAATAACCATCCAGTTGAATAGAGACTACATCCTTCTTCAATAGTATCAACAATTGATCATGGGTCAAACTCTTAATTTGATATTTACAGCTATCCTAATAGGGCTTTTAATCTTCAAGTTTATGACCTGAGTTTACTTTCGTATATATTGGAGTTAAAAATCATTTTCATAGAGAGCAGCTTGAAAATCAGTCACTGATGAAGAAAGAAATCAAAATGAATTCATTCGTGTCAGGCGCCGGTTACTCGCATCGTACCCTCCTTGAGGAACGTTTACTTTTTAAGACTTGCGATGTGACCTTTCCCGCTATGGTAGAAGTAGTAGCAATAGTAGTAGTAATAGGAGTAGTAGTAGTAGTAGTAATAGTAGTAGTAATAGTAATAGTAGTAGTAGTAGTAATGGTAGTAGTAGTAGTAATAGTAGTAGTAATAGTATTAGTAATAGTAATAGTAATAGTAATAGTAGTAGTAGTAGTAATAGTAGTAGTAGTAGTAATAGTAGTAGTAATAGTAGTAGTAATAGTAGTAGTAATAGTAGTAGTAGCAGTAGTAGTAGTAGTAGTAATAGTAGTAGTAATAGTAGTAGTAATAGTAGTAGTAGCAGTAGTAGTAGTAGTAGTAATAGTAGTAGTAGTAGTAATAGTAGTAGTAATAGTAGTAGTAATAGTAGTAGTAATAGTAGTAGTAATAGTAATAGTAGTAGTAATAGTAGTGGTAGTAGTAGTAATAGTAGTAGTAATAGTAGTAGTAATAGCAGTAGTAATAGTAGTAGTAATAGTAGTAGTAGTAGTATTAGTAGTAAAAGTAAGAGTAGTAGTGATAGTAGTAGTAGGAGTAATAGTAGTAGTAATAGTAGTAATAATAGTAGCAGAAATAGTAGTAGTAATAGTAGTAGTAATAGTAGTAGTAGTAGCAACAGCAGCAGCAGCAGTAGTAGAAGTATTGCCATAGCCCTTAGTGTACCGTTGACCTCCTCTCTCTGGCTTTCCAGTGAGCCTGCTCCACTCTGCCTTCCCAGGTGATAATGTTGTCCATCCACTTCCGCCGGGGCCCGCCTCGTCGTCTTCTTAGGCATCCTATCTCTCCCTCTATAGTCGTAAGTGCCATGCTATCCCCTACTCTCTTCCAGTCTCCATACTTATCAATATTTCCTTTCTTAACGGCACTCCACGTGCAATTTTCCTCACTCATTCCAACCTTTTCGAACCCACTCATTAGTTGAACTTGTTGCTATAGATGCTATTATATATTCGGCTTGTTAAATTTTCATTACTGCCTTGCATTTGGAGGAAGAAACAGAAGCTAAAAACTTCTAAATGTTTACTTCTTTGGTTCCTGTTTATCTCCATGCTATGAAGAACTCAAAGTGTGCTCCAATACATTACCACGGATAATTAGCAAAGATTTCAAAACATGGGATAGGTTACCTCAAGTTTAGCGGAATGTGCGTTTCAAAATCACCGTAAATATTACAAAGGTGGACTACAAATAAAAGAGGAAGCTTTTGTGAAAAACAAACGAAAATTGGCAGTAACATGGTTAAAAACCCAATTGAAAGACGAAATGCAGTTTTCAATCCCAAAAAGATCAAAGGAGCAGAAAAAGAACAAGAAGAAGATAATACAGCAACAGCGAAGAAAAATGAAGAAAACATAATTCAAGGAACGAAAAATTGAGAGAAATAGAGAAACTTGAGAATGGATGGATGAAAAATAAGGAGAAGTACGTACTGCAGTCGGACCAACTGGTGTATATCAGAAATCTTTGATCTGGGCTGTGAGATAGAAAGACTGAGAATTAGGCATAGAACCCATTGTATCATTCACTTCAAGTCCCATACGATCTTCTTCATTATTCTTATCAAAAAACTTGATAATTGCCTTGCATTGAGCTGAGCAAACAATCAAGATGTCAGGAAAAACTCTCTTAACGATTTCTGTTATTCATAGGTAGGTTTACTAATGAACGAAACGTGTGCTTGGTTGATCGGGGAGAGGGTGGGGGCAATATTCGATGTAAATGTGTCAAAATACCTGTATGCTGTGTCAACTATACTCCAGCCAACGTTTCTAGCAACAATGTCACGAAAAATAGAGAATTTTCCATTGCTTGTGTCATACAGCCGAATGTGTTGATCTATATGGAATTAATTATTAAAAGCATTAAACTGAAATCATGCATCCAGTTATGCATGAATGAAATCGATGCGAAATAGATAAATGCGAATCACAAAAATGCATTCAATTGGTTATCAACCAGCCGTAAATTGAAATAAAGAGAGTTGGTGGCAAGTGTGAGGCTTCAATAAATTGAGCATTAATCATTAGCTTAATCACAAGCCATTACTGTTCCCATAGAGAGATAAAAGTGGTTTTAAGTGCCTTCTCTGGTGAATACTTTGCTTCAGACTCAAGTCCATCTGTCCACTCAGCAGCTAACAGGTGGATAGCGTCAAGCTGGGAATTGAGTTCGGAGAGGAAAGGAACTGACCCCTACTTAAAATATCCTGGTTGAGGATGGTGGCACTCTGAAACGATGCTCCCAAACGCTTGTATCGAGTGTGAGACTCGGCTTTGACATTCTAACTGTTCAAATACAGTAACAACGCATCCATGCTCTCATTCTAACAGGTTTGCAGTAGGGCACTATGAAACATATTCTGGCACGATCCATTTCACCTTGAAACCTCTTTGACCGCTTTCACTATATCGTTTAAAGCAACAACAGATCTCTTCCTACGACCTTGTTGAAGAATAAGACATGGGCATACCTTGACACGCTGAGAGGAAAACGGAGCCATCCGTGGAATATTGTCCACAAAATACCTTCTGACGGAATTTTCTCTCGGTGTCGACACTGTTTGGTAAATAGCTGAGAAAAAATGAAATAGTTGCTCGCTTTTAACATAAGCTTCTCTGCGAGTAAAAGCTACAAAAATAGCACATTCACTGTTTCGCTAAAAAGGCCATCGATCACATAATCAACAAAAGAACTCTCGGCTGATCAAACCAGTCTCTGCAGCAACCCGTCAACTAATCAATTAGGCAACAGCTGATGCAAACATGGGAACAGAAACAGTTATCTAATTGTTCAAAGAAAGTCTGGGATGAATCCTTTCAAAAAAATATTGGAATGAAGTAAGTAATAAAACTGAGTGATATATCTTCGGATGATTCAGTAATGTCTGCTTCAGGCAGTGCTTGAGTCTTCCCTGTCAAAATGACTTTGACTTTGAGTTTCCTTGTTTTCATCTTATTATGACCACACCTCGTGGTTCCTAAAACCTGTCCGTTGTGACTTTTTCAGAATTTAGATTTAAGGGTACTGAGAAGCTTAGCTCTTCGAGCAGTTTCCTTGTCCTTCCACTAGGTGTGACGTCATGTGTTCGGGTGGCTCTGTAATCACGGGTCTTGATTACAGACCAAGCGATCGATAGCTGGTGGAAAGCCCGACCGTAACTTGCACTGACAGTGAGGAGAATCACTAGGTCTTTGAAATTCCAGGTGATTAGGAACCGCTTGGTGCGGTCATATTGAGTGGAAGGCCTAGGACACTGCTCGATAAGCATAGCTTCTCATTGTCCTAGAATCTACCTTACGATTCATAGGTCTCTTAACATGCCGTCACACCTAGTGGAAGGACAAGGAAACTGCTCAAAGAGCTAAGCTTCTCAGTACCCTTAAATCTAAATTCTGAAAAAGTCACAACGGACAGGTTTTAGGAACCACGAGGTGTGGTCATAATAAGATGAAAACAAGGAAATTGTTGAAGACCATAGCTTCTTGATGACCTAAACGGTCTCCTAGTGTTAGGTAGAATACATGAAAGAAAATGAAACAAAAAACTCAGATAAAAGAATTAAAGTCGTACTTGTCACTGATCCGTACTTTGTCACCTTGAGTGAAATTTCCTCTTGATCTTTTTATTCCCTTGAATGCGCTTGTCTGCCTCTAAAAATTGAGAAATTCAATTTTAGGATACTTTGATCTAAAACTCACCATCACTGCGTTTAAGGAAAAACTTTGATATGCAATGGAGGGTAAATTTAGCAGAGTTCTGACGGTCCTTAAATGCAGAATGAGGACGACGATAAACTAGCCCAAGATTCCGAAATTCCACATTCAATTCGACAATCCGTTAATTCATTCGGACATTTCGGACGCATTCTGGGATCCCTTATCCGTCTAAAAGAATAAATTGACAGGAACCAATAGAGAAAAATCAACAATAAATAAAATCTGCAAGGGGGATTGGGGGAAAACTTAGGGGGGAAAACAAGGGCTAAACATTTGGGATTTAATGGAAGAACTTCATTCTTTTACACTGATGATGGACCCCAGAATGGGTCCAAATCGTTTGAATTGATTAATGAAATTGTCGAATTGAATATGGAATTTCGAAATAACAGGCCTGCTTGTTATCATCGTCATTCTGCGTTTTGTCACTAAACTTCGCTTCCCACAAATGAATCCAGTAAACATAAAGCACGACGTTACTCCCTGCATACAAGGCAGACATTAAGTGGCTTTGAAGGTGTGCTTGCTACCATACTACATACTCATCAAGGTAAACTATCTTCTCCTCTCAACTCAACTAAACCTTGTGGTTCTCATGCCTTGATACGTAGAAAGACGGAGAGTTGAATCTACCAGCATATGCATCCGTCATCTAGCCAAACACCAAACATGCAAGCAAGGAATGACTTTGCTATAGAAAACAACTGACTGCTTGCTTGATGTGTAGTTTTTCAGAGTTTGCAAAATGATGATCAATGAGGTCACTGTTCCTTTCTATTCTGTCCTGTGCTTGTGTCACATATTGATTTTTCAAGTCATTGTGTTACGCTGTCTATAACTGAGCAACCCCTGTCCTTCTTGACTTGTTATGTGATGTTTTGTGGTGTTCCTGTGCCATGCCATTATTAATATTCCTTGTTGCATCAGAAATCAGATATTCATGTGTGATATAAACAAAAGATAGGCATAACACTCAGCCTCAAAAACTATGTTGCATACTCGATTCCGAGCATAGCAGAAACCAGAAAGGGCTCTGAATTTATCCAGGGAAGTGGATTTTATATGAGGCAGCTTCCCGATGCCTTCCTCGCCAATTGTGTTTTTATTGTGACACGTGGAGGAATCAAGCTAACAACCCCTGTGTTATGATTCTTTGTGCTTAACCACTACACCACGGCACCATTTAGTCTCAGCTCTACCAAAAACACCAAAGATTCTTATAGATGATCCAACACTTCAGCTACTCATACAATTTCTGTCATTTCACTTTAAAATTTTCCTAGGAAAGGGCTATTATTCAATGAGGAAGGTTAACAGTTCAAAAAAGGCCTAAGAAGATACTTAAAATTGAAATTAAAATCACCTCAAAAATTGAGTTTGTAACATTTGGCTGAGCATCCATTAGGCTACCGCTGGCAGTAGCAGTTTCTTCGTGTATTCTTGAATTCTTCAAAGATGAGCAAGAGTTCATTCAATAAAATATAGATCAAAAGGGTAGTTTAAAATTGATCAGAGTGCAAGACCTCTGCAAACGAACGCTTCAGCCTATACCTGTCAAGATCATATCACAAAGCTAATGCCCTGGCAATCCTCAAACCCAATGAAGAAGGGACAGGGCCAAAGATAAACACAAATCAAGCAGATTGCTGCAGATCTGACACAACTAACTCGCGAAGAAATAAACACATTGTCACAAAACAGAGACCTATGGAAAGAGACAGGGCACGAAGCAAAGAACACCATGACTCCAGCAACACCAGCTGACTAATGATGATGACCACAAAAGCAAAAGCCATCAAATGGTATTTTAAGTAAAAATGTTTGGCTAAAGCAATAAGTGTGAAGTGCAATTTTTCTAAGACACACTTGAAAAATGACCATTTCTAGCTATCATTCACAGTGAATTTCCTACTCTTCAGAGTTGAATAGTTAAAGCATAAGAAATCTGTCATTTTTTTAAATGGGTATACAAAGATAGAAAAATACCTCTACTCGTGATGTATCTGGGCATGGTTCAGCTGAGACCAACGGCATGGAAATAAAAATAGATATTCAAATAAACACTTCTTGTGCAGAATATTTGCGGGATATTATTGATCATGTTTTAACAACAAATATCACTAAAGTTTAAAAGACTTCTCTTTGAAAATTGGCCTGGCTAGTAAGTATAGCCTTGATCAACTAAAATTAATCCACACGTTTTGGCCTATGTTGGGAAAATGGTAGAAAGGAAAACACAGCAATGAAAAAGTCACCTTGAGGAGAAGCTGGCCGTTGAAAATAACGTAGTCTTGTATTGTCATCTTCATCAGAATCGTCTCCACTGTCAATGTCTATGTTTATCGAGCTTAAACCAATGCCTGTGTTCAGTAGCCTTACATGTCTGCAAAATACAACATACATATTTAGTAATACTAAGGTAGAATAGTCTCATGGCTCCAGGTTAGGTCCATCTCTATTCAATAACAATGGAAACTGGGCTAAGAATATGGCAGGGTAGAAGCAGAAAATCCCTAAGAAAATGAGAAGAGAAAAAATCAAAGGGAAAGAAAGCAGTATACGGAATCAGGTGGCATAAGACTGCAAAGTATGAAGGAAATTGTAATGGTTATACAGCAGCAAGTGTTAGGGGCTGAAATGCTAGTATGGATAATAATGATGATGATGATGATGATGATGATGATGATGAGAATGATGATGATGATGATGATGATGATGATGATGTTGATGATGATGATGATGATGATGATGATGTTGATGACGATGATGAGAATGATGATGATGATGATGATGATGATGATGATGATGATGATGATGATGATGATGAGCATGATGATGATGATGAGCATGATCATGACAATGATCACTATGATAAAAATGATTATAACAATGAATATAATGGTGATAGTAAAGGTGATGATGATTGAGATGATGATTCTAATGGAGATGTTGAAAGTGATGAATAACTCCACTAAAATCATTCTTTTTCAAAAAGATATTTCAATTAGTCATCACTTAAATGAGAAATTTATCTGCTAATCTGTTAAAATGCTTGGCTTTTTTTGTCTGTTATCTTCATCTACTTAATTAATTCATTCTGTGATCTCATTGCTCATTCTATTCCTCTTTAATCCATTGTAAACCATTTGCCCATTCAAATCTTTTTATGCCCATTCATAATTTCTATGAATTATTCCTGTAAACCAACCCTTATTTATTCATTCAGTCATTCATTCGTTCATTGAGTATAATTGATTCATTACTTAATTCATCAATGTGTTCTTTCAACAATAAAATTTGATCACAATTTTCAAGGATCATGTGAAGCTGTGGGCATTAATTGTCTTTGTTTCCTACTTAAGCTGTATCACATCCAAAACCATTCTTTGCAAAGAGTGACAAAGACATGTATGTCTATTACTGGATGTGAAGATTTAATCTGGGACTTGAGAAAATTGTCCTCCTCAATATCTTCAAATTGAAAAACCAAACTCTTCCAAAAAATGAATATCATCAGTCAGAGATCCGAGGACCTGTAATTCATTATCTTACTCTACAATTTGATTTCGATCGTTACGAAGCTCTTTACTTGTACATCAAACATTGTACAAGAATTCGAAATCGAATTTTTGTAACTCTCCAAGATAAAGAAAATGTTTGGGCACAATTAACAAGAGCCGATTGGAACAGCTGATGCTTCCGAGAAGTTTTAGAAAGACGCTGGTTGCGCGGCTGTCAGTGGCTCACGTTTGGCCATTTTGAGAACATCAGGTAGACCTTTGACTCGTCAAGAAAAAGATAACATCTAATACACCGCTCGTCTAGGACTGAATGCTAAAGCAGTTAAAGATGAAAATTTAAAATCGGAGCAGGGAAATTTCCAAATTATGTCCTACATATTAGATCTTGCGTGATCAACATTACCAAATGGCCGCACCTGTTTCTCAAAATATATGCCAAAATGCTAGCTGCGAGATCATTCGTTCCAATCTGATGGCTACCTTCCTCCGAATCTTCTGTGTTGTCTTCCTCAACGGGAACGTCTGAATCGAAGGCACGCTCTGGGTTGAAGTCTATAAACTCTTCATCTTCGTTATCACGGTCATCTGTTTCCCTTCTTCTGCTCATTCTACCACCCATTACAATTTAATTATGCAATTTCATGTCGACTGGTTAGGCGATGACCTTCGCCCGAAATTGCCTAGGCCAAAACATTATCAACTTTCGCTAGAACTCAGACCCCTTGTTTACAGTTTCTTCTTGACCTTTTCTTTGACACTCAACACTGCAAAAACTTTCTAAGACACCAGACCACAAGAAATCATTCCATTTGCATCCCATAATTAGTACAGGCTTTTCATTCCCGATTTCCACTAAACCTTGTTTTTGGACCTCCCAAAAACCTTAGTTCGGTGATTTCTTGTCAATCTCATTTGTATAAAATCTAAATTTTTAATGATTTGAATTCGAAAGCAACTTTTAATCAATGCCCCTCTGATGATGTAGTTATCCAAGGCTATGTTAGCACGAATGGGTCCAGCAGATTGCAGAACCACTCTGGACGACGTAGATTTTCGCACACTGGGAAGGTCTGCTCATCGAGCAGTGTCCTTGTCCTCCACCTCAATGTGACAATATGTCGCGATTGTTGCTATGAAGAAGAAGGCTAGTGGCTCTCCTAACCTGAAGTTTAAGTCAAGTTTAGGGCCATTCCTTAATTGCTTAGGGAAAACTGGGCACAAAAAGCTTGCATCAATTACTGGAAAAATCTCGCTATATGTGGCATAATGTTTCAGATTATAATGTATTTATTTCCATTCCGTACACTGTATATTTAATATCTAATTCATATTTGAGAAACATGATAAAAAATAAAACGAAATAAATCCTGCTAAATGATTTTATCATCTGATATGATTTATTTTATTGCATATTTGATATCTAAATGATTTTCTTAAAACAATACAGCGAGGATGCTTGCCTTGACTCGGCTGAGAAGCTATTCCACAGTTTCACCCCTCTGTAGGAGAAACGGGAGACTTCCCGAAACATTTGCACGAGGGCTAGCAGCTACAGCTACCTTGCTTCAAAGTTGAAATAAAGTGATCTAAATCTCGCAAAATTTCCCTTTTTACGAATTGAGTGTCCAGATTAAGGAAAGACTCGTCACACCTTCTGGGTGTAATGATAGGCGAATGGAGTCTTCCAAACTCGGGGGAGGAGCTGTAAGTCAAAGATGAGCGTCGTGTTCTTGCCATACAAGCAAGCTAGTCTACCATAGATTAAAGACATGCAACTGTATGTATATGTTGCCGTTACCACGAAAGCCCCTCTATCAAGTCAAAGCAGGAGTTTTAACAAGGAGGGATTTATTTCCCTTCATTGTTCATCACATGTTTTTAAATTCTTGCATGTAAGTTTCAATTATTGTAGAACGGGCTTTGCGGTTCACTTTAATTTACTGTTCACTTTATTATTACAGATTGTAATTGATGCTTGTGTCGGCAGGTCCCTTGAAAACCAGCTTGTGCTGAAGAGTAACTCTCCCTAATGTGAATTAGATATGAAAAGTATATATATTTGAAATATGAAAGAAAATTTCTTAATTGTCTTGAAATTAGTGGGATTTAGATAATCTATTATGTAAGCAGACTGCGTGTGTGGCGTGATGGCAAAAATGCTCGCTTTGTACGCGGCAGGGCCGAGTTCGATACCCGGTGGGGGATACTAGAGGCTTGAAAATGGTACATGCTATTACCCTTTTTACCATTCAGCACTTTGGAAAAGAGCATGGGAGTTGAGCGTACGGTGCTACCAGATGACCATCCCATCCCCCAACTGTAGCATTCACTATGCTTGCACAGCTGCGTGGCCCAAAGGCTAATGAAATGGAGATAGGCGCCGCCCTATTCACCAAAAATGCTGGCGAAAGGACGTTAGCTTTCGCTATTATCTACGCAGAGACCTATTCAACGGAAACCTTGAACCTCCGCATTAATTTCCGCAGTTACCATACAGTGAGGCCAGCTTTTCGTTTTCCGCTTTTTTCTGGATCAATTCTAGGCCCTATTCTGAGGAGTAAGCCATAGTAAATCGTAACTACAATGTCACTTGCAAATTATGACGACTCATCTCAACTAGCACTCAGACTTCGTCGTCGTGAGATTCATGTATCACCCTTCCATGAATTAACCGAAGAACTGACATTTTGTTTCTTCGACATCCTAGTTAAATTGCCTCATCTGCCATACTGAATCAAATAATAGACAAAACTTCTGCGATTATAATGGTATCTCGCAAAAACCGCGTGTACAGTGGCCAGAGGCAGCATGGAACTTCTATTATTTATCTTTGTGTAGTCCCCACACAAACATCACAAACATCGTTAAACGGTGGATGTGTTGTCAGTCAAATGCAGTTTTCGAATTCCTGCAAAGTCTCCAAAATGTTATGCGCGATTGCTCTTCACTACATTCATTCATCCATTAGTTCATTCATTAATCTATTCAATCTAAAGCCTGACGTGGCCGTAAGCACTTTTGATTATGGACTGTTGCGTGATAATCTGGAGGTTCTCGACTCCTCTCCAGATGTGGACAGCCGCTGGTTCGCAAAGGAGCTCCTCCACCATTTGAAAGGTGCTACTTTTCATCCTCCTGGGAGTCCAGAAATCCCTCACCCAGTTTACCCCTGTGTGGGGTTGCCAGTTCAGTCGCCGACCACTCTACCATGGTACAAGGACATGCCCGTTTACACGGCACCAGCAACAGGTGGACCTTGACAATGGTACCACTATGAGTTCCGCCCTACTCCCGTGTATATGAGAACAAAATCAAACTGTAGTTACGTAGCTAAAATTCGAGGAAAACGTAATACAAAAGCACTTTGTACTGCAAGTCTTTCAAAATCCGCGAATTTTTACCCGTTTTAATTCATGGGTATCACTACAGTAATGTAAAATTTGAGTCTCGTACTCGAAACAAGGATTGGGGAGCACATTGCAAGAGAGGCTGCACCAAAAGCCATGGCATTGTGAGATAGGGTACTGAGTTTATTTCTTCGCCATACTTTATAGCCATCTTTACGCCTAGCCCCTGTTTCCTGGTGGGTAGAAAGATAGAGGGCGAAGAGAGACGTGTACGAAGGCGCCTTGAGCATCGGATTGATAGAACAGGAGACACGTGGTCTGACCAAAACGAGAACAGCCTCTCTCCATCACTGAAAACTTCACATGGCTCGCGCGCATACCCACTTTGATTAAAAGGAATTCTAGGATAACTAACAACAGACTTTAACTAATAAAATAACATATCAAACTCGGATTGGATATATGACGGTTCTATTTGAGTGCACCATGAATGACTGTTCTTAAAAAAGAAAATTCTACAAAACGAATCGTTACAAAAACGGTAGTTGAATTGAATTCTGGTAGAAGGAACCTTGAAGCGAACAGACCAAGTCCCGGGGGTAAAAAGAGGATTGAGACAAGCGTAGAAATTGGCATAAATATATTATCTTTACTGATGAATAACATCATCTGGTGAATAGTCGTTAATTGCTTTCTTCAAAAGTCTTTTAAAAATATGACAAAGAACTAATTTCAGATTCTTCAAAATATATGCATACGAGGTAAGGGCTGCTTTTAAAAACGGGTTTTTAGTGTGGAGAGTATACCAGTCCCTTGCCAAAAGGTGTCCATTTGAAAACGGGATCTGCTGTAAAGACAATGCAAATTTGTACAAATAACCGTCAATGGCGTCTTGGTAAATCGCACTTTCAAGAGCCTTGTACCAGACTTCAATTAATTCCTTCTGGTTTAAGAATGCTAACAGCCGACTTTTCAATACCATAAATGCTAAAAACCATCCAGTGTTTCGCAGCAAACAGCAAATTTACTAGAGCTCGGTTTCTCCTGTCTTCCCGATGGTTTAAAAACAAATTAAATATACAAATACCTTGCAAGAGAACGTACCACTAAGCTAACAAACGTCCTTTATTAATCGAAACTAAATTCAACTGGTGTTTGTCCGACGCGACGCGACACGACGCGACGCAACCACGATACGACAAAATGTACCGTAAAGACCCATCTACACGGCAGAACATCTACATACAAAACATTGTCGGACATCATGAAACACCGTTGGATTTCAAGAAGTGGTCCACATGATAACAAATTTCCTCTTGAACACCTTCCAACACATGCTTGGAGATGTTTGACAGTGTTCGACAAGGTGTTCCATCGTGCGCATGAGACGCGACCCTATTCACTACAATGTACAATGTACTTCTCGCCAATGTGAGATCAAAGCTGGCTAAAAACAGGAATTTCACTGCACCGCGGCTGTCTTTGAACCAAAGCTTTGATCAAACTTTGGCTTTGATACAACCAAGCCTTTACTCGGATCGAGGCTTTTACTGAACTGTCTGCTTGTAAAAACGAGGCTTTCACAAAAGGGAGAATTCTGACGAAAGCAGGTGTTTGGTGAAGTCAACGCTTATCACCTTAGATACGATTTAAAGAGAAGAGATGACTTTGATGAGTTATTGTCCTGCTCTAATATAAGTTGCAAGTCCCTCAATGTGATCCTTCTTGTTCTGAGACGAATCGGCTGAAAAAAATCGAAATTGATTTTAGTTAATATGGGATAATGGATAGAATAAGAGAAAAATATCAAATCTGGTCCCAATACCCAATTCAGTTTGCATTAATAGTGAATCGAGTCGCTACATGAAACAGGAGAGAACTGAAAAATTTAGACGTGACGTGACGATAACGACGTGAAATACCTGTAACGAGGATGCTCCTTCGCTGTTACCACTTGCATCTGAGGCCTAGGAAAAGCGCGAAAATTGAGCATACATAAAATGAAAGTTGTTAACGCATACTCTGAAATAAATACTCGTTGGGTTAGCCGTAAAAAGGGCTTGCATTAATATAAGAAAATTAAACAACTCGTCAATATTAGAAAAGAAGATATAATTAATAGATTAATAGAGGGATCAATAAGATGAGAATCAACAAATGAATTACACGCTTCTGCATACACTGCACACAAGATTGCGAGCTTAGGAGAAATCAGTCGCTGGACTCTGAAATTTTTCAAGGGAAGCAGATTTGATTGGGGCAACTTCCGGTTGCCTTCATCATCGAAAGTTTTTAATTGCGAACCGTGTAGGTTTATCACTAGGCCATTAAAAATAATGAAAAATTAGCATGAAAACACCGGTATACAAAGAAAAGGAATGAATGAAACGTGGAAAAACATTAATGATATTATGAATATCTCTATAGTTGCGCGCAAATCATGGTCAGTGTTGGGATTTGTATTCCTGTCGTACAATGAACGCTGACTATAACTGAGACAAACATCTTCTTTATAGAAGCAAATATAAAAAAACTGCGTTGCATACTCGATTTCGCGCGTAGCAGAGACCAGAGACAGGGCTCTGAGTTTTTCTAGGGAAGTGGACTTTATGAGGTGGTTTCCAGTTGCCTTCCTTACCAATGACGTTTTCATTGTGAAACATGAGTCCGCATGCTTAACAACCACACCAGGGCACCACTGAAGTAAGCATACTGTTGGAAATTTTGCGCTACGAGAACGTATAAAAAGCAACGACAAACAATGCCGTTTAACAGACTTCAAACTTTTTGTCATGACTGTAACTTTGGACGCTTTGCGCTCCAGCTTCTTCCTTGAAATTCATCCACCCCATATTCCTGAAAAACTTGGGGACTGCCTCCATCACAGAAAGAGACAACGAATCAGACATAAATGACATAAAAATACACGAGGACTTACATATGAGGTGCTTAGCGATTCCAAGGCTTCGTCCAAGAGTTTTCTCTTCTTCCGAGGTCCGATTGCTTCCAAAGCAGTTTTGTTTGCTGCTCTCTTTCTGAGAAGCTCTTCTTCCTCTTGTTGCAGCTAAAATCGAGCGGAGAGCTTGGTTTAATCGCCTACACCGAAAACTACTCTACCATGGTACGGAGTCGAATGACGAGGAATAAATTGAAAATGTAACTATATAATCTCTCTAAATCGATATGTCAAAGATTGAAAAATAAAGTGGTTTAAGAAGCGCAATCTTATCAGATTCGACAGTGAGCTGGTATACTTTCGTTAACATTTATCCAACTAACCAAGTAACACTGGAAATATTTCCGTTGGTTTTTCCGCCTCAATGTCCCCACATATTAAGTCTAAGTAAGTTTTGGTTCCTCCAGCGTTTTTCCCTTTCCGACTTGCAAAGAACCCAAGCAAATGACTTTACGTCGGTGCCTTTTTGCATTGTTTCCGACCGTCTCAATAATACGACCAACACGGCGTTTAATTTGCTTTAGATAGCGACAATTGCCGTATTTAAATGCCACTGACAAATGATTATGTTGCCTTTTTAGGCAAAATCACCAATTAAATTGTCTTAGTCTGTTCCTGAATAAATTTAAACAATCCATTTATGATTTCGTTTTCTTCTATTTATATTTCTATTTATATGTCTATTTATATTTCTCTTTTTATTTTAATTAATTATAGACATTTGCTTCGCGCTCTTGGCGTTTTGTTTTACATTGCAATTAAGTTTATCAATTCGCTGAAAGGAGAAAGGTTATTCCGAGTGAAGATTCTTTTAGTATTTGCGACTGACCCTCTTTTGGGACATGATATTATTGGCTGTTTTAAAAAGCAATCAAGTTGAATTGATGGAAATGTTATTTGTCTTACACCTCATACCATCACAGTAAGAATTGTTGGAATGATGCAAAATTGTGCCTGCATAAGAATGGCGGATTTTTTAGATGTATATTATTCAGCTTTCTCTCTATCTGATACTTTACCTGCTTCGCTTTCTCTTTCAGTCTAGCTTGTTCTGGGTCTTCTGTTCTCGATCGACTCTAGAAATGAAGCAAGCATGATGATCAAGCACATATGAAATCGTTTCAAATCCACTCGATTAAGTCCCCTCATAAATGGAAGAAGGACTTGCAGAATTAAGCTAGCTCAAGGCTCAAATACAAAAATCCGAAACACAACATTGCAATATGTACGTGGCTTAAAAACAGATTTAACAAAATGTTGCTGAATAATTCTTGACTGTTAAGTCTCTTGCTTTCATTTGTTTTGGATGTAATTTGAAATTATCACGCGTGAGATTGCGTTTCATTTGTCATCAATTGTGTTCCATATGCAATACAGAGATGCAAACTTTGTTTGCAATCACTGTGTTACATTATACTGTCACGGGGTTACTATGCGGTTCCATGCTCCCTGTAATTTTGATGGGGCGTTTCTAAATCTTATGGAATATATAGAAAAACAAGGGCATAATTTCAACGAGATTTAGCCACAGTGACCTAACCCATCTTAAATATAACGTCATCAAGCACATCTCCGATGTTCACGAAGAATGAAATTAAAAACAGTGAAATCGTACAATTGGTTATGAACTCTTTGCCGTTACCTTGGCTACTCTCATTAGCATTTCTCTTTCTCTTGCTTCCCTGTGTTTCCGTTCGACTTCGTCTATTTGCTCGAATACCCGTAGCTGCGACTTCACATCGGAGACGATTTCGAAGGAGGGATGCTCCTGTAAAAATGAAAAAAAGCTAATAGACACTGGTTGAAGGCCGAGAACTCCAGTGAGAGACGTAGAAAGGGTTGAATCGATCCAAAAACTGTCAGCTATCAATGCGCAGAGCAACTGACAAAAAGTCTGAAAGGAATTGACATGACACGGATAGATAGATAGATAGATAGATAGATAGATAGATTGATAGATAGATTGATAGATACATAGATTGATAGATAGATAAATAGATAGATAGATTGATAGATAGATAAATAGATAGATAAATAGATAGATAGATAGAATGATAGATAGATGGATAGATTGATTGATAGATAGATAGATAGATAGATAAATAGATAGATAGAATGATAGATAGATGGATAGATTGATTGATAGATAGACAGATAGATAGATGGATAGATAGATAGATGGATAGATAGATAGATAGATTGATTGATAGATACATAGATAGATAGATAGAAGACAGATCGATAACAGGAAAGACAGACAGACGAGAAACATGATCGATTTTGTCAAAGTTGCAATACAGACTGGAATCAACGAAATAATTCAAGTGAGAAATATGATGTATAGTATAAACAAGTTTTTGGGTTGTCCTCAGAACTTGGACCTGTAGCGAAAGAGCATAGATCCGGTCTCCAACTTCAGCCAACACGGTGCATGTACCGTATCTACCCAAAGGATTTACCCGAAAACCCAAAGGAAAGGAGATGGATTGCACCATACACACAAGATACTTCCAAGTTGGGTTCAAACGTCGTTCTTTAACCAAATCCGCAAAGGCAGCGTAATAAATCAACAAACCCTGTGAGCCTCGACTCTGTGCAGACTAAGAACTGCTAACCGTTCCACGATATTACGTAGCCTCTCTTCGGTTGCGTGCGATACGATTGACACCACGTCTTGGTTTACTTCCCTAACATGGTGTTTCTTGACTGCAAAGAAAATTTGATAACATATAGAAGCAAATAGATGGGAGCAGCCAGACAACGAGAGAGTCTACTGCCTTACTCTTTGCATTAGACTAGGAGGACCTCTTAGCTGTATGGAGCACCACGATTACCATCAGTCCCAGGACAATCTATCGTTCAGTTGAGATTAACCAAAGGAGTGCGCTCCTCATATGCTAAACGGGCGAGGACGCGAATCGAACCCGGAACCCTGAGATTGCTGGAAGGACGTTGTACGGACTGAGCTACCGTTACATGGCTTCGGGACAGTAGAATTAATTGGATTACAACGAATGGCTTTGACAATCTTGAAAATCGTCTTCGAATTCTCAATACTATTCCCCTCGCAAGGGCAGTGTGCCGAGAAAGCAAGCTGTCCTTCCCGGTACTATAATCACCACTATACTTTTATTATGCAATATATCATAATCATTAATTAAATCATAATCGTTATTACCACTATCATTATTACTATTATTCGAACAACCTATTACATATTCTGCATGCGTAACCAACCCTGGACCTTCTATAGTGCTAACATTTTTCTTTCATGCTATAGCTCTTCTTATTAAAATCATATACCTTTCTATTTTTTTCATCAGAAATACCTGCACTTAGGCCAGTCGAATACCAATTACCCACTATTAGAGAGATTTGTATTTGAATGTTTCGCTTATATATAGATATCGAAACGAGGTTTTAAAAGTGTCATTTTCATCATGATAATTTTCCCGTAAGGTTTCCCAATGAATCACGCAGCAAATGCTTTTCTGATTCATATCACAAACGTAACAGAAGCTGCCATTTCACAACGCGATACAAGACAGGGAAATACGGGAAAATGTGCACCGCACATGGAAATCTTTATCTCTGGGGGAAGGAGCTTTTGCCTCGATCTCTCTCTCGGGGTCTCTCTCTCTATCTCTCTCTCTCTATCTCTCTCTCTATCTCTCTCTCTATCTCTCTCTCTATCTCTCTCTCTCTCAAGATTATGCAAAATACAGGATAAAACGAGGGGAAATATCCACCATACACCATATACTCACTTATCGATTCTATTTTACGTTTTAAAGGTTCTGTAGACAGAAACGTCTCGTCTTTACAGCTTCTTGTTTGTACTCCCAACAGCTCTGACCCGGTAGAGAGGATTTTGGCGCTTTCTTCCTGCAATGACAAGAACACGAGAACTATTACAGTATGGTCCCTTTTCATTTATGATTCCTTGAGATAAAAAATTCCGGGCGATGAACCCCGGGTTGACTTTCTATTCCATTTAATCAACGCTATCAAATTGGGGCTCCAATCTACTCATTCAGCAAAAAAATTGACCTGTTGTTCTTTTTAGTGAGTTATGTTAAGGAAAGGCCATGTTGGCCAATACAAAGCCCCAACAATTGAAGAAAGCGAAAGGCTAAGAGGAGAGAGAGAGATCGGATCGAGTTAACTGATCTTAGATTTGAAACATGGCAAGTTGTAAGATTCAGGAAAGTAAGAAGAATTTCATATTCATACTTTGTCATTATCTATTCCTAACCAAGAATTTTATCAGGGTTTTCAATATTCGCTTATCATATTTTCTTAATTTATATATAAATATTAAATATATTACAAACCATAAGATTGACACCAGCCATACAGGTCACGTCGTTGATGTCATCATCATTGCTACAGAATAAGACATAACTCATTGTGATTTAATTCTCACAAATGTGATTTGAATCTTCGATGCTAATTACAAAGCTACTTATTTCTATACCTCATAAATACATGGATTAGAGAAATAAATAAACATGTGTAATAATTAGCAATGTTGATAGTCCCTTAAAGTTGCTATATACAATAACAAAAATAGGAAGGGCATATGTTCAGTAGATGACCTCTGCGATGCTGTGTCATGTTGCACACTGTCATTTTCACAAAGTTTCCATCAATGAAAGAAATAGCTATTTGTGTGCAATGCAGTAATGTACATGGTGGCTACATTAACTTTGGGTGGTATTTTAAAATTGCAAAAAAGTTGGCAGTGAGATGTACTGTAGTGGATGAAATCAAGTTAAATTAAATGCAATTTTAATGTGATATAATTCAACTGCCAACACATGTTTTTCTAATGAATTCAATGGAATGTAACATAATTTTAAGAAGCGTGATTAAAATTGTGTAATGCCATTCACGAGCAAAGCAGTGACAATTGGGGTGAGAACTGATCTCATTCAACCAAAAGTAGCGCATTTTAATGCCATGTAATACCATGTAATACACCTTTGTGTAACAAACTGTAAAAAATGCAATGCCATCAAATTCAATAGAATTCTATATGACATAATAATAATTATACTATATCTATCAAGGTCACCAGATTAAACTTAACAAAGCTACTGTCAGTCTGGGACCTGCTAAGGCAGAAGTAAAAATATAAGGATAAATCTAAAGATTTCCTGAAACATATCTAGTTAAAATTTTCACCTAACGTTACTTTAAAACGCAGTAATGAGTTTTCCTTATTAAAACAATATGATCCATTACTACGAAACACTAGTTAACACATGAATCATGATCAAAAATCATCATCAACCATCGTCATGAATCATCCTTAATCAGAACTATAAACCATGATTAATTATGACCATGAACAATTGCAGATAGCAGTCTGAAGCAATCATTAATTGTGATCATAAATGTTTACTGATCTCAATCTAAAATTATTATCAGTCATGATCACAGATCATCGTCTTCCATTTTAATCATCATTTATCACCATCAAAACCACCATGTATTCTGGCCAGCCCCTTGTCAATCAGCTCTTGCTGAAGGGCTACCATCCTTAATCAAATCAAAACCATTGCTAATCATAATCATGAATCATCGTCAATCATACCTGGTCATGGCTGATGAGTAATGAAATGCGGCTTTGTGTTTGCTTTTCTCTCCATGCGCTGCGGAGGCTGCAGCCAAGCCCTGAGCATGCGCTTGGAAGTTTGCTTTCATCACAGTAGCAATATCCTTGCCCCCGGACGGATTGGTAATAACCCTGTCATCTTGGATGATCTGCTTTTGGAGCTGCTGTTGCTGCTGCTGCTGCCTTTGCTGCTGCAGTGCAATGGACCTACTCAGCAGCATGTGTTGTGATGGTGTCAGCTGCCTTGGCGCATTGTTATTCATCTGCATCACCGTCGCCTGAATGGCATTTGGCAGCAGTTTTTGGTTGCCTGCCAAATTTATTGTGGATGCCACCTGATTTTTTGGCAGCTGTGCTTGCGTTGCATTTGGTGCTATTTTCTGGAGGTTGTCTTGTGCTTTCGTTACCTGCTGTACTGGCTGCGAAGTTTGCACTTTATTTTGTTGCTTCATAGTTTCCCTTAAATGCGGCAGAGTTTTCTGGAAAATTGAAAAGCAAATTCAAGGGAAATGCTAAGGAAGGCTTACTTTGAATGAGAAAAAAGAGAAAAAATGATCTTTCAATATCATGGTATACCATAAAACTTTGCTTCTTCTAAAATTCCAATCTTAGACTTCACAATTCTAGAAATGTCCTGCTTATAACACTTGCTAAGCTGACATATATGATGGCTTCTCGTGTTACCATCCAGTGGCCATTGACACTTATAGCAGCTACACAACAAAGGATTCTACAGGATCACGCCATCAGAAACGGCACAGTAAATAAAAATGAGTGATTCTCGCAAGGAAGACCACTGGACGATCTCACATTTGGAGACTATGGATAGAAGGGTTGAATTGCTCATTTTGGATATCATGGCAGTGATAAAAAGTTGAATGACAATTGTTTCATCTATCTACCAATCTATCTGTCAATGTTACCATGCTGGAATAGAAAGAAAACTAAAAGATAACAGAATGGAATACATTTTCCTTGATCAATTTTGACATAGCTCTCTTTCATTCTTCTATCGATTATTGACTGAGTCATTCTACACGACAGATCTGGATTTCAAATGTGACTGCCCACTTGAGCATATCCATTGACAACAACCCCTAGTCCTCTCTAGCTCCAACTTCACATATTTAATTACTTTTCTGTCACACAAAACTAAAGGATCTCTCCAGCGAATGAAATTTACTTTGGAATAAGGTGTAATGAAGTGCCCCGATGTTGAATTTGCATTAATTTTTCTGATATATTGTACGGTTTTTGTGTTGTAAGCGTTTCAAATCAAACTTCACCGAAAAATAGGAGAAAAACAAAAAACCTACTTTGTGACTTCAAAAAGTGTATTACGATTAATTAAAAGAATTTGTGAATCTCTGCAATTTGAACAAGTTGCAATTAAATTTGGCATCCATGTATTAATATCCCCCATTTTGTTAATAATCCGATAAATTCTTGTGAGAAAAATGGATTACCGAGAAAGTTTTGTATGCCATTTTGACATCACAAAGTAGATCTCCGAGAATTATTTTTGAGGAAATTATGCAGTCAAAAACGAGCTTTAAACTCTTAAGAGATATCAGAAAAATCATTAGAATGCAGATTTGAAATCAGGGCACTTGACTGAATCTAATTCAAAAATAAAAGTTTTTTACTGGAGAGATTGACTGACTTTGAATTGACTTTGATGGAATAATGTTTTCTTTCCTACTGGGACTTCCGAATACCAATGTAATTCTAAATGGTATATCTCACATCATGCTAACTACTTCAATCTTCATCACATCAGTTATTGCGAGCTACTAGATTGTCTCCCTTGGCCTGGTAACATGGTAAACAATTATACAATCCAAATGACACAAAAATATATTGACATACTTCCATTGCTGGTGATGCCATATTCTAATGGCATTAGTATGTAACTAATCAAACAGGGTTCATATAGAATATCTTCCACCCTTTCCAACACAACTTGCAATGAACGTATTGGGGAATTGCTTCATCAATGCAGTATGCTTCCCTTGGGTGGCAAGACTCTCAAGACTTGAAATCCAGAGGCCCCCAGGGATGACAATGAACCAATATCAGGCCAATAATCCACGCACTGATCTCACATCCAGTGTGGCAACTGACCAATTCTGGAGTGGCACATTGGACTTAATTGTCCATCTGCTCTGTCTCTTGTTTTGGCTTTACTGCAAGTTATTCATGGCTTGTGATACATTTGATGCTGTACCATCTTTGAAGATGAGAACTGACATAAAAAATTGTAAATCCCTGGTAAAACTTACTTTTAGAAACGGAACCAAATTGGGTTGAGGATCTGACTTTAAAGTTAGTTGCAGCTTCTCAACAAATTCCTCCTCGTTCATCTTATTGTACTAAAAAAGCAAAATCATTTGTGAGAATTCAACTTAGATCACGACAAAATAAATGACCTGCTGTGGTTGGTGTTGATTACGACATGACTAGCTTCCACCTACACACAGCCCTAAGCGCGAAGACTCCAGTGGGTGAATTCTAAGAATTAGTTCCATCTGCGACAGAGCAATCTGAATGCAAAAAAATGCATGAATCATGAACACAGCTAGCTAAGGTGCATTCATCTTTCAAAAGTTTTTGTTGGACTTACTGGGTTGCCAGCCCACCCCCACATTCTGTCTAAGAGAAAAACACCAGCATCTGTTTAGCTACTAAATATACAGCCATGGGCAGATGCTACTGTCTTAATCACCTTGTATTTAGATAATGCACTGCTAGCAGAGTTACAAGGTTGTTATCTTGCAGATAGGATTAAAAGATGTCAACTGCAACAAGAAAAGTCTGACAGTGAATACATTATGCTAAGAGAGATATATCAAACTGGCAACAACCACTGGCATGACTATTAAGAAACTTTTATTAGTAAAAGTGGTTGAAAAATTATGATCTTTGATGTTGGATTAGAACATCAGTTCCTGATGATTTCAATTTGGATTTGAAATTTGTTGGAATTACCCACCAACTGATAAAAATCTGCTATCTGGAAGACTTATAAATTCAAATCAATGCATTGATAAATATTTGGTAATTTTCCTTCCCATGAATATACAAAAACATCTCAATTTTGAGAGACTCATTCTAGCTAGGGAAACATGCGAGAACTCTGTGTTCACCAGGACAAACAACAACAATCAACTAGCCCACCAAGGGAATCAAGTAGACACTGTTTTTCATCACACACACACATACACACACACATAAACACATAAACACACACACACACACACACACACACATAAACACACACACACACACACACACACACACACACACACATAAACACACACACATAAACACACACACACACACACACACACATACACAAACACACACACACACGCACACACACACATAAACATAAACATAAACACACACACACACACACAGCAGTGGCAAAGTGCAATGTGTTTGGCACACACTGGTTGCAATGACATATCACTTGCATCACAAAAATAGCACTAATATGAAGTGGTTCAAACTTTATGAAAAATGATAAATAACAACATATTCCAATCTATTTGGAGGTGAAATATTTACAAGAAATAAGCAAAAGATAAGCTTGAAATCATTGGTGCAACATGAAAATATTTAAAAAGCATATCTTTTATCAACGTGGTGAATAAAATTGCAACAAAACTGTAGTGTTGAAAGTAGAGATTTCTGCCCAACAATCAAATGGCAGTCTAGAATACTAACCATAACATTTTGGACCAATTCTTTGACACTGCGTCCAATTTCTGGTGGTTGATTTGGTCCACAAGCAAGACTGATTAAATTCTGGAAGAACTCCTTCAGCTTTTTAACTGACTCTTTCATGATGGCCAGATTATTAGCATTGGTATTTGCAGCCATAGCCCCTGGGTTCACTTGTCTGAAACGATACGTTACGACTCCTGGCACAGGGCTGGTGCCCTTCACTTGGGTGAGAGTTGTTGACTGCAGACCAATTGAGGTTGCTGCAGTTTGTGCCTGTTGCATAGCCAAATTGTTTGGTTTAGGAGATGTCCCTGGAGATGTTGAAATGCTCGGCTCTTGCTTCATATTCTGGGCCAGTATGACCGGCTGCGTTGCTTGCATCCTCGATACAATATTCTGCATACCCGGTATTTGTCCGGTCATCATGTTGATACCGGACACAGCCGTGACAGCGTTAGGCCCTCCCGCCATTCGAGGTACTAATGGGACTGGCGCACCAGCCATCCGCACATTTCCAACAAGGTTGCTTGGGACTAACGTCGTTCCAGCAAAACTTTGGTCGATCAGCATTTGAGCCTGCTGATGAGTTAAAACGATCCGAGGAGCGATGGGTACTGTACTTGACATGTTCTTTGGCGCGATATTGACTTGTTGTGAAGATACATTTGCAGTTATAATTGGGGATGGCGACTGCTTGTTAGGAGTCGATGATCGGCTGCTGGCAGCAGATTTTACTTGAGATACTGATGCAGCAACTGACTCAGCTGATGATGTCGATCCATTCACTGAAGCAGGCCTACTAGAAGCTTGTATGTGGTTTATTGCTGGGCTATCCGAGACCCTGGCCGCTGCAGTCTTCGCTCCATCCTTTGCCACAGCATTCGAGGCCTGAGCTGAGGAAGCCGTCACTTTGTTGCCAGAGCTACTCACTGATGTAACCTGGCTTTGGAGAGATCCCACGATAGCATTTACAGCGTTTTGGTCTACATCTCTCTTCAACAAATCGTCGAAGAAGGACGACTCCATTTGAGCTCATCGAGAAATGAACGTGGAGTTTTGTTCAGCGGCGCGTGCTGCATCCTGGGACCTACCATTCATACCATGCATTGTGGGTAATTTTCTGTTGGTTGATCATTTGAAGTCACGATCTCAAAAAAGGCTTTGAAATCTAAAATAAAAGATTCTTAATCTCGAAAAAGCAGTTTTTAACGGCGAGAAGGTGCACCTGAAGGCTCAACGTACCACCTCCCCAGTTGAGTGCGGAGATAGACAGGCTTTTTAAGCGTAGCTTCGGCTTGAAACAAACAGTTCAATGTATTAGTCACTTTGAGTTTCTTCATTCGTTGATTTTCAAAACAAATAGCCTTGAGAGGGTAAGAGGCCTTTTCTGCAAGAGAGCGCCATTCATAGCATGTTTATATTGTATGCAGGTGTAGTTGAAAGGACTTTGCTTTGCTAAAATTTTCAATTTTGCCACTGTCATTAGAATTGCTGTTTTTTGAATCACGTGTTCCTCGTAAAAAAAAGGTTGTATTAACATAAATTATTATGTATAAAAAGGATTATCATAAATTATTATCATTTTCATTTTTACTCTGTTTGCAAGGGGGCTCTCATTCTCGCTCCTATGTAACAGCAGGCGACAAAGGTCCTTTGAGTCCGTGTTAGCAGCATATCTTATCCGACATTTGAGATATGATCAAGGTGTAAGGATAGCTCAATGGTAAGATTCTTGCGCATTGATCCTATGGTCAGTCGTTCAAGTCCCATCGCAGCTAAACTTTCACTTAGAGTGAGGAGAGTCACCAGCTCTCTGTAATTCCAGGCTTACTAATCACGAGGTGTGGCCACATCGAGAGGACGGACCTGGACACTGCTTGATAAGCAAAAAGCTTCTCAGTGTCCGAATTTCTACCTTTGACATCTAGGTAAAATCATGTGTGTAAAAAAACAAAAGAAAGAAAAATAAATAAAAAGAAATGAAAAAAGAAAGAAAAATGATATGACCAAGGAGATCTTGGCGCTGCGCTGTAGATTTAAGGCAGTGCAGGAGGGTTGCTCGTTATCTTTCCTTGCAGCACAACGTGTACAAAAGGAACTAAAGCGGCCTAAACAATGCCTCAAAAGTCAAATCTCATTCCCTCACCATATTTGGCGAATAGGGTGGCGCCCATCCCCGTTTCATTAGCCTTTGGGCCACACAGCTGTGCAAGCACAGTGAATGCTACAGTTGGGGATTGGCAATCTGGTGGCACTGTGTGATTCACTCCCATGCTCTTTCCCGAAGTGCTGAATGCTAAGTAGGGATATGACATGTATCATTTTCAAGTCTCTGGTAGGTGGACCGGGTATCGAGCCCCGATCTAACGCGTACAACGCGAATATTTTGCTACTGGGTCACAGAGGCAGTCTACTTTCATAATGACGTATCTAAATTCCACTAGTATCAAGACAATTAAAAAATTGGCTTTCAAGGGGCACTCCGACAGAAACATACATTACAATCTGTAATGATAAGGATAACAGTAGATTAAAGCGAACCGTAAAGCCCGTTTTACAATAATTGAAACTTAAGTGCAAGAATATATTTAGCTATCTTAGATCAGGAAACTCATAACTGCATTTTGAAATAAAGTTAGGTGAACATTTTAACCAGATAATTTCATGGTAATTTTTAATTCATGCTTTCTTTTGCTTTGGCAATTCTCATATTGATAGCAGTTTTATCAAGCTGAATCTGGTGACCTGTATGAATATAGCATTATCATCATCATTAAGAGCTTTTTGAGTTCTTCTTTCATCTCTTTTGCCTCCTTTCGTAAATCACATGGATGTTCAATTGATTGCATTCCAGCGTTGGATGGCAAAGTTTGCTTGATATGCCAAAAAACAATAAGCAGCCCACTTCAATTTTCTCCTTCGAAAATTCAACTAGAAATTGAATGGGTTTGAACTGCGCGGGAGCAATTTTCAAATGAACTTTGACTTATTGACATATTTTCATTTTTATGATTTTGCCTAGATGTCAAGGGCAGACATTTGGACACTGGGAAGCTTTTTGTCGATCGAGCATTGTCCTGGTCCTTCCTCTCGATGTGATCACAACTCGTGATTACTACGCCTGGAATTACATAACTACAAAATGCCAATAAGAAACCACCTATTTTCATTATAGCGAGAGTATGGAGCTAAGGTGACTTACTAGATAAACAATCTATTAGTCCTGGGTTGAAGCTTTATGTCAAGGTAAGCAGAAATGACAGAAAATCTTGTGGAAATGCTTAAAGCAAATCATAGCAAAGACGGGAGATGAGAAAAGCTTTGGACTCTGCCGCAGATTCTCTGGCTACTGAACGAGTCGTGGAGGATGTGAGAGTCAAGAAGACAAACTGAACGAATCGTAGAAAATCGTCAAAACCTCCAGAGGAAGATAGTGTTGACGAATATCTGGCTATACCAAAATGACGGAAGATTCTTTTGGTTTAGGCCTGAGACAGTATGCTTAGGACTGGAAGGAGTTTGCCCGGGGAGAAAGGAGTAATATCGATCTTCCTCTCATTGCTTCCCACACCTTTTCCAACTTCATATTTGGTGCATTTTCGGTGACAAAGCAACGTCAAGTAACAGTGAAATAATAGTACCCCCATAAAATGGATATTTCTGGCCACTCCTCTGAGCCATTCAGTCCATGTTATCTCTAACCTGCTTCTCATTCATTATTTCTGAATCTCTGAAGATCTTATTTCTGAAGATAATTTTACAGTTAGAGCAGGGTTGCGACTTTTTTTGCACTGCCATCTTAATGAAAGAATGTACCCTATTGGTAGTAATATTATGAACAAATGGAAGCCAAGAGGCACGAAGATGCAAAACGCCGCCATGGTGTACCGCTATCATACAATGCAACAGATGTGACCGAAGCTTTCTACATCGCATCGGGCTTGCAACACACGTGATGGATCACCGCCCCTCATAGCCGAGTACTAAGAAGAAGAAGATGAACAAATGATATCATGAGAAAGCTAGGCAAGCCGTTTTTCAAGCGGACAACTAAACATGTCAATATGAGTCCATCTAATGAAAGTGACTTGTGGCCTTTTATTCAATGAAAAGCTTGACCTACATGGCCACGTCTTGCAAAAAGACCGGCGCCAGTGGCAGGAATCCAGGGAGGGGTTCCCCCAGATGGAGTGAAGCAAGCCCTGGATGATGACTATGATGATGATGATGATGATGACTATGATGATGATGATGATGATGATGATAACTATGATGATGATGATGATGATGACTATGATGATGATGATGATGATGATGATGATGATGATGATGATGATGATGATGACTATGATGGAAACCTGAAGCTACATGGTTGCTCCCTAGCGAGGCCTACCCTAACTCCCTTATCGACCATGGCACTCAACCATTTCTAAATCAGGGTTGTCACTCAATTTGTCAACCATCAATATGCAAAGCGTAAATTTTGCTGAAATCTCTTTCTGAACCATTGCAAATTTGTTGTATCACCATTTATGACCATGGGCCTAGGAACATCTTTCGTTAATTTTTCATTTAGAAATATTCAGACTCAAAATTAAAACCTTTCAGCATGCAACATCAAAACTGAAGTAAAACGAGCAATACATAATGAAAAGGCACTCATAACTTGCCATCTTTCAAATCTAAGATAAATAAACTTGATCTTATCTCTCTATCCTCTTAGCTGCTCGCTTTCTTCTTTCTTCCTTTGTTGGGCTTTGTATGGGCCACTATAGCCTTTCCTCAACATAACCCACTAAAAAAAAAAAAAAAAATAAATAAAGTACTAATTTTGCTTATTTACAAAGGAGCTGTGCTTTATAAATTTGTAGACACTTTTTTCGTTATTTTTTTCAGTTGGATATTTCTATGCTTTAAATGCTGAATAGTGAAAAGATTTCTCTGCAGACCTTCCTGTACCTTTCTGTCTGAAGATCTTAACGACGCCTCGTTATGGAGGTCAATGAATCATAGTCGAGATGAGAACGTAGACATTCCGACAAAGATTTGATAAGCGTTCTGTTTTTCACGATTGTTTTGGAAATAGCATAGCGGCATTACAACTGAACGAAAGTCAAATGCCATACCAAACCTATCGGACGGAACAAAGTCCTCTCTTGTTACCCAAGTGTTTCATTACGATGGAGGAAATCGCCATTAACTTATGTCGCTCAAATACTAGCGAATACTTTCTGCGCGAACGTCTTAACCTTTTGTCGAGTTTCTGTTCAAAAATTTTCTTGGGGAATTTTTTAACACGAAACCTTGATTTCGCAACTTTGCCAACCTACCCCATCCATTTCAAGGTAAGTCTCCATCTCAAATGGATCTGGCCGACAGGAATGCTTGCGACCACCATACCTCGAGATTTTGTGGTTTTAATGTCGCTAATGGCAATCTAGTTTGAAAAAGCAAATGAAAGTTTAAGATTTATTTTCTCAACCAAGGTGAAATCTTGTACCAAGTCTCTTAAGCTTTGGAAATATGGCTGCACTTGACTTAATCTTTGTGGGCCAGGGCTAACCCGTTGGTCTGGCTGTACAATTTCTTACCCAGAATTTCAAACGGACAATTGAGTGTGTTCAGCTTGGCCTTTAAGGGCCAAATGTAACACTTCGGTAAGAGAAATAGATGTATGCATTATTTTTCCAACAAGATAACATATCCCCTGAGAAAAAGGGCATTTACCTCTAAAGGGCGTCTCGTCCTCTCCCTTTGACCGGATTTTACTCCACGATTTTGTCCCCCTATTAGTGTCCTTGTTATAAAGATTTTAACTCCGGTTAAGTAAATCCTACGATCTAATTATGATTTAATTTTGAATCTATGGGAACTCAAAATTGCTAAATCACGTAAAAAGATTGGCAGATCAGAAGCGAAAAATCTTCACTGATATGTTAAGGTATAATGCTATTGAATGTGAGACAAGCGGAGAGCTCATCTTATGCACCTATTTACAATGTACCGGCTCAAAAATCAAATATTGATAAAAATAACATAACTATACATAATATTTGAAACGCGAAGATGAAAACTTACTTGAAGCTAAGTAATGTATTTTGCCAAGAAATGCACTGCTTTAACCTGTTAAACTTTCTGCCCGATCGAAATACTGCGGCTCATAACACCGAAGTCAAGCGGAGAAAAAAGCGAGCAATCATCTCAATTGCACACTTATTCGCAAATGACAGGGGGCTGATGAATGTATATCAAGGGACTTTAGATTGGGAACTGGGGTTTCTTAACCACTGGGGTAAGTTGCTATATAATCTGGGTGACGTGCCTTTACGGTGGCCTGCGTGGTAAACGCTGGGTCGCACATAGGGCCGTAAGGAGGAGGTTTCCTTGGCAACTTCCACGTACAGCAGGATTCTTGGTCGGTCGAGATTCTGCCCCGTGCACATAGCCGTGCCATATATAAGATAAGGCCTGGTAGTCTTCGCATGGGAGGGCATTTTCTAGGCTGGCCGAGTTCACGCTTCGACTATACATAGATCCCGCATCATTGAGGGGATATTTTCTCATAGGTTGACCCATAGGCGGGCACATGGATCTGTGTTTGCTAAGGTAAGCCGCGCTTATAGTCAAGTGGTCTGTAGTTATTCCGACAAGCCGGGAAATGGTCTTCATTTGAAAAGGGACCGGGGAACAGGACTGGAACTCTGAGCCAAAGGACATGCCTTTAGAAGGCGGGTCAAGACGCATCTAAAAACACCATGCAGTGGTACAAGCCATTGCAACGCCAATGGGCAACGAGGGTACAGCTGTGGTCATAGAGAAGCAATCACGGTATATCCAGATAAGGGATTCCTTTATCTAAAACTAAGCAAACAGACCATGCAAAATTAATCACCCACCAGTTCCATTCATGGTACTAGGAAGAGACAATGAATGGCCTCGATGATCGACAGTTTGCTGTAACAGGGCAAACTGATGCGTACAATTATTGTTAGCTGAATAGAAGAATCCACCTCTCAATCGGTATGGACCCTTTTATCCCCTAATGAGGATAAAGTAGACAGTTCTAGCCCAATCAGATACCGATTAGGTTTACCAGGGAGGGCCACAACTTTTAATCTTTAATCAGCGTATTCTGGCCTATACAATGCAAAGCTAGAAAGTTAAATCAAAGATAAGGCCAACTGCGAAGACAGACAATAGCCTAGATAAAAGCACTGATGGCGCCTACAAAAGCAAAAAGGTGAAACCCATTTTCGATCCCCCCCCCTTTCCATTTTATTACGACGAAGGTGCCGTGCACATGAAAAGTATACCGCCCAATTAAACTCAAACGATGGCCGCATATAAACGTATAATGCTTGCGTAAACTTACGGCTAAGGCTACAACGACATAGCTAGCTACATGGTACAACAAGGATGCGAATAGATTCAAGAAATAAACAACGGAGAAAAGTGAACCTAAAGAACGGTTACGGTTTTTGTACGTCTTCTAAGTTCTTGCTTCGTCGATTACCTCAAACAGCTTTGAAAAAAGCTTACTTAAAGGCGCATTTACATCTAGTTAAGAAAGTACATCTACATTTAAATCTAATAAACGAGACGAGCGAGATTTCCCGCTTAGAATTTTCATCGTAAGCCCAGATTGTCACGGGATAAAAATCTAAAAAAATATGCAAGGAGGATCCGAGAAAATTACGGCAATGACCGTGAATTTTACAATCGTTTCTCCACGATGAGAATGAGAATCGCAAGGGAAGCAATGAACATTAAAATTTCACTTTTCAAGTTGGTAATAATGATGTGACTTGGATGAAGCTTAGGACATGGGTAAAACCACGGGAAATTACTGTTAAAAACAGAATTCATGTGCAATTGAGGTCAAAGTGTTTAGAGCAAAAATTCCTTTGGGTAATTTCCATTCGCCGGTGGGACAAGTTTTAATTTATAAATATATTGATAGAGATACATAATTCTGTACCGTCAGTCAGAAAGAAACCGGTGGAAAAAATGCCACACAAAATTCAATGGGAAATAAGAGTCTTTTGGGGGTAGCTATTCACCTAAAGCTGAGTGAAATAAAACTATGACAAAATTCATGACTAGGATCGGCACACACCACAAATGTGACCATAGCCCTAATAAGCACTGCAGGACATACCCGACTTTAAGCTTACAAAAAACAAGCAGCCTGCATCCAGGTTTTTGAAAGAGAAATGCATCTGGTGATGTGGTTCAAAAAAACCTCAAAGGTGTGGGATCAAACATTTAAGCCAGAAAACTATGGCACCATTAAATGCTAAGAAGAGAAGTGTTCTTAGGGATGCCTATGGAAATCATTACCACCAAATATATTGTTTATCAAGTTCTAAATCCTCCCTTCTCCCTCGCCACAAAACTTTGCCGATATAGCAAGATTTTGGGGCAGGCCCCGAGCTCAAACCTAAAAGTTTTCAGAATCAGTTGTCAGACCTTAAGAAAGGCTGGTTCATTTTTCAATCTTCTTGCTGACTTCACATTTTTCGCTGTTGTCATCTTAACTCAAAACTGGAATCATTTGAACCCTGATTTCCCTGCATTGTGAAGACACAAGCAATGGACACAACATGACTTGCTTGCCCTTCTTTGATTTCTACTTTGATTGACCCTTTTAACAAGGGAGTCATATGAATAACAAGGTTAAGATCAAATGTAATAAGTAGGGGAGCACCAAATGTTCTAGAAGAAGTGGTGCCGTATTTCTCTATGGATGATAGCAATATAGAGCTGCAAGTCTACCCCTTCCTACCGCGTCAGATATAGTATGATATGTACTCGTAAAAGTTTTGAAAAATCTAAAGTGAATGCGTAACTGTGCATTAAGCGAACAAATGTATATTTATATATAATACAAGCATATCTATAAACATGCAACCAGGTTATTGAAACTAAAACGAACTTTAATGTTTGCCTGTGACCAAAACAAAAGCATGATCACAACTTAATACCATAATTACAATGTTTATAAAACCCATCTAATTTCCCCTGCTGACCCCTTAAAATGTGTTACCTACCGTACAAGACCCAAATCAACTGGCAGAAAAACAGGAATGACTGTCTCAATTTCAGCCCGACATAGCGGACAATTGGTAAGCTGTTTTGCACAGCCACTGCAACAGAACATGTGTCCACACTGGAACGCAGTGTCAATCGGCTTGTCTCTGCAAGTCTGACAGAAGCAAGAGTCTAGCAAGCAGTCAAGCTTTTCTTGAAGTTCTACAGAGTCTTTTCTCTCATCTTCATTTGTACTGGTACCCTGATCCTTCTCATTCTCCAATGTTTGTACAATCGAAGAGCCAAAGTTGAATAAAACCCGCCTAGCATGATCGTGGGCTTCCCGACAAGTCCTTGTTGTATCAAAGATATAATTTTGTTCAGCACTGTTGTCATCATAAAAAAGGTTTCTAAACGTGTCGAAAAAGTCATTGGAAACCTGCTCCTTGACTGCATTACCAATGCTATCACACCTAAAGAATGTGTAGTGCTCAGTGATTGCCCGGTACAAAGCAAATGCTGCCTCCTTGCTATTCAGTCTGTACACAATCGCCTCTGTTTCTCTTTGGTCATTAATATATATATCAAGTTTGACGCATTTTCCAATATGAGTGGCCATATGAAGACAGCTGTAAGGAAGGCTAAAACGGAAAATAAATTGGCATTTCATTTTCATTCAATGAACATCTAATTCATAACTCAGCAAAAAAAGCTGTTACAAAGCTACATCAAGCAGAATATAGTACTACAATAATAACAATAGCAATATAATATTATCTAATAAGAACAAAGCAATGAAAAACTTGGGAAGAAATCAAGAGCATGAGGAAAAGAGTACTGAAAATTTTTTTCAAAGAAATAAAGAAATTAAATCTGCTCCAGCTCAAGTATGAAATGGTAGAGCGTTAAAAATCCAAATAATAACTTTATATGATGATAATTAGGTGATACTTCTATCAATGAAATTTCAAATGAGATTGAAATGGGAATAATTAGCAAGTCTAATAAAGGAAGAAAATGTAAATAAGGCATAAACATCAAATTAAAAAAATACTAGTTGAAGGGCTAATAAGAGGATTTACTCAATCAAAATGTAGGTGATCTTGCACTTATCAAAGAAGAAATCAGCTCTGCATAGAGTTTGCACTTTTCATCATAAGATGCTTGATTTCCCCAAGTTTCTGGATATAAGTTAGGTTGTTAAGAGGTAACAAGAAGAGTAAATGCACTGATGACATGTCCATTCAAAATCCTACCCAACATCCCTAGCCCTTAGTTGCACACAGCATTAACTGTACACATGGTAAAGTTTTGCGGTAGTATAATGGGTTAACTGTGCCACCTCACAATGCAGTAGTTCTGCAAAAGAAACAACGAAAATAAATTTGTTGTGGAAGGTGGCAGGATACCACCTCATAATCATTGACTTGCAGCAAAAGCTTGGAGCCTGAATCTCGGTTTTGATACATTCAAAATCATGCGATGCAAGTTGGCGTTGGCCTGGTCAGCCAAGAACAACTTCTAACCAAACTTTTCTGGCAAATGATGCTTCTATCAAAGTGACAATAACTTGCTATACTCCTAAAGGGACGCCTTCTGTACAGTATGGAATTTTTGCATCAAACTATTCCTTCACATATGGTCATATTCACGACTTTCATAGCAAGAAAGGTGTTTCCATTTGTTCTGTCCAGTTACTCCTACAGTCTTGGGTACATTTCTTGTGCAGGTCAACCGTTATACCCGTGATGAGCTTTATCGCTGTTCCAAAAAGCCTTATCTGGAGGTATCGAGAGGCTGTGTCCGAGTGCAGATACTTTTCAGTGTTCGTTAATTCGTTCGGAGATTAATATCTACCCGAGCGGTGCAAATAGTTTCAGTGGTCATACGGTTTCGACTGTTGTCTGAAAATCACGTGCGGGAGGCATGATTCATGCACAACTCGATAACCAGGATAGCAAACAAAGCACTCGCTAAGTACACAAGGTACGTACACAAGACCATTGAAATGGCCAATCCCTGCTCGAACCTATCGATCGAAACAAATCCACCGCCTTGGTTGAGAGCAACGAGAAAGCAAAATAGGCATATCACCAAGGCCGAAGTTCGAAAAATAGTTATCTGGCGAGAACTTGAAGTGGACAGCTTTGAGTCACATTTCTTGAGGGTTTTGTAGCTGTTTTGTGTCCGTTATGACGCTACTGTACTTACAAATACATTGTTCGTTTATAAAAGCGAACTTTCCATACACCTTGGCAGAAAAATTCCGATCTATCGTAACTCTACTGTTAAGTAGGCTGTCTAAATGAAAATGAAGGCTATTTACAGAGATCAATATTTTAATTCAAATTGGATCAAGGCTTAACGAGAGTGGGTCAGAAGAGCGATTCTGTTCCAGCGGTCGATTCGGAAAATCTCTTTTATCCGAGAAAAAATAGCCAATATAAGAATAATACCGAAATGCAAAACATATTGGCTAAGAACGGCTGTCATCACGTCTACGGTTATAAATCACGAAAATAGCATCAAGCAAACATCTTCTCACCTCTCGGCGCTGTTTTCCTGTTGTTTCGTTATTTTTAGAGCTTCGATGCCAACACCTATGGAAAGTTGTTTATTTTCTTCGCTTCGACAAGAATGATATTCCGTTCCATAGTCTTTCAACTTTGATATCTCTTCGATGAATCTATATTCAGCTGATTCTTTGGGCATTCCCCGGAAACGACAATGCTCCATGATAACTTTGCTTCGAAAATCGTTAGGCCAGTCTCGAGTAACTGAAGGGTTGTAAGCGATGTGATTCTCACTGAAATCGCCGTCCTTAGCCTGGGCTATCAATGCTTGGATCCTCACAGATTGATCTTTGTCCGGCCTGAGCTTGCCAATCTCCAAATCTCTGCTTCCATTGAGGAAAAACTGACGCCTGAAAAGAAAGATAAGTCTGTGATTAAGAGCGCTTAAGAGAATAATTGGATTTCGTCCATTCTAACGGGGCTATCTTTCACCATTCTCAAACAAATAATATTTTGCACAAAAACAAGTTTAAATTTGATAATTGTAAGTTCACTTGCCGTGTGGACCCTTGAATCAGTTGGTAGGGCTGCACGTAGAACTTCACACAGAAAAAAAAGGAGAATGGCTCCGGTTTTGGAACTTGGCGAGAAATTCGGTTCCTCAAATTTAGCCAGAAAATCTCTCCTCTATTGTTTGTGAACTGCAGACCAAAATAGTCTGCTTCCACGATTCCAAGACGCTCACAGACCTGCAAAAAACAAGATCCATTAACGTGATTTATGACGACTGATGAAAATTTCCAGACCTTAGGACAATAAAACAACATGAGAGTACTTGCTAAGGACGAAAATTGCCGACAAATATATGATCCAGGAAAGACAGATAACTCAAAAGTTAAACGCGAGGTCTATGCATGGTTACTTATCACATTTCTGGTAAGCATTAGTGCAAAAGCACGAGATTTGAAGATGTAAAAATTTCATTAACGCTCGGGCCTTCCTTTGGATGGACTTTGACCTTGAAGAAAAATGAAGAAATTCTACAAGACTTACCGCATCTAAAAGACCTTGTCCTTTCGCATCCTCGCGAAGCCGGAATGAAAAGCAGCACGCATCTGGTTGGGTGACGAGGCACAATATCTTCCCTGGAATAAACTCGAATTTCATAGCGGCAGAGGCCATGCTTGTTCCATGTAAACGGACGAACTTGTAAAATCACTGCCTTCGCCGTCCAATGTGAACTTCGGACTGAGTTCTTGTTCACGATGGAAAAGTTTTCATGCATAACTTGCTGTCAACCAATCAGAGTGCGCCATAAACAAAAGCTTCTACAAACAATAAGGAGGCTGCCCAAGCTCCGCCAATCAGTGGGGAGAAGAATCAAAAGGGGACTACCCGACTTGAGCGAGTTCTTCAGGCAACTTTGAAGACAATAACAAAGCTGGAAAGATATCATATTGATACCGGAACGCTAAACATCTTACAGCAGATGTGACAATGAATGAACTTTGGTGCCATGATATTTTAAAAATTTCAACAGTTGAAGCAGGCTCTAGCTATCTTCCTTAACCTTAGGGCAAATTTGCGGAGGTCTATTTTTCGTCTTGTTTTGCTGCATGTAGGCAATATTATTGATCAATTGACAGAAGGCAAAACTATCTTTGACCAATCTTTAAGTTCCCTATCATTTGGTGAAACTCTACTGAATGCTCCCAATGCCTCGCTTATCCTTGCTAAACAAATTTAAAGATGTAAATGGAGCACTCAATCTACTCGAGAAAACGGTTAGGTTTCTGGCTGCGAACGACTACTGTGACGTAAGGAGAACAGTGATGACCTGTAACGATGCAGTTTGATCTTTTTTGGACAAAGATGCAGAAATCTAGCCAAACTTCATCCCCACATGGTTCTGTCTTTCAAAACAAGAAATTACTCCCCTCAGGATCGGTAAATAGCAACATTGAGGTTTCACTATATCTCGAAAAACGTTTTCTTGATTTCAGTCCAAATATTCATTCTCTAACCATCTGGTCAGATATTCGTTCGTTATTGCCCTACGAACACGCCGAATGCAAGCCGCCAGGCACCAACGAGGCCATGAAGAATTGCCCATACTACCTCGGGATTGGAGGATGCCAGTGGGAAGACCATGCTGGGAGCTATCACCAGAGATACTAGGGAATATTTCAGCCTAAAGCTAATTCACGAAGACGTGGTGGATATGGCGATGGACCGCGATAGATGGCAGTCATTGCACAAGCGTCAATACGCTGTAGCCCTCGTCGTTACGCTGTCATACACACTGCTGAAAAGGGCCCCAAACTGCACCTGTCCTATCTTCTGCCTTTGAAACCCCTTCAATTTCGTCTTTTCGCTTGAGCTGCTTCTTTAATGAGCTTTACTTGTTTATCAAAGTGTTCTTATGTCGCTTGGATGTTTTCTTTTTCGGTGAAGAAATTAGATTCTGAAAAAAAACAACTTTTGAGGTCAAGCCCCTGAATGTCGAATATAATTTTTATCAAGAGTCGCTAGTGGAAATTTTTGCTGTATGACTACGTGCTTCCTGCAGACGAGTAAACAACAAGATCATAAGATGACATTTAGATTGACGTTTTTATGTTAATTTTCAAGGTGCAGTTGTAAGATTGTCGCAGAAAAATTGCCCTGCAATTCTCAGCAAGTCTTGGAAGAATGTCTGGTGAAAAGTTATCGAAAAGAGCCAGTTCTTGGGTTTCTGTTTAGGTTAGCAGTGCAATAGATGGCCCCATTGACTAGCGTTATTTGGTACTGACTACCTTCAACACTCCAACGCATTTGCAATGAAGATCATTCTTGATCACTGAAAAGCGAGGCCGTATTTGCCCTACGTAGACATATTTTTCTATTGCAAACACAATGAAGCTTCGTTTGCACTAATATGAAGAAATTTCTGGCGTGTTTGATGATAAGCGAAAAAAATTGTGGTCTGAGTGATTGAAAGGTCTACTTGTTGGCATGCCAGGACTCGCTCGAAGCACGAGGGGAATAAATAATGCTGATGTCATCGTTGTATTTAGATCTTACGTCACTGGCGTAATCTCCGGTTTTCCAAAACGAAAGTTCACCAGAGTAAGCTGACAAAACATGTTGTTTCAAAAGAGTCAGGAAAACTGGTTGCTAAGAATCAAAAGCGATAACGATTATGGAACGTTTTCAAATACAATTTCCCTGCTCCTGCTTACGTCTGAAATTTCTCTTAAAAATTTAATTTCCACTGATTTAGCTGGTTACAAGAGTCAAATCAAAAAGTACCATGTAGCAGACGTTCCCGCTGACGAACCCTGTGAGTGAGAACACGGTGAAACTTCCATTGAGAAGGGAATGCAACCATTTTCCTACTTGTTTACCATTTCATATATGTTATATATTTGAGAAAGTAACGATTAGATGTATAGACTGTATTTATCAGTATCAACATCATCAATCCCATCATCATCATCACCATCATCAATCATAATCAATCACCATCATCAGTCATCATCATCATCAATCACCATCATCAATCATCATCATCAAGCACCATCATCAGTCATCATCATCAATCACCATCATCATCAACCATCATCATCAATCATCATCATCAACCATCATCATCAACCATCATCATCAATCACCATCATCATCATCTTTGGTGGGTTTGAGCCACTCACTCTAGGGCTGGGCCGCATTGATCTCTGATCAAACCCTTCCACGTTTGTTTAACTTTATCAACATCATGAAAAAAGTGTATGGAATCGGAACTTTTTGACTCTTTCCAAGTCTAAAAGGCGGGGCATTTTATGGTATGAACTTCATACAAGGAAATCCGCCTTATTGCGACAGACTCATCTAAACCAATGACAGCAAGGTCTGTATCAAACGATTTGACATCAACATGTGACCCCAGGAATCTGAGCAAACAGATCTACATTCTTTTGAGAAGGGCAGGGGTCATCCAATCACAACTCACATTTAGCAAAGAGGGTAGCTGAACCGAGAAGAATAGACGAGGGCCATTATTATCAGGATATGTGGGAGACTTAGTTGACCCAAAGACTGCAAAAATATCGATGTTCAAGGGATTACACTTGTCAAATGTACAGCATGCCCATCTTATCCTTTGAATCGATTCTTGTTGAAATTGATTCATATTCATGGAGTAATCCTTGGATTTCCCAATAGAGGCAACCAGATAAAAGATGAATGAAAAGACTTAAACGGCATGTTTTATATTAATCACGAAAAGGAGTTGCACAATGCCACAAGGCTGAAAGAAATCCCTCTCTATCTGTGTGTGTGTGAGGGAGATTACGAGAAGCGAGGATGCAACCATGACATCACAAAACGGCAGGAGCAAAAGCCCAGAAGAGACGCCAGAACAGCTGGCACTGTTCATCCAGCCCACGTGGGTATGCCCAGTTTGTGGCTTCGTCGCAACTGCACGCATCGGCCTTATTGGGCACCTGAGATCTCATCCTGGATGAGAGTCAAAGCTGTTCATGACTCCTCGACTCGAGATCTCTACGATGACGACGTGTGTGTATATGTGTATGTGTGTATGTGTGTATGTGTGTATGTGTGTGCGTGCGTGTGTGTGTGTGTGTGTGTGTGTATGTGTGCCTGTGTGTGTGTGTGTGTGTGTGTGTGTGTGTGTGTGTGTGTGTGTGTGTGTGTGTGTGTGTGTGTGTGTGTGTGTGTGTGTGTGTGTGTGTGTGTGTGTCAGTTTAGAGGGGCAACATCAGGCAAACAACCCAAGATTCTCTTGGCATAGGAAAGTATTCTGCATTTAGGGAAAAGTGGTGGACTGGACGACGACAGTGGCAAAGCTTGCTTACTGCAGAAGAGATAACGGCGCTGTGAGTACAACGTCATCTATACATGGAAATCGTCAACCGCTTATTCATCTGGTCTCAGCAAGTAACTTCTTCTATTCGTCATGTTTTACGCGTATCATATGGGGAGCAGATTCTTTGGTGTCAGGATAGCTGAGGGGAAAGCCTCTTGCGCATTGATCCTATGGTCAGTGGCTCAAATCCACAACCAGCTAGACTTCCACAGAGTGAGGAGAGTCACCAGTTCTCTGTAATTCCAGGCGTATGAAGCACGAGGTGTAGTCACATCGAGAGGAATGACCTAGACACTGCTCGATAAGTAGAAAGCTCCTCAGTGTCTATTGCGACCAATGCGATATTGATAGTTATTAGCGTGTCTATTGCGACCATCGTGTTACTTTCCCTAGTTCTTAGAGAAGGTCGAAAGACAATCAAACGAGCCATATGCTTGTAGATCATTATAATGCATAAAAAAGCGTTTCCTCCAACTTCACCTCGTTCACTTCTCCTCACACTTTCTACATGCTGCACAGACACTGTGTCCAAATGTTAACCTTTGATATCAAGGTGGAATCGTATGAAAAAAAACGATCCTTCCTAGCAATGTGAACAAATGTCGCGATCCTTGCACCTCGATTTCCAGGGAGCTAGCGAACTTTCTCATTCAGAGCGTAAGTTTAGCTGAGGGGAATTGAACCATTGACCGTATGATCAGGGTAGGAGCCTCGAGACTGATTTGTCCTGACGCCCGACGTTGACTTAGAGCAAGGAGAGCCATGATCTCTCTCTAAACTCAGGCGGGAGGGAATCACAAGGCTTGGTTACATCAAGAGGAAGGGCGAGGACACTTCTGGAAGAGTCTTATTGTCTTAAAATCTATCATCAGTGCTGGATAGCAGTCACATATGAGATAAGGGAGACAGCGAACACACCCCTGGAATTAGTTGAGATCAATTGTTGCTTGTTTCCGTCGATTGAGACGGCTATTCCACCTTGCCGAAAGAATTCAATCGCCTGAGACACACTTGGCTTGTGTGCTCCTGGCTTTGAAATACTCCTGACGATGAATTTCTGCGCTTATAGGTTTAGCAAATGACATCCAGATAAGAAGAATGCGTACAATTAAACAGAAATCAAGGTGTCTATGAAGGCCAATTCAAGGCCTCACAAGGTCGAAACCGCGAAAAAAACTAGCAGAGTAGAGTTCATTCGAAACGGACATTATGGTTGAATCTCACGGAATGCTCAATCGAGAATCAAGTCAATTCATTAGCAGAGAATTGTTGCTTCACGAAAGACGCTCCACACATGGAATTTTCATTCAGGATTAAGAGCTTTGGAATGAAATCTGTGGAGCGTGATCATTTTCTGCGGTACAAAGTTCATCCTGGTCGGTTGATGGTTTCTGGTCCATCACCGATGGGCAATTAAACCTGTATTTCGTGACGATAGTCTAGGCTCTTCCTTTAAGGTCCTTTGTCGTGATACAACGCGAAGCAATCCATCTTATAATTTGTGACTTCCTCCGTGAATATTCAGACACTTGATTGCTATGATTGCAAATGGTGATTAGGTCTGAAACCACCGATAACATTTAAAGGCTTCGATCAACGTATTTTACGTTCACAAGTAATCCGTGCTATCCACTATACTTGTTGGCGAATGCTATACCAGAAACACGTGGAGGAAAGCCCCTCGTCAATCAACTACAGCTGAAGGGTTACCCCCTTCATCAAATCAAATCAAATCAAATCAAATCAAATCAAATCAAATCAAATCAAATGAAAGGAGCGTCTTTCATCCATCCTGACAAGTGCGACATAACGTTGTTGTTTTCAGTTACTTCGAACATGCTTCAATTTTTTCGATCTGTTACAAAAATACGCTGTCTACATTCTGCGCTCCGTATACCTACTCAAATTGAGCTCGAAGGGTCTTTAGCTATTTGAAGCTAGTTCCAGCGGTAACGAGATACAGAGCAATTGTTAAAGCAATAGAAAAATCTGCTGCTCACATACAGAGCCAGTTATCTTTATACATTACTATATTACATTAAGAATTACCATTGATTTTAGCAAAACACAGCGCGTACATCAAATTTCTAGTCTCTCTGGCGGCTGGATGGCGAGGTACAAAGCATCCACGTCATGTGGGTTGCGCCACAAGACCCGCGGGACCTTTGCCTAGCTGCTGTCCAGTGACATTGCTTTCTAGCGGCCTGAATCCCAGCTCATCAGTAGGTACTCCGAATGACTGCAGTTTTGCCTCGTATGTGCGTATCAGGTCGTTATGGGCCTAGAATGACAAAACATCACTTTGAATGATGAACTCTTTACGTTTGGGACACATTTTTAAGATATGAAGAGATAGAAGGCGCTGCTCCGTGCGACTGCACATTTCATCTGCATGATTTCAGGGGTAGAATCAAACCAACGTATGATTTGCTTGTCGTAACAGGTGACAAAAGAAGGTGGGTCGGAGCAAAGGCATCCAACGATGAAAAACCAAAGCCAAAATCCCGCTGAAGATGTAGACTTGAATACTTAATAATTCATACCCCACGTTATGGGTGAAACCTATAGGAGTAGGGAGATCGAAACGGTCAATCAGTAAGACTGCATATTTAAAGTAACTGAAAAATTCAGGACTCTCATAACATGATAGGAGAGTCAGTCTCTCTTGCTGTTGTGTGTTGCGGTAAGAAATATTCCCAGGTTAATCGATTGATTGGACGCTCAGAGCGTTAGATATGTTTGACTGTCACTCTTAAAATACCGATACTGACATTCTGGTTTGATTCATGTAAAACTAGCATGAGACAGAGAGTTTTGCTTTTCGATGATTTGAAATCTGGACTGAATGTAGCTGCGAGGCCAAACAAGCTCCCTCTTTATCTTTCTTGAACGAGAAGACCAAGACGTGAACAAGTTCTTATTTCTGATTGAAACTATGCTTTAAGTATTATGAATTTAATTAGTTAAGCTTTTGATACGGTGTCCTGAAAACCAATCTTATAGACTTACAGGGCCTACAGCGGTTAAACAACGCTGAAAAGAGAAATGATACCGAAATAAAGGGGCCATTATGGAACGACTCCACCATATTAATAATGGCGGCTTTTCAAAAAGGGTACCTCATGTGTAGATTATATATCGCCTGTCCGTCCTACTTTTTATGAGTGCCTCAGAGTGTAGGTCCAGGGCGTGGGGAGCAGTTCGGAAATGGGTGGAATAAATGGTGAGCACGAAGGTTAAAAAGGTGAGCTCTCACCGCTCAAATAAAAGCAAAAGCATTTGTTCAAAAAGCGGTTGGGCCGAGGCTCCCTCGATCCCAGCCCACTATGCGCCGCGTCCCAGAAATATCAAAATGCCAATGCCATAGCCGGGCTATCATATCCTTATAAGGATCACTCACGCCTAAATAAAGGTCGATTAAAGGGTGTTGCAATGCACAACTCGTGCCTTCTTACGACTTACCTGGCTGCTACAGAGGAAAACCCTTCGGCCTGCAGCACAGGAATCGCCCGTTTTACATCTGAAAACCTTGCAAAAATCACGTGGTCCTGCTGTTTCTGCGGGTAAAGCGTGATCTTGTCGGCAAACCACGAGGACAGTTAAATCAATCTCAGCTAGGAGAAGCAATTACATTTCTATACCTTCGTATTTATCATGCAGAAAGGTCGCAGGCATGCTGGTACCTCGATATAGCACTGACAATGGGTGGAAAATATTTGCATGAATCAAGGACGCGTGGTCGCATTGTATTCACATGAAAAACATCGTAGAACTCAGAAAGTAGTGCGAGCAGACAATGGGCTGTGTTTAACCCTAAATTAGCTGCTCGCGTTGAGGTCGTTAGGTCGAGAATTGTTTACCTGCACGAGATAATTCTCGTTTGCCAAGTAAAAACAAGCCCTGTTTAGTCGAAACTGACGTTTACTTGACAATAAGACGAGACGCGAGAAAGATCTTTAAGTCATGCGAAGACCCTAGCTCTCCACTTGCAAGAAAGAAATGTGTGCATCGTCTTTAATGCAAAGGCCAAGTTTCAGAGAGTTGTCTAAGGCTAACTTTACCTGTGGATGTCAATGGGCCCATAACAAAATACCTCCTTTATCAGCGAAAATTCCATGAACGAACAAACATTACACTCGGACCGCTTCAATGATCCAACTACCTGACAATCCATAGTCGCATCACAAAACGAGGCCTAGATTTCTGCAGAAATGTTTGAAGATGTTCGGCAAGTGCAAAGAAAAACGAGAGGCTTAATACACTCAAACAAATTTCTTCTCCACAAATACCAGTCGTGAACCACTTCAATACGACAGTTTTTTCTTATAATCTTCTTCATCTTCTGCCGGCTTTCGCCACCCCCCCCCAGGGGGTCAACGGTGCGGATAAGCGCACATCTACATCCGCAAATTGCCTTGTAAGGGTTGCAGGATTCCCGATCTCACAGCCGGACGCCTTCCCTCATTATTCGGGGTTCGGATTGCCATTGGTAGTGCTCCCCACTTGCTCACCCCCATAGGCTGGTTCAGCTTATCTAATCAACCATAACACCCAACGATGTCGTTATTCATCCCACAAGTTTCGAGCATACAGAGGCTTTCTTGTCTTCTTTGCAGCGCGTCCTCAGACAATCCTTTAATGTGAAATTCTACGTGCGAAAATTTTTCATCAGTCTATTTCATCTTTTGCAATGTCTTCTTCTACTTTATTGTTCATATTCTTAGAAGCATTGCTTCGGAATAGGAAAAATCCGCCTGAATGAAACTGACTGGACACCAAAATCAGTGGCGATACATCGGACCAGAGTGTATATTTGCACGGGATTCCCAAAATTTTGCAAGCCATGAGTGGTGTAGAGCAACCGTATGTGTGCGGGTGTAGAACAGGGCGAACGCCTCCTCTGTGTATCGCAAAGGGGGCGACAAAAAAGCGTTTGGTAGCAGCATTGCCGCATCCAACCATACAACCCAGGGCCAACCGCCATCAAACTCCAGATCTCATGCTTGACAGTCCACGCCTGCGACCTGGGACGTCGCGAGAACCTTTTAGTTTTGGAAGGGGTTGCAGGGTTGAAGTTACCTTAATTTCAAGGTTCCATTCTCACCTGATTTTACGATGAAATAACCTAGTTTTACCTGAATTTGAACTCGTTCCAAAAGTCGGGGGGTGTCGCATCCCCACACCCCCGGTGGCGAACCCATTTTGTGGGAAAAACTGATTGGAAAAGAGTGCTTAGCGACAGATCGAATCGAAGCATTTCTTAAGAAACTGCATCATAATCAAAGAATACCAAGATAGGGGCTTTTCGGCACCAATTTTTGGAGCTCTTCAAGACGTCATCTCAATTCATGCGCACGGCATATGATGAATTTTGGATACCATGCACGTCCATCCATTGAAATGCATATCAACGGGTTTAAACCGCAATAGATCTCTCCTCTCACTAGCAAGGGGATACGTCAATCAGGGCAAAAGGACGCGACATTAAAATGCATGAGGCTTTTAAAAGGCGGTTTACTCTTGCAGAAATATCAGAATTGACCACAAATTGTGTAATAACCCGGAGGAATATTCAAGAATTACAAGGAAGTATAAGTCGAAATGACGTAAGCCTGTTTGCCAATGTGGGAAATTGGGGTTTCAGATTTCAATCGAATAAGACATATGGCCAAGGTCTCGAGCAAAACGACGTAATTTTCTACATCATCGTGCCAAAACCATAACAATCCAAGCTAATCATCGTGGGAATGTGGACTTGATGCCTAAGAGTTCACAAGGATGACCCCGCCTTGAGAAAGAGGTCCGTAGGCGCAGAATTGATTGAGAAATTTCATGCGTCCAGCTTCTCGTTAAGCATCAGAAGACTGACTTTGGGCACTGAGAAGCTTTTTGCTTATCAAGCAGCGTCCACCTCGTCTCCTCGCACATTAGAAGCTATACACGTCAATTCATTTCCATGCCACTATGTTGAAAATGGGAACAATGCAGAAACCTCCACGTTAGTGTCGCTGAATATCGACCGCCAAAAGTGATCTCGACTCATTTTTGTCGGCTCGTAACCGATTCTGCAACCATTTTCCCTCAAAGCACATTCGAGGGAAAGACTCGATGAAGAAGATGTTGGTTGAAAATATATGGGAAAATATCCATGGGCAGAACTAACCTTGCAGACTCTAGCTAGCTCGTACTGCAAATCTTTGATGGCACTGTTCTTCGAATCCAAAACATCCTACGGAAAATCAACAGAATCATAAGTAAGGTTTGATCAGATCAAGGTACATACTGCTAGAACTAGAACAGGGAAGGCATCGGCATGCACCGGCGAAATGTTCTGAAGCTGAGACGATATCAAAGGTAAAAGGCAAGGGAAAGACAACAACCGAAAATAGTTGCCGAAGATGACAAAGGATTCACAGATGTAGAAGAATTGGATGGAGATTAACCCACGTATGGAAATCACAAGTCAATGACATCCGAAATCGTCCCCAAACCCAAATTACTGGCAGAGTTGGAAGGGCATCACGCCGTAAGAACCCCCAAAACAGTGAAAGTGGTTAATGAAGGATTCGTACAAGGGGTTTTGCTGTGGCCTCGCACGGAGAGAACCCAGAGAAACATAGGAGAACAAAAGGTAAGAGAAGAAGAATGGGAAAAGAAGAAAAAAATAGAAGAAGGGGAACGGAAAAAACGAAGAAGAAACGGAAGAGAAGAAACAATAAACAGAGCAAAAAGAAAGAAAAGACAGAAACTGAAAAATAGCATGAAGAAATATAAGAAGAATATTACATGGAAGAAAGAAGAAGTTCGTCGGCTAGGAAAAGATTCGTTTTTGGTGATACTGTCTTTGATAATGAACAAGGAACCCTTTTTTTGATCAGACTTCGAGTTTTCTCTGCATCATTTCGATAAAAATGATCGGCGGATAGAAGATCAAAGCTTACAGGTTTATTTGAAAAATTCATAGCACCACTGAAATTACTTGAATAAAACGATTTGATAAATGCAACAGTCCTAATCTAGTCCTGCATCAGGATTTTGATACCAGATCGTGAGAAGCTTCATCTTGAGCGAAGAAATTGATAAAGGGGAATGACTATTGTAAAGATTAAAACAACTCTGCATGAGCTCAGTTCGTCCACTTGTTGATGCTGCCAGTAACAAATCAGTTCGATCTTGTGACGTAACTTTTAAAAGCTAGGTGTAAGAAGATCCTCCTTCTGAAGTGACACTCAAAATAGCTGTCTATGGCTGAGAATGAATCAAACTAGCAAATGATGAAGTTCAAGAGAAAATTGCAGAATTGTCACAAAAAGGAACAAGATAGTTTCTTGGTAGAACGTTGCATGAAGAGCGACGCTGACACCGCCCTGGTAGTGCAGATTTAAACGAAGAATTTCGAAATGAGGCCGACCAATGGCAAGTCGAAAACTATACCTCGAGTTTTCGTGTGACGACAGTCAACGCTGTAGGATCAAGATTCGAAGCAGCGAGAACCTCGTTCAGCTGGGCTTCCTACAACAAAAAGAAATTCAAGTTTGAATGAACATGGGAGCTAATTTTGGATATGACACTTGGGAGCTTCACTCACTTCAGAGAACGTAGGCGTGTCAAGTTGAATTCTTCAGTGATGACTTCATGGAATGATTTGAGAAATGGGACGACCTAATGAACCGAACTACATCATCGCAACTATTCTGTTTTCTTGCTCAGAAAAATCTAAAAATATTCACTGGGACGATCGATCTCAACGACAACAGGGCATAACCTGCGCTTTCATTGGAGGAAAGAGAATGAGAATAATTCCTTATTTTATCTAGGTATAATGTAATATGATATGATATATAACAGTATGACGTAATATAATTTAATATAACATACCATAACATAATATGATATAACAATGTAATATAATATAGAATCATATAATATAATATAATATAATATAATATAATATAATATAATATAATATAATATAATATAATATAATATAATATAATATAATATAATATACTATGATAATATAATATGACACAAGACGCTGTGTTCTGATATAGTACAATATAATATGACCTAATATGATGATGTCATGAGATGTAATCAATTTATTTACATGCGGCTAAATAATGCGGCTAATTAGAATATATGAACTAAGGCTACTTTGCAAGTAATGCATTGAAAATAAATAAAAAGGACCGGATCGAGAGTCTAGGTAATGTTAAAAAGGCAATGATGGACGGACTCCACATATGGTAGGAGCAACCAAGATATTGCATATTTGTGGAAACAATAGGTGATACGCACGTCTCTCGATTTGACTAAACAACATGCTGTCTGTGCACTGCCAAATAGCAATACAACTTAATTGCACCCTATTCCAAGTACAACGTGTCGAATCAAACATTGCAGAAAAGCAGTCTTTGACAGTATCACCATTCTGGAGATGCGTATTGAAGACAAGCTGTGTCCCTTATTCGAAAGGAGCGTCGGGGGAGCACCTTATTATCGAGGCACCATCGTGAACGGCATTGTAAGCCAGGGGGGCCAGCTCCCTTCCTCGCCACCCTTGCCCTCAGCTTTACCCCAGATACCTTCTTACCATTGGGTGGACAGACAGAGGGCACACAGAAACGTTAGCGAGCGCGACTCGAACCCGCGACCGATGCGAGGAAATCTCCTCCGTAGAAGTATAAGGTGGAGTAACATCTGTACCTTCTTTTCTAAGGTGTCAGCTAATGCTGTCAGCTTCTTCTCCAGCAGTAAGTTCTTGAAATTGCTTTTCTGTTGTACCTCGTGGATTGCCTTGACGAATTTCCCATAAAGCTCGTCCCTCTCACTTTGCGTCTGCTCAAAACGCTGCTTCAGCACCTCATGCTCCCATTCCAGTTTCTTCAGCTCTTCCATGCGAACTTTTAGCCGTGCTTTGGCGCTCTGTAGATGGAAAAACGCGTCCACAGTATCAATACCTCGTGTGTTTACCCCACTCTTAGGCATTCCAAGGCTATGATTACACCAGCACGGATCCAAATGGTTACGGATCCAAATGGTTACGGATCCAAATGGTTACGGATCCAAATGGTTACGGATCCAAATGGCTATGGATCCAAATGGTTACGGATCCAAATGGTTACGGATCCAAATGGTTACGGATCCAAATGGTTACGGATCCAAATGGTTACGGATCCAAATGGTTACGGATCCAAATGGTTACGGATCCAAATGGTTAAGGATCCAAATGGTTAAGGATCCAAATGGTTAAGGATCCAAATGGTTACGGATCCAAATGGTTACGGATCCAAATGGTTACGGATCCAAATGGTTAAGGATCCAAATGGTTACGGATCCAAATGGCTATGGATCCAAATGGTTACGGATCCAAATGGTTACGGATCCAAATGGTTACGGATCCAAATGGTTACGGATCCAAATGGTTACGGATCCAAATGGTTACGGATCCAAATGGTTACGGATCCAAATGGTTACGGATCCAAATGGCTACGGATCCAAATGGTTAAGGATCCAAATGGTTACGGATCCAAATGGCTATGGATCCAAATGGTTACGGATCCAAATGGCTATGGATCCAAATGGTTAAGGATCCAAATGGTTACGGATCCAAATGGTTAAGGATCCAAATGGTTAAGGATCCAAATGGTTAAGGATCCAAATGGTTACGGATCCAAATGGTTACGGATCCAAATGGTTACGGATCCAAATGGTTAAGGATCCAAATGGTTACGGATCCAAATGGCTATGGATCCAAATGGTTACGGATCCAAATGGTTACGGATCCAAATGGTTAAGGATCCAAATGGTTAAGGATCCAAATGGTTAAGGATCCAAATGGTTACGGATCCAAATGGTTACGGATCCAAATGGTTACGGATCCAAATGGTTAAGGATCCAAATGGTTACGGATCCAAATGGCTATGGATCCAAATGGTTACGGATCCAAATGGTTACGGATCCAAATGGTTACGGATCCAAATGGTTACGGATCCAAATGGTTACGGATCCAAATGGTTACGGATCCAAATGGTTACGGATCCAAATGGCTACGGATCCAAATGGTTACGGATCCCTCTTAGATCGGCGATAATGCTTGTTTGCGTTTAAAATAGAAATGAACGGACCGATTCCAGATGAGTAACGTTAGGTGAACAATTTAACTATGATCTATGATCTGTGATCATGATCATTGATAATCTGGGATCATGATTGACAATACTTTTAGATTGTGATCAGTAATCACTCATGATCACGATTCATGATTGTTTTAGATTGCACTCTGCAATTATTCATGGTTATAATCAATCCTGATTTATGGTCACGATTAATCATAACTATCTAGTATAGACGGATCTAGTAGATCAAGTTCAAACTGGAAGTCTATCTGTACTTATTTGGTACAGATCCCTATGGATCTGTTCCAGTGTAAATGAGGCGTTAGAAGTATTGGTTATGTTTGGCCGTGTGAATGTAAAATCATTCGAACTTTGGATGCGACTGTGCTTGAGAGCCACGGATAGGTGGACAGCTTTACACTTCAATTAAAATACGATTAAAAAAGATACATCTAGATAAATTTGACGTCGAAATGCATAAAAAAGATTTGACTTAATACAGTGACAGCGAATCAGGGATCAGGGATCAGGGATCAAAGGTCAAAGATCAAATGCCAGGAATCTTCGTCAAGACGACAGCGAATGGAGGATGTATGATGTCATCACCAACCATTTTTGGACTCCCGAAGCTAAGTACTACCCACGTGAAGTTCCTTGCTGTGTGCATGCAAATATTCCAGGTCACAAAACACCGCACCACTTATGCCAGACAAGTTAGCGATTTCAAAAAATCTAATTTCGTAAAAATTGAATTGCCATTTAATTCAAATTTCAAGGCCTCTTGAAATGGAGATAAATTCCTTGGCATTGCCGCGGGACAACGGGATTCCCGCTCGGCCGAGATCCCGTCTCGTATACCACATGAAATAGGGCCGGCACCAGTACTCACAAGAGAAAAACTTTTCCGGGTTAGCCGCGATCTCGCTTCAACTCTACCAGTATCCTGCCTAAGGCATTTAATCTAATTTTAGGAAGGTGACCCTTCAGCAAAGGCTGGTTTCAAGGGGCCCACCGTTTACTTTACAGTATAGTATAATAATCTAAGGCAAAGTAATAAATACTAAAATGAAAATACGAAGGAATTTCTTAAATAAAAGTATGAAATCGAGTGCGAAATCAAGTATAAAATCAAGAAATGAGAGTCACCCAAGCAATCTAGATACTTCTGCTACCCCAAGTCAAAAAGAGGTGATCGTCTTAGGATCGGCTGGAATAGAGCACCTTTCAACATGGGCAGCTATCGCGCGATCACTAGGAAGATTCCCAAGCGAGTGAACATTTCTCATGTTTTCCCAGGCGGAGGAATAGATCGTCGTTTGCAAAGGTAAAACAGCGTTGATAGTCACATGGTCTCAAGTTGTTCCGACAAGCCGGAAAAATGTCTGCATTTGGAAAGTCAAAAGGCTTGCCGGGAAGGAAAATGCCGGGGGAACCTCTTCGAATCGACAGAAAGGCCTTTGTACAGTATTGAACATTTAATTTGTAGGCGTAATCATTCGATTTGATCATTTTGGGGAGGTCTTAGCTTTGATTCGAACTTATGCGAATCTAATTTAAAGTTACTTCTTACCCGCTGACAACATAATTGCTTGACACCAGATGTGGGACAGACATTCGAATTTTTCTCTGCGGAAATTCCCCCTCCCTTTGAATGACAATTTGTGAATTGTAAGCGATTTCATGGTGGGGACTTTGCCGACCCAGTGACTATTCCCGCCGTAATAGGCAGACAATTGCAATTCATGATTCCCTTCTTTGATTGATTACACAAATAGCATCACTTGAACTTACCGCCAACGATGCTTTGTCTTTTTGGTAATTTGCAAGCTGGAAATGAAAAATCAACTTCAGTTTTATGAAATTTTTCAACCAAAGAAATCAAGTGCCGTGGATGTGTGCGGATACAGCAGTGGTTGGATCTTGCTGGTTTCACGTTGTTTGTTAACCAAATGTGTATCAACCAAAAGCATTAACGGTAGGTAGCCCTTCATTGTGCTGATATTATAGGGATGCTCTATCTAGTATGCCACTGTGTCTCGTGAGCAAAATAATTCGTTTGATGGCACCAAAGCTCATTCGATGAAAATGGGGAGGGGTCTTTTTTCTTTTTAGTGGGTTATGTTGAGGAAAGGCTACGGTGGCCTATAGAAAGCCCCAACAAAGGATGAAAGAAGAAAGCGAACAGCTAGGAGGAGAGAGAGATCAGATCAAGTTTATTGATCTTAGATTTGAAGACAGAAAGGCCATCTGACTGCCAAATAAGACAGCAGCTCCAGATGCGAGACTAGGCATAATGCGGACACAAAAGAGCTCGCACCTGTACCGGCGACACAGATCAAAGAGCAAGAGAGATGGAGACAGTACTGTATGTCCTTAGCCTTATGACTTTTGTAACTAACACAAGAAAAAAGGATCATGGCAAATCATGCTGATTTGCAATGCAAAGGCATTGTAAAGGCATTGCAGGTAAGTTCCCTTCTGCCTTTTCTGAATCTTACAATTTGTCATATCTCAAACCTAAGATCAATAAAAGTGATCTGCTCTCCCTCTCCTCTTGATATTCCCTTTCTTTCTTCCTTGGTTGGGGCTCGCTATAGGCCACCATGGCCTTCCCTCAACTTAATTCACTAAGAAAGAACAACTTTTAATCGTTAGAGCATAAAGCAACGCGCTGGGGTTTATTCTCAATGCAGACGTTCCTATCAGTAACTGGTGGTGTGACAGCGTGGTTAAAGCGCAGTGCTTCGAATCTTGTGAGGTCTACTCGCGTGGGTTCGAATCCCATCATCGGAACCACTAACCATAAACAGACTCAGCTGTCCATCCTTCCGAGGTCGGTAAATGAGTACTCAGAAGTACCTCTGAGGGCAGAAGCACTGGACACACATTGACAACAGCTAATCTAAAGTTTAAGTGTCTAATACAGGGTAAAGATTTGAAATTACTATCATCATTTCTTATGCAGATATTCATATTCCATACCTCTTTCTGAAGTTCCTGCACCTCTTCTCTAGCTCTCTGCAGTGGTTCAGTAAGTCTGCGATTCTCAGCCATGATTTCGTTCATCTGCTTCTCCATTCGTTCTTCTTTTCGTTTCATATCCTCTACTTGTTCCTTGAAATAGATTGGATTTGATTGGATTGAAATCAAGTCAGAATAGGACGCAATAAGCCATAAATACATAGCATAATCGACTACCTGGCAGAAATTAGAGAAAGGGCTGAAACTTTCCAAGAAAATCATTTTGGTTTCAAGGGCCTCGCTGTTACAACGAACTTCCTTTGATAGGTTCCTTCCTTGAACTCTTTTGTCCTATTTAGTTCAAGACTGAAGGAGTACTATGATAAAAGTGATTCCCAAAAAATAAGATACTCTTGTTGAAACGACTTATTGTAAATATTTTTGTAACTACTTCGACCAGGTATGTATGTATGTATGTATGTATGTATGTATGTATGTATGTATGTATGTATGTATGTATGTATGTATGTATGTATGTATGTATGTATGTATGTATGTATGTATGTATGTATGTATGTATGTATGTATGTATGTATGTATTGTATGCATTTATATATATATGCATGTATGTATGTATGTATGGCTATTTATGTTATTTAAATAAAGTATCTATGAAAATAGACTAAACAGGATATTCCTTCTTCACTATCTCAGCATATGAGGAAACAACAAATTGTGTACTCATTCATTATCATTGCAAGCTCACTAATACCTTCAAAGAATTGATGAGTGCCAGATTATTGAGGGTTATATCGTTGTAATAATTCTTTATGTCACTGAACGCCTTTTCGTGATTCTTCATCAACGTATTGATTTGACTGTTTTTACGCTAAAATGAGAAACAAAATCATTAGACCCTATCATAAGGTTATTCCCTGAAAATGAGCTTCCCATGTCCTCCGTTGATTGCAGAAACTCAATTCTGATTAAGTAAACCGTTAAATTATTTGAATGATGTTAATAATGATGTTAATGATGATGCAGTTTTAGAGTGCTAAAATCTATATACATATATTCTAAAGCACCAAACGGCTCTAGATCTGCAACAAACAACCTTGACCTCGAAATGTTCAGACACTCCCCCCGTTTTTTCGGGATGATTATGGACCAGGTGATTATCATCATAGATTATCAGTGCGGTTTAATCTTTGGAAACGGAGGTCTTTTCCCCGTCTGGACGGTCTTTTCACAAGACATCGTCCCTCGCCTCCAGACATAGAATCAGAATTCGACCAGCCGGGGAAAATGTTTCTCTTGTGACTTACAGCTGTCCTATTTCATGTGGAGAATCCATACCATCCGGGACCTTGGCTTAACGATGATCTATTCGCCTCAGAGAAATGCCGGGAACGTTCTCAATATGAACGGGCAATTCATAGGTTTCGTCATTTTAGCAACATATAAGGGAGAATCATTATTAATGAGAATCTATAAATTTTTCAAAGCAGGCGCCCAACTAGGAGTTTTAGAAGGCAGGGGTCCGGGCCCCACAAATGGTACAATGGAAATATTGCTTAAAGTAGTAGTAGTAGTAGTAGTAGTAGTAGTAGTAGTAGTAGTAGTAGTAGTAGTAGTAGTAGTATGGCCTCGGTCCTATTGCGAGGTTAAGGGTCTCTCCGGTCGCATTCGCCCTCCCACCGCAGGCCCTCCTTGTTTAAAGAGTGGAATCATAATCTTCAGATTTTCAAACGGAAGAAACACTACATAAATTTTCCTCAAATTGCTACTTTCAATTCCATTATTACCATTGATCACCCTGAAGCCATTAACAACCACTGATCTCAGTATTGACAACAATATTAAATCATTTCATTTACACACGGAAGCTTCGCGTTTTCTCTGACAAGGGTCCTTTGCCTTTTTGAGGAAAAGGACAGGGGTTTGGCCCCCAGAACCCACCGTAGCTAAAGCCTTGATAATAAAGGCTTATCTACCAACTTACGAAGTGAACTCCATTAAACGAAGGGCTCAAAAGTGGTCGGAAAGAGATGAATCTGGTTTAATGTTATCACAACTCACCTCCTCGATCTCATGAATTTCCGTCTTCCGTCTTAATTCTAATTCTTCTCTTAGCGATCTCATCTTCTTTTCATATTTGGCCTCGATTTCTAAAACAGGGCATTCAGAAATTGCAACAACAGCGAAAAAACTATAAAAGTGCATTTGCGGGCGGATAAAACAGATATCTGAGCGAGATAAAGAAAAATGCATTTGGAATTTCCGGAGTTAATTGCAAAGATGGGTCTATTTTTAAGTCAACGAGAATCAATGGTTCGTTTAAGACGTCATGCTAACACAAACGAAGAATGCGAGTAACCTGACGTTGTTTATGTTAAATTCAAGTCAAGTACTGTATTTAGCCTTGCAGGTTCCCTGGACCAGGGGTAACGCGGGGTCCATCCAGTTTATCTTGCTACATCAGATGCTAGAAATCTTCGAAATTTGGCGTGGTCGACATCCTTCAAAATTAGCCCCCTTGCATCTTACCACAACAATCGTAGGTAGCATGGGTTGCCAGATTAGAAGAAATGGCAGATGAAAAGATTTCAGCTGGGAAGGCGAGAAACATCTAAAATTATAAAAGTCGAGACTCACCTCTTGCTTGTCGTTCAAAATCTTCTCTAAGTTTTGTGATGTCTTCATCTTTGCCCTGCAAAAACAGAATTGAATACGGTACTCATATTTTCAGTGCAAACGTGAGTGACCTTTAAACCTTGAGCCTTGAACCCTTGACCTACAAAAAAGTCTACAAAGCTAGAATTTGTCACTTGAAATCACAAAACGGATGAAAACTGAGCCTGGTTCTAGAAACTCTGAACGTTTCTGTGATTTAGTGGACTGTTAGAGAGGCATTCGGGCTTCAAACCATTTAGCTAAGCCAACCTAAAATAAAGCTGCTCACCCTTTTGAGATTCTTGATTATATCTTCATGGGCAAGTTCTTGTTCCTTCAGCTCGATCTAAAATGGAATCTCAGCTTCAGTAAGAGGAAGCAAACGGAATGCAAAATGAATTGAGGGGTGACTACACAAGATCAAAGAGATAAGACTACGCGAGCTCAGTCTATGATAATGAGTTGAATGCTGAGACGGAAGCACGAGTGGACCGTCCGTATGAGTCTTACAAAAACGTCTACTGTCAAAGGAATAAGACTGTTTGAATAATGGCAGTTTATATGACATGTCACACAGAACGGAATTTCGATATGAGGAGAAAAAGTGTATGATGATGATGATGATGATGATGATGATGATGATGATGATGATTTATGATGATACGATTATCATGATTGCTATGATTATGATTATGATGGTGATTATATTGATGGTGAAGATGATGGCAAAAATCATGATGATTGTGATGATTATGATGATGGTCGTGATATGATGATTATAATTGTTATGATTATGACTATGATGATGATGGTGGTGATGATATGATTATTATGATTATGATTATGATTATGATGGTGATAATGATGATAATGGTGGTGATGATGATCAGTAGATGATGACTACGATGATGATGATGATAATATTGATTATGATGATGGTGATGATATGATGATTATATTGTTATGATTATGATTATGATTATGATGATGGTTATGATAATGGTGATGATATGATCACTATAACTGTTAGGATTATGATTAGGATTATGATGATGATGATGATGATATGATGATACAAAGATATGATGATTATGATGATTATGCTTATGATTATAATGGCGATGATGATGATGGTAATGATATGACGATATGACAATATGATGATTATGATGATTATGCTTATGATTAAGATGGCGATTATGATGATGGTGATGGTTATAACCTGGCTTTTTTAAAATTCAAAGAAAAAAGCAGCAGGGTCAGGCGTTATCATCAATTGCAAAATTGAATGTTTTTTCTCAATCCAGATAAGCAGCCAATTCAACAATTAACAACATTATTAACAATTTTGCGATGACTAACAAGCCAAAGATTGGAAAAATTAATAACAATGATAATGGCATTAATTGTATTTTCTATATTGCTGGTGTAGCAACAGTAGTACTACAATGCTTGAAGCACAGACAAAGCTGTTGTGAAAAAACAAGCACAAAAAACAATTCAAAATTTGATCCAGTCCAAGGTGCTTCTAAATTCAAGGAAAATACTTCTCCATTTGCACAAACCTTCAATGATCGTTTGTCTTTTCCTAAAGATTGCTCTTTCCCTCTGTGATCATCTTGAGAAAGTTTGAGAGCAACTGCACCTGGAATTAGACATTGAGTCATTTAATTTCACAAAACTCTAAGGAGTATATCAAAACTAAAACTTCTGTAAATTATGGTGCTTCATCAAAAAATAATGCTTACCGTGATTTTTAATCAAAATTACCCTTACATACATGTACAAGATTATTGATGGTAATAGTACTGATAAACATATGAAGATAAGTTAAAAGAGGTTTTGATCAACACACTCTAGCGATATATGCATAAATTTTCATTTAACTGAATGTTAAGACAAAACTTTGAGCACAAAATAGCTTTTACAGCAGTAAATTGTTATTTTCATTAATTTCAATGTCTGTAACTATTTTTACTAGAACAAAATAGGATGCAAAATAAAGAAAAGAGCAAGTGCAGGCTTAAATATGAAAGGTTATGGGGAATTCCTTCTCATTAAAGGCCAAATTCGTATTCAAGAAGCGGATGGCAAGGAATCTGTCATCAAAGTATGTCTATGGACCGGGACGATGATGATGGTGAAAGGATTAGCCTGATTTGATATGCTTTGCCAATAAATCCTACATGTTCGTATCATCCCCTGCTGATAACAGTAACATGGAAAGTGAAAACAAGCACCTTGCTGAAGAAGTACTATCCTCAAAGCATTTTTAGGTGGGATAGCAAGTTTTTTCCATGTCTGACTCTAGAAGGTTTCAATTAGCTGTAACTTAGCTACTTTTTGCAGCCAACATGAAATAATTTTATATTGATAATGGCAATAACAATAATACCCTCTCTAAGAGCATGAACATCTTATAGGATTTCAAAGATAAACAAAACTCCTTTCAAGTTGAACGTACTTTCTGCCTTCAGTTCTGTTATGTTGTTCTGGTGTTCATACAGCAAATGCTTGACTTTCTGCTTGTAAACTTTTATTTCCACTTGGTGTCTCTCCTCTCCCTCTTCCATCTCTCTCTCCTTGTTCCGTATCTCAGCTTTTCTCTCTTCTAGCTGCCGTTTTGTTATTTCCCAAAATGTGTTCACTTTATCTCGCTCCAGCTGGAAGTAATTCCTCTCCTCTCTTTCACGGTCAAGTTCTTCACGGAGTCGAACAATATGCTCCTCAAGCTGAGGACATAGAAGTAAAATGTGGCTTAATTTTCACTTTTTCTATACTCATGATACCATACATAATACATAACAGAATACAAGGACAATGTCAAAGTGAGTATGATCCACCATATCAACCCTACAGCCTACAAGTATAAGTGATCATTCACCCTTTATGCAATGCCTCCAAAGGGGAGGGAGGGTATCTTGATTCATGGTAAAGACATTGCCAAGCCCACACAGGGGGCCATGCCGCAAAAAGTCATACAAGGGGGAGGGGTGCTCAAAAAGGGGTGACATTAGTGTTATGTAAAGATTAAATGAATCCTAATTAAATATCAAAAGTAAATTTTTACTTCATAAAAGCTATTTGTGAAAAAACATGCCAACTTACTGACATATGTTAAAACTTACTGGGGGCATCAAACCCCCATTCTCTATCTAAAATTGCTTGATTAGTGTGATGATATCACATTTCTGCCCTTTTACATGAAACATTTGAAGAAGAAAATGAGATTAGCTTGCCTGTTCCTTAGACATTTCCTCTGTACTGATGCCATCAATTATTGTGGGTGTTTTTGTTTTTCCTGCCTTCTTTTTCCCCTTCTTCTTGCCACCCTTCTTTTTTGGAGGCTAAGATGGAATTTGACACATCAGATTACACAGAAAAAGAAAGGCCAGCAAGCGTCTGCTGAGTGCATTGACAGAAAGTCTCAAATCTTTTGACATCAAATCAGGAAGAAAAGTATGAAAAAATATGTAAACCAAGGAGAGGTGAAGGGCACCAGAAGCAGAAGGAAATCTAATTGATGACCTTGAAATTGGTGCAAGCCACAGTTTTGCAATTTGTGAGAAAAATAAGAAAATAAAGGGCAAAGGAATGGCGCAAAAAGTGGGTTCATACATGGCCACTCTCCATAAATGAACAAAGATACAGCAAGAATGATGTATTCATTATAATTGGGACTTAGATGAGGGTGTTGAACTTTTGCTTCAGATCTCAACCAACAAAGTTCCCTTCTGGGTGTGCTCTTATGAACTTATAAAAGCATCATCTTGCACACCAATACCATAGCTTACAGACTGAAGAAATGAATGGCTTAAAGATATCAAAGGGAGTAGACAAATGATGCTGACAGAACAGGGTACTTATTAAATTTGTCGCAAAGATCACATTTATTAGAACCAGTCGGAAACTCTCTGGGGTGCTGAATAATTTTGAGAACGAAAGAATGTCGAAAAAATTCATCGTTTATAGATATAGTAAAATGAGTCATTAGTGTATGCGCACTTTGCGTCTTGGGGCTGAACCAGGGGAACGTTACGGGACAAAATCTATTATTCGAGTGTTGTATGGCCGGTGTTCGATGCATCCAGCGCTTCAGGTCTATACATCAATGCTAAGAGGGACGATTTACAATAAAATGTGTCTTTTGATAGCCCTGTTTCTGGCTTCTGCTACGCTCAGAATCGCGTGTGCAATGCAGTTATTTTCTACCGCTTCTGGCCTAAAATCCAACTACGAGTGCCGTTATCAAAAGTGATTTCAATTCGATATTGACAACGAGTATCATCATAACTTAGAGATTACACATAGAATGGTACATGGTTATTCAAATTGACTATGAAATACATGAAATAACGAGTTACCATGATGAAATTCTGTTTTTTCCTAAATTGATCGTCGCCCACTGCCAATCACAGGTTGATTTTAGTAATGGAGTTACACCGTTGGCTTGGCAACTTTGCCTCGATATCACATATTCAGCACTGAACCTCGAGCCCATGAGAAGCCAGACAATGACTTCCTTCCAAAATGGTAAGCTTTGTCAGGTCGTTTCCCACTACCTTTACCACCGACAATGCATTCAATGTGAACTGTTTAGCACCCAAGCTCATATGCCCCGTGTTTTTGGCTCTTAATCTTGAGTAGTTGTCCTTTAAAGCATTTCTAATGAGTGAGACCTTCCACTAAATATCTAGATGGTGTTTAAACCATCATTTTAAAGATTTCGACACTCTTTTCAACATAATTGATCACTCATGGTATCTTCCAGAGATTTCAGCCCCATAATTGAAATTTCACGCTGTAGACCCGGGCCTTACTGCAGGCATCAGAAGTTGCGAAGAAGATAATTTTTTATGACAGCACGTGGATATTTTAAAGATAATTAAAGATAAAGATAATTTTTATCAATAATTATCGATAGTTTTTATCAAGATAATAATAATAAAGATAAAGATAATTTTTCCCCTTCGTGGCTGAAAGGGCAACTCTGTAAATAATAATGTTATTATCATTATCACGTAGGGTTCAGTTGTGAAGAGAATATAAGGCTGCTACTTACTATATTTCTATCAACGATGGCGAGACTTCTCCAGCTAAATCTTTCAGAATAATACCAACCATTACTACTGTGACGTCACGTTACACGCGGTTAACACTGCATGACGCTTTTTGCGATTCAAAGACAGTGTTTCCATTTAGCTTCCCTTCCAATAGTCTGCTCAATGTTTTGGTTGCTTTAGAAAGATCTAGTTTGAATCCAACGCTGTTCAGGTCATGGATTGCAACCAGATCGTATTCCGCCTTCCCCTTGGACTTTCGCTTTTCTAAGGCATCCTTCAGAAACATGGCTTCTAATTAAAGAGTGAAACGAAACTTGCTCGGACAAGGAAATTCATGTGTGTTCAGGGATGGGGAGATGAAATCGAAATTTTTGCCTACGTTTGAAACAAATATTCCAGCAAGAGACAACCAGTCGTAAATTCCCACTCTCATGCAGGTTCGTCTTAATTTTCCTACCGAAGTGTTGTTTCTTGGCTCAGGTGGAAAAATTGGAGTCTTATTGGATGGATACGAGTGTAAATGAGTACCTTACTCGAAGTTTGCTATCCTAAGCTACAGCTTTGTGTGGTAAGGTGGCACGTGTCTTTCATGATCATCATCATCATGTTGCATCTTCAAACTCGCTCACTTTCTTCCTCCAACCAACACGAATTTCAGCACTCCTTTTTGCATCTCCCATACTATTCACTCCTGCCCATACCTTTGCATCATCCCCCCACTTCCTTCTTGGTCTGCCTCGTCCTATTCTCCCTCCCACCTTTCCCTCCAGAAACAACTGCAACAGCCCCCCTCCACTGCCTCTAAGTATGTCCCGCATATCTTTCATGATCGGAATATCGAAATAATAACAAGAATATTGTATAGGATAAGGATTTTCAACAAAAACGCGGCTGGTTTAGCTGCTTGTACTGTTTAAAAGAAAAGAAGGAAAATACAAAATCCTGATTTACGATTTTATAAAGATGAATGAATGTTGCGTTGATGCGTTGATAGCCATTAATGAACTCCAACAAGGCAAGTGAAGCCACTTCAGTTGTTAAAAACAGATCAATTCCTCACCGCATCTCACACTACTTACCTATTGACAGCTGGGTGGTGCTTGGACAGGTAGAAGGCATAGGAAAGGCGGGAGAACGGTGTTTGGTCTGCCATCAGAGCTTGTGACGTCAAAAGTTACGCTACACAACTTGCCTCTTCTATTCGATGCAGGCTTTTTTAATTTCATTAGCATGAAGAGGTAGCGTGATCAGAAGAGAAGAAGGGTACGTGGGAAAGAGAGTGAGAAGAATGGTGGTTGGAAGGAGAAAGAGGGGAAGACCGAAAAGGAGATGGGAGGACGGTATCAGGGAGGATATGGAGGCAGCGGGAGTGATGGAGGAGGAGGCAATGGATCGAGAAAAATGGAGGAAGAGGATCTGCACCGGTGACCCTAGTTCAACTGGGAAAAGCCCGCTGAAGAAGGAGAAGAAGAAGCTCTATTGAGTGATGGATAACAAGCATCTTTGACGTGTATACATAATCCTGTTTCTCACAACACGTTAAATATTTATGACATCGAAAGAGAGTGGTAAATGACTTGGTTTCCGTGCTCCATACAGATAGATACACGGAAGGTTCCGTCAGCGGGAAGACCTCCATTCAATGAATCCGTCTTGCTCTGCTGAGAAATAAATTTCCGAATGATGGCACTTGAAAATTCACATAAATCTTATCAAGCCACCCTAAGAATATAGAAATACGGCGATCCCTCTGTGAGCAGTTAGTGGTGAGGTTTAAAAAATACGATCCGAATTTTTAATCCTTAATTTGACCTCCTGTCATCGCGGTCTCTTTTAAAACAGAAAGTCTCAGGCTCAAACCCTGGTTTGGTCATTGATCGTATGCTTGTTTGCTGTTCAGATTGGATTTCGCATAAGCATACAGTAGTTATAAGAGAAGTTGGAGGCCCCAGAAACATCATTACGTAACACTCGCTTTGGCCCAGGAGCATCGGACCTTCTAGGAAATAGAGTTGACAATTCGTCTCGAGACAGATGACATTTAAAGCAGAACTGAATTTCAAAATGGTCGTACCATCAACAACAGTTGAACTTGACGAACATGATTACAATAGCGCCATCGGTATGCCAGGACTCGCTCAATTTCATTTGTTTCCATTATGATATTAGAATCAAATTGAAAACTTATTATTTGATATAGATGAGCTGCAGAACCCGCTGAGCAGAATAGGTAGCTGAGTTGAGGCCATCCGGACTTAACTACCCAGAGGTTTGCTGATATATTACGCAACGTTCTGAACGAAAACCGGAACAGTCTATATCTGCACATGACACTTTTTTTTAGAAAAATCTTTATCTAACCATTGGATTGATCTTAAGAGTGTTTGATTTGCAAATAGTTGGTTTACTCTCCCCCGTACTAATAACTATACCACCTTAATACAGTCACAACCTGGCATAAAATGGTATGATAAACTTTATAGGTATTTTTATCGCATTTGGCTTGGTATGATCCAGAAATCCAATGATTTGACTTCGGTAGTGGATGACATTGACGACATGAAGCACAATAACGCCTTCAACTGGAACCTGAAATTGGTCTAAAGACCCCATCATAAGACCAAGTTTCAAGATGGAAACTACTTTTGATAACAATAAAGAAATTTATCGGCAGTTTTTAGATTCTCTTCTCTTAACATGCCTTATATGCTCTGCTCTAGATTTGCTCAAGTTTGATAGCAGGCCTTTGATAAAACTCTGTTCGCAGATCCACATTTTCAGTAGTGTAGCCCTTAGCCTGTATATAACAAAAATTAAAGGATTTTTCCTCAAATCAGGCTAGTTTTTAGGAAACTGTTATAAATGCGGAGCAATTGGTGTGTTGAAATCGATACCATTATTATTTGCAACTGGCCAGCTGCAGTCCGTAAAAGGAGGCAATTTTTCTTTTAAAAGCCCATTTTGTTTGACTCAATATAGCGTTTTCCTTTCTTTTGATACCATTCCAATTCCATTTCATTCATGTGTGATTGGTAAAAATTTCCCCCAGATTCAAGTACCATATCAAAAAAGAACAGGGTCGTACGGGCATTCGATTTGCTCTATTTGAGCAAGACGCCGCCTCATGATGAAGACAAGCAAAACTTTCTACAAGGTTGCAAACAGCTACTTGAAAATGGATACAAAATGAGATACATTATCATCAGCTCTTACATCAGTGAGATGATAGCTACAGATCACGTTGCGAAAAAGGCGTTGCAGAAAGCCAAGGAAGCATTTCAGTTCCTGCTGCCATATGGTCTGAATTTGTACAAATATCCAATGCAAAAGGAATATAGACGAATCAAGGTACAGTGCTAAGAATTCCTTTGTTACCATTCTTAGCATTTGTACTGTAGACAAGTCTATTTTTATCCATTCTATAACAACGCTGTGGGGCGCTCAACCATGCCACAATGCAAGCAAGACCTTTGACTTCTTGGAAATCTGCCGTTGGCAACAACAATGATCAGTCTATGAGGGAAGGATGAAGTCAATTGAGTCTTGCGGTGGCCTCTAAGGCTGAAATAAGAGTTTAGGGATGACCACAGGACTGGTAAGGAACACAACCCATTGCATGTGATCAGCCCATAACACTATGCTACATATCCAATTGATTGCTCAAAGGGGAAAGCACTATTCTTTCAGCTCCCGAATTTTTGCCTCGAGGTCTGCATTTTAGCTCCGGTTTTTTTATTCATTTGATTTCAGACTTATGAAAATATGCTTGCAATCAATGAAATTATACCAAGCCACTCACTATCTGAAAAGCTTACTTTGATTCACGAATTTAAAATTAATGGTAATGCCAAATCATTCTTTCAAATCACAAATCATAAGATATGTCTCTTTGGGAATAAGGACAAGTGATTTTTCGCAAATGTAGGATTTTTGGTGCCCCAAATATACATGTGGCTGGCATTTTGAATAAGTATGATGCCAAACTTATTGATATTAAAGGTATTTGCATTGAAGTCATATCTATAAGGTTGATGCCTTGTTCAGTTGTTTAGTTGTGTTAAACCTTCCTACAGTGACGATGGGTTCCAATCCTGCACAATCAGCATGAAAATGCCGTAATTTAGGAAGAAAAGAAAAGCTGCCTCATTTAATCCCCTTGATTTGTTTTCTTCTTCTGCTTCTTCTTGTTTAAGCTCTTTGGATGATCCAACCATTGGATATAATCATCAGAATGATTCTATCATTTGCCATCCACAGGATACTTGCCATCATTCTTCCCGTCATTCCATGATCTTGTCCAATCTTTGCCACCCCTGTTGTCCTGTGTCTTCAGCCTTCTATGGCAGGCTCAGTAGCTCAGCTAATGTCTTATCTACCTGCATTACTGTACTAATCTCCTCCTTTTAATTCGCCCGGTTGTGTCACAACCAAAATTGAAAATTTTCTGTGATGCTTAATGAGATAGAGTTAAAACTGATATTGGATATTTCCTTTCAGAAATACACTGCCTATTTTTGTTGCAACATTAAAGAAAATCTCAGTCCAGTACCAGAAATGGCAGACACAGTACTCCAAGGAATGGGCTACCAGCTAGTAGAAACTTTGGACGAGTTCGTTCTACATAAAGTCTCGAGAACGATTTTTGAAGTCTGTTTTGAGCTGTTGCTATGCCAAGCTGAGCTTGATCGTGTAATGGCTGTACTTGACTATGCAAGTGAGAGATTTGGGCTTTCAGACAAAGAGGCCATCCGTTTATGGGAGCAGTATGTGCAGAAGGAGCGCTCTGTTTGGAATGTGAAAGACTGCCAGCGGTTCATACGGAAGCACGCAGAGGAGAACCTTGCCAGCTCGATACATCTCAATCGAAGCAAAGAACGGCAAGACACTGCAGGCTGGTCTCATAGTAAGACTGGCGATTTGGTGCCCATGGAGAGAATGAATACAGGCAAGGATTTAAATGGGAGAAGGGTTGGTGGTTTTCCTTCTTCTGGTATTCGTGACAGCGAGCACGAGTGGATGTACGCCGAGTCTGGCAGTAAGAAAAGTAATGAAGCCGAGAGTTGGCATAAAATGGAACGTGGCATGACTGATGATGGAGAAGGATCAGGTATGGTACATCGATGCCAGGAGCTAATCCAAGAACGTCTTATCATGAGAGACAGTCAGCTGGGCAGAGGAGTTCCAACGTTAGCCGGAAAGGTGACAGATTCGAGTAAGAAACGAAGCAGCAATTCTGAAAAGCCATCATCGAGCCTTGTCGACGAGATTAATGATCGGACGGTGCGCATAGGTTCTGGTGGTAGCGCTGTTATTTTCAAACCACCAACAGGAGATCCATTATCAATCTTAACGCTCGACGCAAGCAAAGAAGAAATCAAACGTGGAACTTCAAGAGACCGGAATATTCAGAAATATGATTTTAAGAGGGAAGGGATGATTAAACCTGAAAAAAAATGCAAAGCAGGAAAACATTTTGATATCAACGAAATTACCCTAAATGATGGCGATTTGCTTTCGGAAGCAACGTCTCAGAAATCTTCGGTGTGTCAACCTCCCTCACTGGGATATAATGCCTCTCAATATAACTACCGAAATGACGACGATAATGATGGCGAACGACTTATCAAAATTCAGGCAGACAAGGATAATAAAGGTGGTTATGGGTCGGATGCAGACCCGTCTTGGATAAGAAACTGCAGGCCAGACGGAGGTCAGGATTCAAAAGGAGGTTATCGGCCAAATTCAGAGCCATCTTGGACACGAGAATACAGATCGCAAGAAGGGCAGGATTCGAAAGGAGGTTATCGGCCAAATTCAGAGCCATCTTGGACACGAGAATACAGATCGCAAGAAGGGCAGGATTCGAAAGGAGGTTATCGGCCAAATTCAGAGCCATCTTGGACACGAGAATACAGATCGCAAGAAGGGCAGGATTCGAAAGGAGGTTATCGGCCAAATTCAGAGCCATCTTGGACACGAGAATACAGATCGCAAGAAGGGCAGGATTCAAAAGGAGGTTATCGGCCAAATTCAGAGCCATCTTGGACACGAGAATACAGATCGCAAGAAGGGCAGGATTCGAAAGGAGGTTATCGGCCAAATTCAGAGCCATCTTGGACACGAGAATACAGATCGCAAGAAGGGCAGGATTCGAAAGAAGTGCACAAATCCCAAGCAGTCAGTAGGTTATACGAAGAATGTTATCAAGAAGGGATATACGAGTCCAGTATTGGTACCCATAGAAAGGTGACCGCAAATGATCTCTTGGCTTCGATACCTCACAGCGAAAGAGTTGACGACATAACCAGCACCGCAGCAGATGTGATGAAAAAGCGGTGTAAAACAAATTTAAATCCCACAGAGAAGACGAGATCCTTCAACGGCTCGAGAGGATTCAATGTGAAGATTCACACTCCATCCATTTATGAAATGCATGACAATTTCAGTGAGAGAGAAAATGTCGAGAAGCAAGACAGAATCCCCGACGCTAGAAAGCTGCCAAGCCTCACTCCTACGGAATGTGATTTACCATAAGGAATTGGCGCACTGATTCTCATCTGACGCTGGTCACTGCATGTTTTCTTGAAAAAGCTCATAATTAGGACTTTCATCAATGGCACTTCTGTTCTGATGTTGGTTTTTGGTTTTCGTTTTGCATTTAACTACAAACTGTTTTAGGCCAACCCTTTTAAGGGATGTAGAGGTTGAAATCGATAGCTAATTAAAAATTCGGTAGCCTATATAAAAATAGGTAGCTGATTGAAAATCGGTAGCCGATGTAAAAATCGGTAGCTAGTAAAAGGAATCGGTGGCTGGTACCAGTCTGTAATTCATGATGTAAAGTTAAAACCTGCGATGCAATTTCAATCAAAACCCGATTTGAACGCTGAACACCCCGGTTGCCAGTGTGGGCCTAGTTAGCCCTTAAACCAGTGCAAAGTATTATTATCATTAATAGTATTATTGTTTATGACTGCTATTTCATCTGCTTTTTAAGCAAATGTTTCTACACTATATTACTACATACAGAGGGACCCATGTCCTCACACGGAAACACCGTTGTCGATATGTCCCATTTCAGGTCAAGCCTTCTCATGATTAGAGCTGAAATATCCAGAAAATCCAGCACTTACTTGTCTGCAGCCTGCTGCGTTAATAATAATTTCCTTGTGTTTAATACAGTGCATCTTCCAAGTTACTTGATTCTGCAATGTAACTTGTTAATTAAAAGTATAAAAGCGGGCAGTCAAGGGTATCATTTCTCTAGTATAATAATTCAGCTTCGCGCAAAAAATTATCCATTCTTGCGTTTCAAAGTTCTAGAATCTGCCCTGAATCGTGAATGAACTTTTGGAGAATTTATTATTTCTCTTAGGTCTCAAATGGGGTTGCCTCCGGAAATACTTTTTTCCCAGGAAATGCTTATTCCAAACTCCAAAACTTTGCGAAATCTAAGTAAGATTAAGTGAGAGGTTTTTTATTGTCGCAGAAGTGTAAAGAAAATGAAAATGATCAACGTTTTTCACGATTTCTACTAAGTAGCCGAGGGTGGATTTTGAGATACTGAAAAGCCATGCTTATCAAGCAGTATACTAGCTTATTCTCATAATGTGACGTTATTTCAAGATTCCAATGATTCATGAATCATAAGGTGGATTTAAGGACACTGAGAGGCAATGCTTATCGAGCAGTGTACTGGTCCTTTCTCATAATGTGACATCATTTCAAGATTCCAATGATTCATGAATCATAAGGTGGATTTAAGGACACTGAGAAGCAATGCTTATCGAGCAGTGTACTGGTCCTTTCTCATAATGTGACATCATTTCAAGATTCCAATGATTCATGAATCATAAGGTGGATTTAAGGACACTGAGAAGCAATGCTTATCGAGCAGTGTACTGGTCCTTTCTCATAATGTGACATCATTTCAAGATTCCAATGATTCATGAATCATAAGGTGGATTTAAGGACACTGAGAAGCAATGTTTATCGAGCAGTGTACTGTTCCTTTCTCATAATGTGACCACTCCTATGCTCGGAATCACATAGAGCTTGCAGCTCAGCTATGGGCAAGCTAGCAGAGCTATTGTTGCATTTTGCGATGTGGCCTGAAGGAGTCCCGAAAATGCTTATCGAACACGGAAGCCGAAAAGTGTGTTGGAAATTATGCAGAAGGAGAAAGTAGCAATTTGGGCCATCTGCAAAAAATTTTTACCGTAGAAAAATGCAAGCAAGAGTTCTAGCCTATGGGAAAATCCATTCCAGAGAAAGATTCAATATTTCTTTCCCACCCTCTCTATGTTGGAGACCTGAGAGTATATTGAAGTAGAAGCATTGCAGTGTAAATAGGTTTGTAAGAAGAACCCTGAGCATAAGAATGCCATGTAAAACGCATTCTGAGATTGTATGAAAAGTGCATTTAGTTTGAATTGATTTATGAATATGAATGACCGTAACAAATACCATGCTATAGAGCCGTGTTGCGAATGCTGTGAAACTCGATCACATTTTCTGAACCCGTAGTCGGATGAGGAGTCATTTAAGCTATGAAAGTGAATGAGGAAAATGAAAAGAAACACGAACATGCAGTTTGAAAAAACATGACCCAATGAAACTATGCGAAACCTCGCACGAGCAAGAAGGAGCAAAATAGGAAAGAGTTTCCTGTCAACCTGAAGGAAAAAGCCAAGTCTCCACACGTGATTCAAGCTTTAGAGAGTACCTTACTAGAGACAGAGCTACCGTCCCAGGACAGAGCTCTCTGAAGTAGAGAGTCTAGTTTCTACCCTTTTTGCGAATCATGTTGAGGAAAGGGCATGGAGCTCTATATAAAGCCCCAAGAAAGGGGGAAAGTGACAGGCTAGGAAGAGACGGGCATGGGATCAAGTTTATTGATCTTAGATTTAAAGGCGAATCTTTATACTGGATCAAACACTTCAACTTTAGATTGGCTGTTATCAATGTGTGTCCAGTGCTTGTGCCCTCAGAGTTACCTCTGAGTACTCATTTACCGACCTCGGAAGGATGGACAGCTGAGTTGACTGTTGGCTTGTGGTGAGTGATTCCGGCGACTGGATTCGAACCCACACAAAGAGACCTCACATGATTCGAAACACTGCGCCTTAGCCACTCGACCCACTTTGAAAGAGGGCAAGTTGTAGGATTCGGGAATTCGGGAAAGGAAGAAGAATGCAAGAGAATACGTGCGTATTTACGCCTTAGTGCATACGCAGAGGGGAACCTGCATTGCCTACGAGTGTGGGGTCAATCCCATAGCATTCAGCAAAGAAGGTGCATACGTAACCCCCCCCCCTGAACGACTCACTCTCATTGGACTTCACTCAACATCATTTGTTCAGGAATAATCCCTTCAGCAAATGAAAACATGTTACATAAAGTTACAAGTCACAAAACCTTGGGAATAAAATCGTGCAGCCCATCCAACGATGTTCATCCAAGGGATTGTGCTTGGGGTGAAGCCGTTCAAGATGTGGTTTAAGTTGGTTTTTAAAGTAGTTTGGCGTCGGTAGCTTCCGAATTTCGGCAGGGGCCTCATCCAGAGCTTAAGCTCCTTGTAGTTGAAACTTTTTCTGCCCAGTCGGACCTGTCTGTGAATCTGAATGTCTGCATGGTGACTCATATTGTAGATCGAAAAGAAGTTCTCGGTTAGTTTGTGCGACAGGCTTTCAAAGCATGATATCTTCATGACGCAGGTTAAGATTCTGATAATAGATTCATCTTCCTTCGTGATCTCAACTCATTTTTGACGGCTCGTAATAGATTCTGCAACCACTTTCTCTCAAAGCACATTTGAAGGAAAGACTCGATGAAGATTATCAATATTCAATTATTTGCAGTTGGCATACATAAGTATGGAGCTAATAACCAAGCTAATTTGGTCGCACTGTTTGCTAGACATTCAAATCATAATGGAACAAATTTATTGCGAATGAGCAAGGAGAAATATCTCTGGCCATTGTTAGACTTTTTCTTGGGTAATCTGAGGTCGGTCCCTGTATTTCGAAGACTAAGCTGGACACTTCGAACTTCGAACAAACGATTCACGCAGGTGTTGCGGAGCTAGTTCATTGAAAGACTTGAAGACCATGATCTTAGACTCATAAGCTACTAGCATGGAGTATGGAAGGAGTTTTCTTAATTGTTCATAGCTAGAAGGACTCCAATTGCCTGCTGCACTTACTTGAACTGTTTATTCTAACTTAAGTTTTCAACAACAATCCCCGAAGGATTCTGTCTTATCGAATCTTTCTTGATCGGATTCATTTTATCTCAACACTTATAGTAGGCCTATATTTTTAGTTCTACGATCGTATCCTATAGCCATGACCTCAGTTTTCGTTGCATTGAGGCTGAGCTTATTTATTCTCATACTGTATACTTAGAGAGGCTTCAAAGTTCTTGGTGTGTGTCCTCAAATAATTTCGCTACATCCTCAGATGCAAGTCGTCACATTGGTGTCGTCAACAAAGATGCCAGCCCGAGAGAGGGCCCCTTGAAAATCAGCTTCAATGCTGAAGGGCGAAGAAGTCAATAAAAAGAGACGTTAAGACACTCTTCCAGGTCATTCATGTAAATTACGAAAAGAAGAGGGCCGAAACAAGAACCTTGGGGAGCACCATAGGCTGCATCTTTGGCTTTTGAATGACAACCGTTAAGGGAGCAGAACTGTTATCTGATATTCAATTAGGATTGAAACTAATTCCCCGCTTGACGTCTCACTCCATATGCAAGTGATTTGTTTAATAATACATTGTAATCGATTGAAGCGGAAGCTCTCTGAGGTCAAGAAACATTTTGAGATTGATGCTACTACGATCTACATTGTCGTACCGAGAGTCTATGGTGTAGATAGAATTTACGAGAAACCACTCTCTTGAATGTAGCACTTGTTAATTTCGAAAACTCGAGCAGGTGATCATACGTTGGTCGTTCTAGCATCCTTGGGAACACTGAAATTACAAAGGTGGACATGTAGCAGTTTAGATCAGTATTTTGGGCCCGACTTGAAGGTTGGGGGTGATTAAGGCTAATTTCAAACTGTCAGGAAAGCACCATTCAAAAGTTATAGATTATACATCAGGATAAGAAGGAAAGTCATGTCGACCCATTTTGATATCTTCATTATTGAGCGTAACATAAGGCCCTTCATGATATCCATCCTTTCAAGTTTTTGCCTATGGCCTATGAACATATGATCACTTTTTTGGCTTTCAAACTAGGTTTAATTCTCGTCCAATTTTATTTATTTTCCACCTCAAGTCCGTTAGAAGTTCGATTAGGCTTCAAGACGAAATATTTACACTTGAATCACCGGCATACACATTTGGGATCATGCGATCCAAATAGTTTTCAGAATCATTAGTGTATAATATGAGAAGCAAGGGTCCCAAACACGATCCCTGCGGAATGCCACACTTAACATTGCTTTTGTTAAAACTAGATCTATCAAAATAACAGAACTGCTCCCAATTGGTCAGATAAGAAGTTAGCCATTTGTGGGAAGTGCCCTTGACATCATACCCTCACACCTTTGATAATAAGACTGCATGGTCTGCTGTATCAAAGGCCTTTTTTGAGATCGAGAAATATGGTCAGGTTCATTTGCATACGAGCCGACCAATCGGGTGGCTCAATGCCGGTATCTGCCGAATGGCAACGGAGTTTAGCATCTTTTCATTTGCGCCAGACCAGGGAAGTTCTTTTCACTCGCTGGGTTGAGGCACCTTACCTGCTGCGTTGCATACTCGATTTCAAGCGTAGCAGAAACCGGAGACAGGGCTCTCAGATTCTTCTAGGGAAGTGAATTCTATGCGCTGGTTGCCCGCTGCCTTCCTCATCAATGGCGTCTTTATTGTGACACATGAAGGAATCGAACTGACAACCCCTGCATTATGAGTCCGCATGCTTAACCACTACACGGCGGCACCAAACCTACGATCATGAAGAAGAAAATCGTAGACGACTTTTTTTTCATACACAAGCAAATCATAATCAAACTACAAGACAATTTACATTACTTATGCCATTCACAGTGGGAAAAGACACGAGGTCATCTAGTTCCCACTGTCAATGGCATTCACATTTCTCAATTAATTTGCAAAAAGGAAGAGCAAGGTCAATAAATAAAGATGGGAAAGGGGAGTCCATGCGTTGCCTCAGGCCCACTGGGCGATTGATCGCACTAAGCAGCTTCAATCGAACTGGACTGACCATTCTCTGATTGAAACTACGCCTTCGATTTTGTGCATGAGAACATCTTCTAAGAAGATCAAACTCCAATCACTCTGATGTAATTGATTCACGAAAACTTTACAGAGCCCAATTTCTCTCCTGGGCACATGCCATTGCTAAGAATCAAATTTGCAAACCATTAAGTTGTATTGGATATTTCTGTCGCATTTCCCATATCGCTTAAATCACGATTATTGGAAAAGGAAAGTAGAAAAGGCGTTCTCCCGGTACCATGTATATTTACACGATAACACCAGTATAAAAGGAGCCAGTAGTAGTCATACGATTGCGCTTGGGTATGGTTACACCCTGTTTTCGCCTTCGCATTGGATCCACATTAACTTCTGAACTGCATGGTATGCTCAGTTCAGAGTTGAGCAGCAACAACGAGCAGGAATCCGATATTTTTTTAATGTGCAGATTTCTATGAGGTGCTTTCCCGCTGCTATCCTCACCAATGGTAAGTATATCTATTGCGAGAGATTCCTGCAGGGTTCGAACCCACTGCCCCTGTGTGAAGAGTCTACACGCTTGATAATCACAGTGTGGAAACACAGACTCCATTTCAGTCAATGGGATTGGGAACAAAGGGCTACACTGGTCTACATTGAGTGATTGGACTTCTAAACGTGCACCAACGATCTCTCCATACGTGGACAAAACCTCGCAATCAGGCCCTTAAGTTGACACCAAAAATAGCAAAATCTATACGAGATAGGGGGCAAGTAATCTTTTGTGAGGAAATGTCGTTCACACATCATTGCACAAAGATTGCGGCCCAGGAGGTAAACACTCCCGTTCGTTACAACTTTACACACTCTTTTTTCAAAGCATAAAGCATGTTGACCCCCCTACTCGGAAATTATGGGTAATTTTGGGCTCAGCAGATTCACCACACACATCATACCTGACAGGCATCAATCCAATATGGCTACTAAAAGCAGGTTGCGGAACAAAAACCAACTTCGCCTTCATTTTCTAAGAAAAGATTTCTCATTTTATACATAAATAACACTGATATTTCACACATCAGCATCAAGCATACTTTGCAAGAACTAAATACAACTTTTATATTTATTTCTGCGTATCTTATTACCTACAACGATGCCAAATTCTACCCTCTTTAGCAATTAATGAATGCGATTCAGTTGCGACACATAGTAACAGGACGGCTTGCAACTTGGAAATGCATTCTCGATGATTCCTTTCAAGCACGAAGGCATCAGCACGCTCGAAATAACCCAATTTTAATCGGTATCGTGACCATAAAATGTCGAAGTTACGTGACACCGTAGAATAGCGGCGATGGCACTTTTTCGCTTAGTCTTCTAATTTCTCTGCTTACACCACGTCACCATCTGTTAGTTGCAGAAATTCCTCTTATTCTGAGGATACTGCATTCAATTTCGCCATGTCAAAACGCTCGCACAGCCGTTTACGCACGTTAACAACAAAATTACGTGCAAATACAATATTTTTCAACCTTTTTAAGCGATAAGATATTAAAAAGATAATGATTCACGAAAATTCTAGAATAGAATTATCAATACCACGAAATACGGCTTATTTCTTATCAAAATTGGGCAGCCGAGGGATAGGAAGAAAATGAATATCAGTGTACGAAAACTGTACCTAGCATGACGTCATGATGCAGTTGAAGACGCGCTTGCACTTAATTTCATCACAACTATTTCATGAAGAAACGCCTAGTCGGTACAAGCATTGGCGAGTAATTCAGAAGGTGCCACGTTAGGATTATGAAATTCCATGCTGCGACGATTGTCAGCCAAAAAGCTGAGAAGTAACAGATGTCTGGCATCTTTCAAAGAAAGCTCTTTTCCGTCATCCAGGAACAGTTAACTCCTTGTGTTTTAATTTTCTTTGCTCACATCACCTTAAGCCGGGGAGGGGGGAGGAGGAAGACTTCGTAAGATTGAGCTTTGCTAAAACGAAATCGTTGCAAGGTTTTTGGGATTTTAAGGGAGCCAACTGCCTTTGTTTCAACGCACGAGACAGTCTAGCTGCAAAAACAATCTGCAAACACAAGTATAGAATTCAAATTGCTAAACGAACTGAGCTTTTCGGTGGCAGGTTCCTTGATTGAAGAAATGAAGGATAGCATCCATGGCTTCATAGGGGTTAACTCGTGTTTCCCACAGAAGGAAGATGGGGGCTCCAAAACTTTGAAATTGAAACGTTGCAAAATATGGACCAGCAAGCAGACAACTTAAGTTGCTGATGCAACTGTCCGACGGTTAGCAGTCTGAGTCTCTACTCGTGCTTGGCTGAACAGTAGAACACCAACAGGACAGAAACAACAAAGGAAGCAATTCGTTGCGAATGGCGAAGGGAAGAACACATCCAGGGAAGCCTACCAGAAAAATGGACCATGAATCATGCCTATAGCCGTTTTACTTCCAACCTGGGGCGGCCGGAAAGAACGAACAGAAGTGGGGTCGTTTGTTGACCACTCCAAGACTAGTGGCCACGAAACACAACAATGGGGGGAGCAATCAAGTCCTTTCATTTGCCATTTTATGCCGTTTCTAACTTGATACCTCGTACAAACGCTCGTAACTGTTTCGAGAACTCGCGACTTTCGCAAATATCTCCACTGGGATACTGATAACACCCATTTCAGAACAATGCGAATTAGTTCGGTGTAACACAACGAGCTTTGCTATACGACGAACTCGAGAAATTACGGCAACTGATAGCCTTATCAGCTTGATTTGCTGCTCCTGCTCGTAATTGAGTCTGCAGGTCGTAAACTTAACGACTGGCTATTGTTACTCGACGAACGCGAGCGACTGTCCAAAATGGCGGAGCTTGACAAAGAGCTCGGCATACCAAGAGGGGTGGAGCGGGGCGAGTCGTCATTAGTTCGGCCTTGATGAAGTCTTCGTGTGTGCGATTTCACGCATTCGAGAATGTCGCGTCCGTTTTGCGTGAGAAAATGAAACTCCCCATCGCCGCTTTGACTAGTTCTGCGAAAAGAAAGTCATAAATTAGAAAAAAGACAGATGCTGTTCTACAAGGGGAGAAGGTGGGTGATAGAGAGCAACGCCATTATGGGGCGAACTGAAGAAATGTCTCAGCCCTAGAGCGGAAACTTAAATTTCAGCCAAATTTCTAATTTGATCTCGGCCCGTGACTCATGCTAAGCTTGGCATTTAAGACACGATTGCTGTTTTGCTAATTTTTTCATGATTCGTGTTTTCCAGATTAAAGAACATAAGACCCATAACAAATAAAAACATGTCCATTGACTTTTGGCTAGCCATGTTGCAAAGCGAACCTAACTTTAGCTAAAACGATTCTTTCTTAAAGGCATCTCAATGACATGCCGAGAAAAGAGGACTCTCAGAATTTCCCTTGAGGTGAAACTTGCTCTAGAGCATAGCAATATTCCAAACGTAAGCACGATCGTCAAATGGAGGTGGAAACGTTTTAGGACATATGGCTATTGGAGTCTACTTGATATGAAAACGTACCATGGAACTTACCTCGCAACATTAATTATGAATATCTTTTCTCCGTCGTGTAGATGACAAAGTCTTTGCAATCTAAATCGCGGTATATCTTCTAAGTGCCATTGTATCCTAATCTCTCTCTGGTCTTCCCTTTTCGACAATTTCAAATGTTCGGGCGATACGGAAAGCAGGAAGTCTCCCACTAATGATAGTTTCTCCGAATCCTCTGTGCAAACAATTGTAACAGAAAAGGAACCTAAAAGAAGAGCAAAGAGTTCGTCAGATTCACGATGCTGCGTTCGGGAAACTCGCAAAAACCCAGTGGCTCTCATGTCATGTCATGTCAAGTCGTGTCAAGTCGTGTCATGTCATGTCGTGTCATACCGTATTGAGTCATGTCGTATCATGGACAGACGTTTATACCAGCATTCAATAGTGATGTGTCCATCTAGCTTGAAAATTCCAATCATCACTATAATTTTCATCATCATTCTCAATTCATGTCATGAAATGTCCTATCAAATCATTTAATGTCATGTCAAATAATGCAATGTCATGTCGTGTCATGCAATGTCGTGTCCTATTATAATGTCATGTCAAATCATGAAATGTCATGTCACGTCACGTCATGTCGTGTCATATCGTCTGATACCACATCATAACATAATGTCATTTCAAATGATGTCATGTCATGTCATGTCATGTCATGCCGTGTCGTGGCATTAGCGTCATTTCGTCTGATAACACATCATAGCATATAATGTCATTTCAAATCATGTAATGTAATGTCGTGTCATGTCATGTCGCGTCATATCATAGCATACAATTTCGTGTAATTCCTTGTCATATATGTCGTGTCATTAAAGCCGTATTGTGCCACGCCATATTGCATCCGGTTCGATCGATCTCTTCTCGTTGACACTGCCTAGATATATAATTTTAAGTAAAATGGGAAAATAAAAAGCCCAGTACGAAGAAACATGAATGAAGAAACATGAATGAAAAAACCGAACGAACCTTCGATGCTGGACGACTGTGATATTGGAACTACTTTTGGCTCAGGGAGAATGTATAGAATAAGTTTTCTTATAATGCGAATCCATTCTTTCATTTCATTTTCGTTGTCTGTGGCAAAAAACAGCCACTTTATTCCATCACTGAACACAAGCCTAAAAACGAATTCGTGTGTTTTTGAAGTGGAAATCTCCACATTTTGCAGCGTTTGTAAGGGAATGATTGTCGTGTGTTTGCCACGCAGACAAGACTCCTCGCTTCTATGGTATTCTAATCTGTGTTGTTTTTGTCCTGATTTTCGACGCAGTGTGAACCATTTTCTCCTCCAAACCTATGACAGGAAATAAACGTTAGTTATGCGTGCATTCAATCCATAAAACAAGCGTTAGTGATTTAATTCTTTATCCTACATGACCAGACAAGGGCAAGTCATGGAGCTCTTTCACATAAAATGATCCTTGCAGTTCTGAAAGGTAATGAGCTTGATTCAATAAGAAGACTGACAGCCATCCCGTTTTCTATTCGCATCGTGATAAATTCAAGGTCAATGCTAACTCAAAACAGAAACGTAGATGGTAAATCGAATCAATAATGGTTCACAGAGCAAGGGAAAGGCGGCAGGAATGGGTAGGAGTGAGGCGAAAATTTTGGACCATTTCAGCTGATGCGGTCAATGCTTCAACTCTTGGCGCAGTTTTGCCACGAAGGAAATTTCAATCGCACTAAGTTTTCTGCCCCAGAGCAAAATGAGCGAAACTCTGTTCGAAGACGGGAAATGGAGGTATCTCACGAAACGCTGAAGCAGACGGTAAAAAGTTTGATATATCTAAGCGACAAATAATATTATGCTCAGTTGAAATAATTGTCTTTGCCTTTTGTAAGCTTACACAAACATTGGAAGTCAACCTTGAAATTTGCGATAACCAAATGCGGAGAGAGGACAATGTCAACGAGAAGAAAACAAAAGGAAGGAGCGATTTATCAGTTTCCCAGGCCGTCTTATTGTCTAGGCCGTATCTACAACGTTCCCAAAAATACAGATATGGTAGATGGAAAGGGCGGCTTATATAAGGGAAGACAATAAGATTATTTACGAAAACATTCCTTATGAAGCATTCTGTGCCTTTGCATCTGTAATTATCAAGGCAAAAAACACGAGATGTTCTGAAGAGACATTGGTCACACACTGTTGATGCATACGCACAAACGGCAGACATCTTCATCAAAAACATGTTTATGAAATTGACCAATTAGTCAATTTTAACGACAATACCAAGCCTCACTCGCTCTTGCTTGAACCGCAGAAGGCTATTTTACTTCAACGCCTATTTCAATGACTATCATAACCAACATGAAATTCCAGATGCCAGGGGGCTTATCTAATGAAAGATAGAGGGAGGGGGGGGGGAATATACCTGAAGCATGTGATATACTGAAAATTACAGGAGGAGGAAGAGACCAGATCCATACAAAACCTAGGAGGGTGTTAGCTATAAAACCTTTCTCTGTGGGAAAAGACAGTACCTTTTATTCTGAATCTTAAGAGACCGTTACTATGAAAAAAACCCAGGGGAACATTAAAATTTGTTCGAAACCCAAAAGAAGACTCGTTAAAATGTCTAAGGGAGATTAGATTATCGAAAATCGAGCAACTGCCCTCATTCTCAGCCATATTGCTAGCTAATGTACAAATTCAACCAGGTAGTCCCTTTCTGAGTGTTATAAGGAGCAATTAACTTCCAACATTCTGTCTTGATAAAGACGATGTTGAGAATGAAAGTGGGGAAAGCATGCTTTCTCAGCGATCAGTCTGGCCAGAGACAAGAAATCGAAAAGTACCCACTGGAATTGGCTCGTTTGGAAGTGAACGTGCCTTGAATAAGGATCGAATGTACTTGGGAGTTGACTGTCGATCGAAAGGAGCTGAGATAAAAGACAAAGGTGCAAACATGCTTGGAAAACAACTCATCTTCCATCTACAGGCTTCTCCCACAAAGTGGGGTCACCAGCGTGGGCTGTCAATGATCAAGTCGGCAGCTTCACGCTGGTTTGAACTGCGTCTTTATGGTCGGATGCCCTTCCTGCAATCGGGCTATTTCAGTCGCCTTCGACACACAGAGGATGTACCGGTCCTATTTTTACCCCTAGGCAACCATACGGATAGCATCCGAAGTGAAACTTTGAGTGAGGGTTTCATATGCCCGTGGAAACAGGTTATCTTTCGTAGTGGCTTTCTGGGTTCATCGGAGAGCAAATCCGCGACCTTCGGAGGAGTAAATTTTTGGCTTAGCGCAATAGAGTTAATAGCCGAAGCCTGGTAACAGTAAGAATTGAAATAACCTAAGGCTTTTTTAACAGTCTTATAAATAAACACCATTAAAATTCTACAATCAACCAAAGTTATTTAGCAACTTTGTCGATCCGAATGCCCTTCCACGGGATTACCGTAGGACATAATTCAACTGACATTATGCTCCAAAACTTGTAGGTATTTCCTTGAATTTCTTTCGGAACATTTTAGAATTTATTACCGTCATTACTGGTATTATCATTTTTATTATCAATTTACCATAGGGTATAAATGTTCAGCATACTATGTATTTCCACGGTTGCAATAAAAGCAGTGGAATAAATGTTGTACGAGAGGAAAACAGGCCTTTGCTTCACGCAATTACAAATATTGCCATATTCAAGCCTAGCAAGTGATATTTTCAAAATTTGGGGTTTTAGATAATGGTGTAGAAAGAGTCCGAATTCGTAACGATGGTTCACTAAAAAACAAAAATTTATCACGGAGACGGCAACGGGAATGCACCTGATAACCATTCCCTGCCGTGACACGAAGGAAAATATCCCTAAGTGTGTAAACTCGATATTTGTGGGGATTTAGGTTTGAATTGTACACGGTTCACACTGAAAACATCGGTTGGATTCAACCGGAGAGCAATCCGCAAATATTCAACCTCCCTCGTGTAGAAGTCCTCCCACGCCCGCCCGCCCTGCTGCATAATAATGGAGACGCATTCTCAAAAATAACATTTGCAGTAAAACGTGGATGCTAAAATGTAAAAATGTACAGCATAAAGAAATTATTCGTGACTGCCACTCTCCAAAAATGGAACGGTAGTCAAGGAGTACCACCCTCAACAATACCACTTCTTAGAAATGTAAAAGTTCTGGGCTAGTCCAGTGTTTGTCCTTCCTACCAAACATTTATAATGTAGACCTCATGCAGAATGAGAATAATAATGTTATTATGCATTCTTTATGCAGGATGATTTGTCCAACCTACAATGCATTACCTGCTATGAAGGGAAGCCCTGTTTTTAAAGCAAATATAAGTTAAGAGTTATACTATCTAAGTAGTTATTATTATGTAAAAATACATAAAAAATTCTGCTTAAAATCCTTGACCTATGATATGTTTTATGGCAGTGTGGCGTTTAGTTTGATCCGTTCAGTCTTTTTGAAAGTTTATAACAGCGAATCATGACCTAATTCTATAACTCCCACTGCAGACATCATCGTGAGCAGGTGTATTGGTGGTGGATGCAATCCAGACCGGTATTAAGGAGACTGCTTCCCGCAAAACAATTGACAACAAGGCCTGATCACTACAAAGTAACGCGAATTCTCTCGTACTCGAAAATGAGCCTAAATCTATTTTCACAGGAAAGATATCCTCGCCAGTTTACGTTGAGGTTCAACGTTGCCAATGGTCTCAAGAATTTTGCAAAGAGATACCAATGGAACGATAATTTGCTGATAGCTGCGAGCAAATTTCTACTTTGCCAGGCTAATTTATATTTAGATCCCTCCAAAACATCTGCTGTGTTTAGTTTTTAAACTACTTTTGATACAGATCAAAATACTGTACAAGAAAAACGAAGGCAATCATAAACTAGTACCAACTTTCAGGTTCCCAGATTAAATGGAACAAAATCTCAACAAGCGCAACTATTTCTAGTGCTGCAAGTTCTTGAGGGAACGAGTTCATCATTAGAAGTTGTTTTGACGAAGAATCTCAAACTTCTTTTCAGCTTTTCGTAGAAGGTCAATTTAAACCAAAATGGCTTCCCGACGTTTCAGCTCAATCCACGCCAATTTGTCATAACAATTCCACAACTTAAGTTTGATTGTTACAAAAATAACATTTTCCTTTCGAGATCAACGAGGTGGAACATTTTGAAATATCAACGTCGAACTGCTGTACAACCGATATAGATTTCTATCGACAAAAATGGTGCACGAGAAGTGCGACTCTTCATAATATACATCGAATACCCTGGCGCGAATTTTGCAAAACAATCCATGCCGATTTTCTGCCAACTTCAAACTTGTTACTAAGCATTCACCAATGAATTGAATTTCGCTCTCTAAGGTCACATTCACTGGCCTAATTTTGAACGACTTCGAGAAATTTCCATCCATCATAACAAAAATCATTAGAGGGATTGGAACAAATCTTTCCTAGCAACAGCATCATGTACGATTAAACTTAGGCAAACTCACCTTTAAGCCGAATTTGCGATGCTTTCGGGGCAGCTTCATCTCCATGTAGCCACATTTCACAAGGTCGGACATGTTCGCCACTGCTCCGCTGCTGTGTTCTGGGGGCCGTTCGCTCACCTATTCTTGTTCGTCAAGTGGTTGCTCGAGCAAGTAGACCCAAATAAACAGAAAGGCGGCGTGGATGAGCAATTACAAGCTTGCTAACAATAACAATATAGCTGAGACCTTTTGATCTTTTGTTCTGAGGAGGAAATGTTTTGTGCCGATCGCCGGAGAGTAAAATCGTAAACAACTTTGTTTACCAGACGGGGACCATGTGTCACTGTGCGCCCTATAAAACACAGACCAACGCCAGCTGACCACTTCCAGGGTTAGCAGATATGCACAGAATTCCAGATCTGGGCAGAGACCAGAGGCTGGTGGCCTATGGCAGAGTCCAACAAAGGAAGAAAGTGAGAGGAAAAGAGGAGAGGGGTATAAGATCAAGTTCATGGATTTTAGATTTGGAAGGTAGCAAATTGTAGGGTTCAGGAAAGCAAGAAGAACGCAAAACGTGCCATAATTTTCACGCTCTTGGGATGAATGATGATTTGTGGGATAGCGTTTGTGGATAAGTTAGGGGAACTTCGAAAGGGTGCCATTTTCTTATCAATATCTTTATGGATGGGGAAAATGGAGGTGAATACTGCACAAAATGACAGAAAATTTAGATAGCATTGCTTAGATTTCGGATTGAGTAACAGAATAACAACACTATCCATTGACAATAGCAGCTGCCATGTCCTTCTTAGTGAGTTATGGTGAAGAAACCGCGTCCGTGGCCCAGTGGTAGAATACCCGCTTTATACGCAGTAGATCGGGGTTCGATACCCGGTCGAGTCATGCCAAAGACTAGAAAAATGGTACTGGCTATTTCCCTGCTTAGCATTCAGCACTTTGGGAAAGAGCATGGGAGTGAAACCACAGTGCTACCAGATGGCCAGCCCCAACTGTAGCATTCACTGTGCTTGCATAGCTGTGTGGCCCAAATGCCAATAAAACGGAGATGGGCGTCGCCCTATTCACCAAAAATGTTGAGGGGAGGAATTTTGACTTTGACTTTGTATGTTGAGGAAAGGCCATGGTGACCTATACAAAGACCCAACAAAGGAAGAAAGAAAGGAAGTCTACTTAATAGTATGCGATGCATAGACCCCCCTATGATAGATTGGGGGGCCACCGAGACAAAATGCTTACCTACCAGCTTCAGTCATGCCTTGGGAAGTATGAAAGCATTTTTATCATTCTCTGGTTGTAAGGGACTTTTTTTCTTGTGAATAGATTTTCAGGATTTTCAAGATTTTCTTACAAACAGGATTTTCATGACTGAAAATTTTCAATACCGTATTTATTCGAGTATAACGCGCATACGTGTATAACGCATGACCTTAATTTTCGATGAAAAACTAGTGCAAAATCATTCCCCCAGAAATTTTCTCGCTCAGAACAAAGATTGCAAATGACAAACGTTGCTGAACATGCACGGCCATGAGAAAAGTCATTATTGACAGCGTAAACTAAAAACACAGTACCGAAATTTCAAATATTATTTAAAATTCTTCAAAGTCGGATTCATCCCCAGATGAACCAAAGAGCTGCTCCCATTCTACCCTCGTTTACAACGCGCAACTTGAGTTCTTTGTAGGTAGAAAATATTGCGCGTTATACTTGAATATATACGGCATTGCAATCATAAGTTTCTGCAGGCTCTGAACGTAATTATTCCTGGTCTTCCTCTTAACTAGGCTAAACTTTGCGATGCTTACACCGAGAGACTATCTTCACTCTGTAGATTCTTAAACACCACTCCTGTGGGTAAATGGAACCAGCCCCTTGAGAAATAATTTTACATCTCCTGGGAAGTTTAATCATCGGATCTTTTACAAAGTTAAAAATTTGAAAGAGGAATGCTAACAAGGTCTAGTTGAACATTACATATACGTAGTCTCAACGGCCATAGGGCCACAGAAGTGACCTGTCCTGTCCTGACCTGACCTGACCTGAACTGACCTGACCTGAAATGATCTGACCTAACATGACCCAACATGACCTGACCTGACTTGACCTGACCTGACCTCAAGGTATCAGCAATCTAGGAGAAGAGAATGAAGGAGTAGAGACAGAGATGGCTTGGGCAAGTGGAAAGACGAAATGAGGAACACATACATAAGAATGCAGAGACTTGAAATGCAAGGACAACCAGAATGAGGAAGAATAATAATGACACGGAAGACGTGTATTCAGACAATTATGGAAGGGTCAGGAAAAAACCTACATTGCATACTGATTGCAAGCTTAGCAGAGGCCAGATACAGGATTCTAAGATTTCTCTAGGGAAGTGGACATTATTAGGTGGCTTTCCACTGCTTTTCTCGCCAACTCAATTCTTCATTGTGAAACGTACAGGATTCAACTCACAACCCTTTGTTATGAATCCGCTCACTACACCACCGCACCGCTACACCACGTCACCGCTGCACGGTACGGAGCAGTCTAAAAATGACGTTTTTACGACTCAGTGTTGTTTTGGATTGGTGATCGTCCAGACAGGGTTTTGGAGTTTCCAGAATGCAGTCTGGTATAATAGCTTTGTAACTGCTACAAAGTTCTAGAAGCCGCCCTTAACGTCTTGACGTTTACAGTTAATTTGCTCATACTGATTCTACACGCTCATCATATCATTCGGTACATGTATGTATTGCTTCACATAAATGACGTGAAAACTACAGCTATGTGCAGTCTCCTCCTATATGGTCGTTCACAAATATTTTTAGTTACTAACAGAATGATTTTGGATGCCAAAATATCATACATTAAGACAACCCATCACTTTCAGCGAATTTGATCCTAAGTTGAAGCAGTTCCATCCCTTCCCTATGTTTTTTTACATTCTCATTTTATAAAGGCTGGTTTATTGTAAGTGAGTCTGATGATAATGATAGGTTACTTGGCAAGGGATTGTACTTAATAGAAAATTAGTAACATGCACATATTATTTTTCAAAATTCATTTCTTGTAATATATACTAACATACAACTGCAAACATCTCTAAATATGTAGTTTGCCCTTGGCTACTTGCACAAAGATAAACAAAGCTACTAGAAAATGATGGGAACTTTAAAATAATAATAATAATACTAATTCTGCAAGAATTGCAAAAGGTAGTACTGAATGGGACCACTCATTTACTGCGACGTGTACTATCCATGTCACCGATTTTACTGTTCTTACAAATCAGAAGATTAACACTATCGTAGTACTACAGGCATAAAATGCATGAAACTTCACCTTCCCTTATCCTAGGTTATTGGATATAACTCGGCAAGGGAATGGTATTTAATAGAAAATTAGCATCATACACATAATAATAACTTTAATATTCATACAAGAAAAACTTTTCAGTTAAGCTCTCACTAAGGGTCCTGCGAAAATTAAAATATGCAAAGTAAGAAGCGAGATTAAAATGTAAAGATTAAAATGGCAAGAACTCATTAACTAAATGCATTTATTTTCCTTGTCAAGGTAATAACATTATTTTCGTTTCGAAAGTCGCTCGGCAAGCTAGTAATGGAAAATCAAGGACCTTGAGCCTTTGTCGCTATTAGGAACACAACCAAATACAGCGTTGTGCATTAGCATTGTCCTTATAGAAAAAATATAAAAAATATCGTTTTGCTTGCTGTTGGTGTGTATATCGCGACTGGTGCTTTGACTATCTTCCTCAGTCTACTTGGAATTTCAACCCTATGCCATTTTTATTTCTGTCTCTTTTTTCCTTAACTGTCGCGTTGAATACTTAACTGCATTTTCCAAATTGTAACAGGCCCATTGCGAGGCCATTTTACTGAATAAATATCGTTTGTGACAATTTGTGAATAATGGCTGGTGATATTGATTCTTAGAAATGCAGCATTCAAGAAGAAAAGAGACCTACTTCTTTCTGACTGCAGATAAATACCTACAATCAGTTTGAATCAATCAGATTCGTATCTGTCATACACGTGTATGGTAAACAAGAAGCCTTACTATTACCACCAACCTTTGCCACCACAGCGACCGATGGCGGCTTTCATTGTGGCTGATGCCAGCGAGGCTGCGGATCCAGGATCGGGCTATCTAGTCACTTAAGGTGGCACACGCGTCAAGACGTCAGCTGAACTTGAGCTCCCTCGATGTCAACGGCCCAACCAACAACAACAACAAAACAATAACCTAGGCGACCAATGCTATTGTCCGTTATAGCAAGGTGTCCGCTGCATAGTGGTTACTTTCTCAAGCACTGCTTACCACAAAAACATTTGTTAGACCAATATCATTGCCTACCTATTCATGGCAAGGTGTCCGCTTTAAGAAGGTTGTTTCTAGACAAGTATGGTTATTTGAGGAGACAATTTGGAATTGTTTGCTTAGATGGACAGCGGTAGGTGTCCAATAATGGTATTTACTAATGTTACACATTAATTACGTGCATTGAAGACGTGCACTCAAACTCTCCATTAATATTGTCCACTGTCTGGTAAGGATATCTGATGAAAGCGTTTATTAGTGCTGTCCATTAATGTTGTCCGCTGACGGTGTCCGTTAATTGTGCGCATTTTTAGTGTCCACTAATATTGTCCACCGTTGACAGTGTTCATTCTAGGTGTGAGCTGATATGTTCGTTAACGGATGTTCCACGATCTAACGAAATAAGGGCTCTGAATGCGTCCTTGTTTGAAAAATTAGCTAATCACGAAACTCTCCTTGATTTGAAGAGATTCGCCTATCTTTGAGTCTGCTATTCAAATCTTGCTGACCGTCCCGTCGAAAAATTGGATTACGTATAGCTCAGTGCTTGACAGGATTCTAACATGAATACTTTAGATAGAGTAACGATCATTAGGGAGATAACATCGCTCAACCAAAAAACACCGCTGATTTGACTGTTGATATGAACTGTTTGACCCTCCTTGCATCGTTTGAGATGGAAGCGGGCGAATAATACTATGGTTCTCGGTGAGGTCATATTCTGACATCTCCCTGTTTTCACGTAGATAGGCAGCCGGGTTTGATCGAGTCAATTTGCTGAGTATTAGATGTTATCAAGAGTAAATAGTTGTAAACAGAGTCGCTGTTCCTATTTTAGAATAAGTGGTCAAAATCGAAGCGTATAAACCCATTAAGGACGAATTTAAGCCAATTTCGAGCTATCCGATAAATTCTGATGTCGGATTCGGCTGCTTTTTCTGGACGTGGTTCGTGAAGTAACCAATCTATAAATAAGACTTGGGATTTTTAACATGAGATCTCTGTAAAATTGGCTGAGTGAATTTCATCTGCAGTGTTTCTTCTTCAACGGAAATAAGAAGTAATACTTCGCATCTCCATTGATTTCTTGTAAATCTGCAAAAGCGGCAAACAGGGAGAGGGTTTGAATGCTGGATTTCACTGAAGGACATTCGCACAAAGTCGAAGGCTTGAACACAGTTATTGATTCCAGCAATATTACTCAGGTTAGCAGATCATTGTGTTTAGGTGACACGGCGAGGAATGAATGACAATACTACTGTCATCATAAGAAGAATAAAAAGCAGAGAGAGAGAGAGAGAGAGAGAGAGAGAGAGAGACCCTGAGAGAGAGACTCTGAGAGATAGAGACTCTGAGAGATAGAGACTCTGAGAGAGACCCTGAGAGAGAAACTGAGAGAGAGACCCTGAGAGAGAGAGACTCTGAGAGAGAGAGACCCTGAGAGAGAGAGACTCTGAGAGATAGAGACTCTGAGAGAGAGAGAGAGAGAGAGAGAGAGAGAGACCTTGAGAGAGAGAAAGACCCTGAGAGAGACCCTGAGAGAGACTCTAAGAGAGAGAGGAAGTGAAGAAAGAAACAATGGAGAATTGCAAGAACTAAAAACATTAAATATAACTGCATAGATTCACCGTAGCTTCAGTTTGAGCTTTTAGAGTATTGCCAGCATATTGTTATCTATGATGCAGCCATTTCTTGAAAACTTTATTTTTCATTCATGAAACAAAAATAAGTTGCAATAGTAGCAGTTAGAAAAGAAAGAAGTAACAGGTAAAAGCATAACAAAATACAATATTATTTAGCTAAATAGACCCCAAAACACTGTTCACTTGTAGCAGAGGATCAGTTTGGTAAAACGTTTATGGACTAGAATCAACCAGTGCATCTGGCAGTCAATACACGTACAGAAGCTCTTGGACTTTGCACTTTTTGTTTCTTCAACAGAAGATGCAGTATGGTGCTATCAAAGCAATTTCCTTAAATTTGGTTAATGATCTCAGATTATTCACATCTTACTGCTATGCAAACCTTGTCAAACCATCGGTGTTATTCTTAAGAAATCCAAGTTTTGTAAATTAAATCAAGATATTTTAGAACTTGTCACAGTGTGCTAGACAATCCTTCTTTAGTTCCTTGTATTTCTCTTGTTTTAATCTCTCTTGACGTAGTTTCAAAGCATGCTATGTGCTACATTACAGTGACTATGTCCCAATCTTCTACAAAATCTCAGGTCTTTTCTACTAAACCAAAAAGTTGGATTTTTGTAGTCATGGGTCTCTATGATGACGATTAAATACTTTGGCCACCATTCGGATCGACTTTGCTAATTCACTGAATCCTAATGTTCTAGCATATCTAAACGTTGAAATTGCATTCGCTTGTGTTGTGGAAGATTTCGATTTATCATCAAACGACCTGTTATCAATCGCCAAAAATGCCTTCTGAACTTTCCATGAGCAGTTTCGCTATAGATTCCCGCGTGCGTCAGTGACTTGTTGGAGCGACTGCAAACAAGGCTGTTATCCACCTTCCAGCTTTGGAGCGAGAAAGTGTGCTTTGGAATCCAAACGGACCATCAGTTTCATTGCGGCCTAGCTTCTTTCTTGCTCCTTACCATAGACACGGTTTTGTCATAGTTGATGTCAAGGCCCACGCGAGAGCTTTCGTCGATGACTCGATCGAATGAGGCTTGTATGCTTCTGCTGAGGTGGTGGCCAACATCATGTCACATGCATAGCGAATGTTCGTCACGTTCACACCCTGAACGAAAAATTTGGATAGGAACTGCAAAGCCGAAAATGCAGGTAACCAGTGAGAAGACAGTAACTGGGTGCAGGGAGTGCTGGAGTAGATAGGAACGGCGAAAAGGGGGTAAGAAGAATATCAATAAGTGTGGCTGAGTACAAGAGAGCTTACTGGGGTGTTTTTCAACAAGAGTTGGTCAACTATGTTGAAAGGAAGGATCTGTAGTGCTAAGTAAGGCTAGAAACACCCTGGTGCTTAGCGTGGTCAAATGCGGATGTGAAACGCGGACCATAAAAGTAGCAGACAGGAAGAAAATTGACGCATTTGAATCGTGGTGCTGGAGGAGTCTCCTCAGAATCCCGTGAATAGCAAAAACGAGGAACAAGGAAACTCTCGACAAAGTTCACAACCCAGAGCTACTCGAAGCCAAAATGTGTCGATTAAGGTTGCGTTTCTTTGGACACTGCATGCGGAAGGACATCAGTTTAGAGAAGGGCCTACTGGTAGGCATAACCAGCAGCTCAAGAAGAAGAGGTGGCCAGAGGTAACGTTGGATGGACTGCATACTGACGGATGCGGCATCAGCCTCGCAGAAGATGTGGCCTTGTCAGAAATCGTGACTCATGGAGACAGTTCATTCATAGAATCACCAGAAGTCGGAAACGACTTGACGGCACGAGAAGGCCAGTTTGAATTTTCACGAGAAAATTTCGAGAAATGGAGAATAAAGTCAACGCCGTTTGACCTTCTTCCACGATAACAGTTATATAAAAAGCTACTAAATTTACGCGAGGGCCTCTAAATAAACCTTATTCTCTGAAAAAACCAACCAATAACAGCGTCAAAACAAAGCACGTGATTAAACTGAACCAGTAGAACTCGCTAAAGTAAACGAAAATAAGAATATCCATGGAAAAGCATGGTTTTCTACAGCCAGCAATGATGTAAGAAATTGGAGGCGATGGTGGGGATAGCAATGAGAATGCTTACTCTGGAGTTCTGATGGTTTTAAATGCCTAAAAGGAATCCAGATTTTTCTACAAAAAATATTCTTAATTATAATGTTATATAGGTAAGCAAGAAGATAAAATATTAAGACTGCTTGTATAAAATCTTACTATGCAGCCCGTTTATCTATCTATGCCTATCTATGCAATCCGATTATTACCTTTGAATCTTCAATAAGCCACGTTGGCATTAATATAGAACTAAAGAATACATTGCTGTGGATTCTCTATCGACCATCCAAGCCTTGGCTGTTAATTAATGGATCAGCAAGACCGTTTTCTGTACAATTTATCTTCAAAAGTAAGCAAAATGTGACAAGTCTAGAAATGTTCTCAATCATCCAAATATGAAATGTAAACCTACTAGCCTTCATCCAATACTTATCATCTGCAGTTTCTCCATCACGGCTACAAATTTGATGACAAATGCATACTGGAAATGTAAGCTCGTATGCAGAGCAAGATTCGTCCAATCTTTCTCTCGTGCTTCTGTCCTGATTGCATCGCCCTAGATCTGCCTGGTCTCGGCTCTAACGGCATTAACTCCATCCATTTCACAAAGCTGATGGCTGATCTTTTCACGGTCGGGTGTCTTTCCTTGTTCCAACCTTTCCCATTCAGCCACACCCGGATTCATCGCATACTTGATCTCATCAGTAGAGACCAGGAATGAATTCCTCAACTTGATTTCCGTTCCATGAGCATCGTCTTGCCCGTTGGTGTTGATGCTTGAGTGTATTCGTCTGTGCTACTACTTGCTGTCCTTGGCAATTCGGTAAGCATCCTTGATTGAGCAGTTGCACCACTCTGACGTCGTCCGACTTTGCTCGCGTTGGGCATAGGTGCTTCTTTTGCTTCTTTCTTCCACATGGTATGGCCCAACTGCGGGACTGATCAACCAGAGTCGTCAGACATTCACGAGTGTTTCCAAACGGGCCAAGCTTGAGCTTCATCACAATCTGCCGCAGCTGGATGGAGGGAAAGATTTGGCCAAGGACTCCCTGCTACCCCATCACACCAGAGTGTTGCAAAGCTTGGCAACATCGCATCTCGAAGGCATCTCGGGGACACATTTCTTTGTTCCGAATAGTCCACATCTCCGCTGCATGCAGAGGGATGATGAAGACACAGGTCTGCAACAGCTCTGTTTTCTCCTACAGCGATATCTTGCATCACTTTCAGATTTCGTTGAAACCGCTTCGCTTATTGCACTCTCTCGTCATCACAGTGCGAGTCCTAATGGAGAGATCTAGAGATAGCATCCCTTCTTTTGTAATCTTTTGACAGGCGTAAAATATTCTTAAACTCCCATTTAACAACATCATCTGCTGAATCAATCATTGTAACACATCGTAAGAATAAAACCCTACAACTCTCAGTGTAAGTAAAAAGGATTACAATAAAAGTAAATAGAAAATACATTACGTTGTAAAAAGAGCGGAATAAAGGCCTGATTCATGCACAATGCCATCACTATAACTCACTGATCTACAGAATTCAATGAATTCAGGAGAGTTTACTGCTTTTGCGAATGGAACGGCGCGCGATTCCCAGTTCTCTGTATCGATCTTTTTGTTTCGCTTTGGCGAGATCTCTAGGCGTATTTCGCTTTGACTTTCCCGCTGTCGCTTCGCTCGGAACATTTCCATTTTGGAAAATATCCGTCACCGTGCGGAAAGGGCCTAAGCGTTCTTCGTGGGATATGCCAGATATCCTGACGGTATGCTAGCCACGAGGGAGGGCAATCAATTTTTGAATTCTCCTTCCGAATGAAAAGCTATACGAGGGGGGGGGGCGTGGCTATGTTTCTCGCCATCTCCATCCTTGAATGTGGAAATAGCTTTTAGGATACTGAGAATACATGTGTATCAAGCAGAGCTCTAGGTTCTAGTCCTTCCTTTCCCTGTGATCACACATTGTGTTGTATTTGGATGTTACGAAATGGACGCAAGAACCCAGGCTATGCCTTGAGATACGAGAGATTGTTCGAGATAAGAGGTAGGCTGTTAGAAGCTGGCAAATGTATGTCTGTTTCTTGAATGAATTTTAACGCGGGATGCAAAACCATGTTATAGATGCACGTCTCCAATTATAATTGCTAGTAGTTCCCCTCACTCTAATTCGAGGTTAAACTCAAGACGAGGCTCGGAACACTAATATGTGATCAAGCCCTTTCACCACTATGCCATCCTCGACCTAAACACACATATATACCTAAGTATACAGCATGCACGTAAGTGCATGTGTAATTTTTCATTTTCCCCTTAAAGACGAAAATAGTTGGTATAAATCAGTCCATATTAAGGTAATCTAGAGCCATACCTGTAACCAACTTAAAATAAATTGGTTATTATTATTATCAGCATAATTGCCTTGAGACTTTTCGGCACCTAAACACGGAAAAATGTCCTTGGCAGTTCTCTGTAGAGTCTGCTAGAGGTAATGTCCAGTTAAGAGATGTCTCTCTTCATCATAACAGAAGCAAAAAAGTCATTTCCCCAAGTTCCTTCCCTCTTCGTTTTTTTAGGTGAATATGGTGGAGCAAATCTTCGCTTCTTTAATATTTTTGCCACATAGCTGTGAAAACTCACTGCTGCAATTTCGACCTAACCATAATGATTTAAACAATAGTAATAAACAATAAATAATGGTCAAGCATAATAATATGAATAGCAGCAATAATAAATTATTTGTTTAAAGTTGGCTTACAACTCTAAAAGTTATCAACTGAACATATAATAAGTGCCTGTTTCGATGTACCGAAAATATTCTGAAGTAAATACAAGCGAAATAAATAAAGTTTGGTAGCAATGTGTGAAATACTATCCAGTATTCTTTCTTGAAATGTTGAATGCTAAGCACAGAAATAACATGTACCACATCTCAAGCCCTTGGTATGACCAAACCGGGTATCGAATCCCGGCCTAGCGTGCACAAAGAGAGAGTGTTGTACCACTGGGACATGGACGCGTTAGGTAATCTGAATACAACCACAGCACTTTCAAAAAAGTGCATTTTGACCGAGAAATATTTACTTGGCGGCCTGGTACCAATTGATTTGAGGATCGGAAACGGCCCAGGGACTTGAAATTTGGGCTATACCTTGATAACGGCGACCGTAAATTCTATCGTAACAGAGGCATCAGTGCTCTGCATTTGACTTGTCTACTTAGGTACGTCTCAGATACATCGTTGAACCTTGAGCCTGCGTTTTACATATGGCATCGCCAGAATAACCGTCTTGTTCCGCATTTTATGCAGCCTTGTTTGGGTGCAGAATACGACTCTCCAAAGAATGCGTAATCTCCAAAGTGCTATGTTTTTGTCTTCAGAAATATAGTCAGGTCAACTGTCATGTGTCTTCCGGCGGGCAGAAACAGTCACAAAATAAGATATGTAAATCAACCACACTGTGGAAAGGAAAGCCTCGCTCTTTTCCACCAAAAATTAATCAACTTATGCCAATTTTTATAGTAGATTTGCCATCACTTTTCGTGGTTATATAATCTTGGAAAATATACATATAAACAAGAAAGCAACAGAAGGACAGAGGATGGCACCCATTAAGACCAGAAATCTCCCAATTCCAACGAAAAATGATATTGGTCTCATAAGTGTCCGCTATATGAAGGTTTGACAGTGCTTGCAGAAGTAATACAACGGACAGTTCTCCGTTGTGGACAAAAGACCGGTCTCGTTAGTGTCCGCTGTAAAGAAGCTGAAATATAATTACAGAAGCAATAAAATGAACAAGCATCTATTATGGGCAATCAAGTTGTTTCATAGGTGTCCGCAATATCGAGGCTCGACTGTAATTACAGAAGTGATACAATGGAAAAACCCTATTACGGACCATAACAATAGTTTATAGGTGTCCGTAATATGATGGGTCGACAACAAATAAAGAGATTTCGGGAGTTCACTTTGGAAGGAAAAACCTTCAGAACAGTGTAATGATGTCAACTTTTAGGCAAATTATGTCGAGGAAGGGCCATGGCGGCCTCTACAAAGCCCGAACAACGGAAGAAAGGAAAAGTGAAAGGCTAAGAGGAGAGGGAGATCAGATCCAGTTTTATCGATCTTAGATTTGAAAGATTGCAAGTTGTAAGATTCTGGAAGCAAGAAGAAGGCAAGAAGAAGGCAAGACGTTTCTTAAATTGCATGTTCTTGGGATGAAGGCGAACTCGCAAGGGTCAGAGTAGAGACATTATCGTTGAAGAAACCACCCGCCGAGAACCCAACTTCCTTGGGACATTCACAGCCATCTCTCTGGCCTTTGCCACGTTCCAAATCAAGTATTCTATGAAACTTTATGTTGACTGTCTTCAACTCTAATAGTCAAATAGTGGCGATGTCGTCATTTAGTAGCTCAGTGTGCGGATTGATAAGGCAGGGGTCCTGAGTTCGAATCCTGCATGTGTCACAGAAAAAACGCCATTGGTGAGGAAGGCAACGGGAAATCAACTCATGAATTCCACTTCCCTAGAAAAAAGTCAGAGCCATGTCTCTGGTTTCTGCTACGCTCGAAATCAAGAATGCAACTCAGTTGATTAATTAGTCAAATAGTGGATGTTTGTTAGGAGCGGAAATTGACGTTTAATGCTGAAGCCAAGTTAATCAGAAATCCAAGAGAGGTTTCCAAATTCCATCGATTTGACGATAAGCGAAAAGCTCATATCTCCCCCGAGGACAGAGATTTCTGGTTGGCTAGTGGCACACGATTGATCGTGAAATACAGTTTTCAGCCTTCCCAGGCCACTGCAAGTTTTTGCATGAAACTTCTAAGGGCAAACCAGCCATTATATTATAAGGCTATACTTCTAAGTTTAACTCTGTGGTATCTTGATTCCTTCACAATCAATCTGTTTTAGATTCAGACCTGTTTAGGTGCAGTGCCAAAGAGGGGCCTCTTTCCCATCGTCGTTTTGTTGGAGATCTTTCCATCGTTTACAGATACTTTAACGGACATTGTTCTCAGGAGATCAGGGAGATTCTTCCAGTTCCTCTGAGGCGTGTCAGGACCACCAGAAGCTCAACTCATTCACACCCTTTCCAAGTTTCACTGCCTACTTCACGAATTCTATCTCACAAATCATCATTCATCCCTAAAACATGCAACTTATTAAACGTGTTACCGTCCTCTGGCTTTCCTGAACCTTATAACTTGCCATCTTTCAAATCCAGTATCAATAAACTCGATCTGATCTCTCCCTCCTCTTAGGTTTTCACTTTCTTCTTTCTTCCTTTGTTGGGGCTTTGTATAGGCCACCATAACCTTTCCTCAACATAACCCACTAAAAAAAGGGGGGGGGGCAATTTGCCCTAGGACCTAAGCCCGATAGAAGCCGCCAGAACTTCTAATTTGAACTCGGCCCGTGACTCGTGCAAAAATTGGTATTTAAGACACGATTGCTGTTTTGCTAATTTTTTCATCATTCGCGTTTTCCAGGTTAAAGAGCATAAGACCATAACAAATACAAACATGTCAAGTGACTTTTCGCTAGTCACGTTGCCAAGCAAGCATCTCTCCATGTGCCTTCAAGTCGTCTCCGATTTTTGATGATTCTATGGATGAACTGTCTCCATGAGTCACGATTTCTGCACAAGGCCACAGCTTCCGCGAGGCTGATGCCGGCATCTGCCAGTATGCAGTCCATCCAGCGTTTCCTCTGGCCACCTACCTTTCGCTAAAACGAAGGCGATAAAGCTCGCGAACAGCCATAGATTGTGGACAGATTTCCAATTTAAGAAATTGGTCAACAGACCAAGGAGCCGCTGTTTTTGCTCCTGCTTCGTTGCATATTCGATTTCGAGCGTAGCAGAGGCCAGAGACAGGGCTCTGAGTTTTTTCTAGGAAGGTGGACTTTATGAGTCATGGTTTCCCGTTGCCTTCCTCATCAATAGTGTTTAGCATATTCGATTTCGAGCGTAGTAGAGGCCAGAGACAGGGCTCTGAGTTTTTTCTAGGGAGGTGGACTTTATGAGTCATGGTTTCCCCTTGCCTTCCTCATCAATAGTGTTTAGCATATTCGATTTCGAGCGTAGCAGAGGCCAGATACAGGGCTCTGAGTTGTTCTAGGGAGGTCGATTTTATGAGTTGTGGTTTCCCCTTGCCTGCCTCACCAATGGCATTTTTATTGCCACACATGGAGGAATCGAACTGACAACCCTTGTGTTATGAATGCCCTTGCTTAACCACGGCACCACTACACCACGGCATTGCTGCCCCAGGGCCATTGCACCGCCTGCGGCCCTGTTTAGATGCGCATCGAGGTTAACTAAGGTATCGACCCTGACTTCCAACGGGGACAGGGGTGCACGAAGTTCGTCATCTGCACCTCAAAGTCCCTCTTTTTAGCTTATTCTCTTAACAGCCAGGCTGAAAAGGACAGTTTTTCTTGACCAGTTAAGTGAAACAATGATTCACTGCGAAAGTGACATTATCTCGAGGTACATAAAGGTGCGGCCGCACCGTGGTTAAAAACAATGCTACAGAATCGCAGCAGGCCAACACGTACAAAAATCAAGTAATACTAGAGGACAATGGGGAAGTTTACGTGATTCATATTTGGTAGACCTGCCTAATCAATTATGAAAACACAATGAAGGATGAGGCAAGGAATCATTGACAGTGAAGGCGTCAGGAGGTCGTGCTTCTCCACTTTTAATTAATTGCTGCTCAATTAGCTGTAAAAAGGGTAGTTTGATAATGTTCAATCCACGTGTTTACTTTGCTGAGAGTCCCGGGTTCCACTGACGCACGGCTCCTTTTCTCAGTGACTTCTATCTGCCCACCCAACAGTAAATGGGCTTTAAGCTGGGGGGTAAAGTGCGGTGCAGAGCTAGTCCCAAAACCTCACAATTTCGTCACTCAGGATTATAACTCTATAACATGGTACCCCCCAACGTTTGTTCCGAGTATGGGCATCAGTTTTAATATTGAATACAAAGCACAATATGCAATGTTGAATTAACAAGGATATTAGTGTTGGTGACATTTTCAAGAGAGGATTCATTCAAAACCACTTTCATCTACCTAACAGAGGTGTACAGAAAAACCTTTGCTCCCCATTTCGAAAAAGGAGAATAATGAAATGTCTTTACAACAGGGCGAAAGTCTTCGCTCTTTTTTGACAAAAATTTGGAGTCGACACGAATGTAGTACACGGATTTTTAGTTGGGCGTTGTAACCTAGCGTGCGAAAGTATCCTGAGCAATTGTCCCAATACCACGTACAAAGATCACGAGCAACCTGTTTACACTTATCGAGATCATCTGTGTTTTCAAGAGGATAATCTCCTCCGCATATCCCCATATTCAGAGTAATAGGAGATCTTAGGAAAAAACTTAAGTTAATAGCATGATCATATGGAATCATATGTTGTGTCGAATTGCATATGGACATTTAGCTAAGATTCAACTAACAGCCTCTAAAGCCCCGTCCACTAACAGCCTCTAAAGCACGATCACTGCTGGCAAATTCCCTCTCGAATGAACGCCGCATCGATTGGACTTGCAAAGGGAACAGAGTATGGAGCTCAGTGTATCAAATGATCGTATTTTTCGGCATAACTTTGACTGTTTAACCCCAATATGCAGTTGTGGCACTGGCATAGAAAATAACAAACATTTCTTCCTTCATTGTCCTAAGTTTGACTCAATGCATGCAGTTCCCTTTGGTCAGCTCTCAGAAATCACTGCCCCGTACATCAATGACATGAATACTACAGCTTTTTTGTGCAGTATCCCCTTATTTAGTAGTTCAGAATTGAAGCTAGTCACCAAAAGAATGATTTTGGAGGCCACAATATCATACATTAAGACAACCCATCGTTTTCAGCGAATGTGATCGTAAGTTGAAGCAGTCCCATCCCCTCCTTGTGTCTTTTTACATTCTCACTTCACAAAGACTGGTTTATTGTAAGTGAGTCTGATAGTGGGAACTGAATGACCTTGAGTTTTTGCAGCTATGAGGGACACTATCAAACGTATATTTTTGTTTTAATATGGTAATCATAAAATATTGTATTCATAAGAAAGTATCGAGAAGCTGGTAATTGAGGAGAAAATTGAACGAAAGAGAGCTAGAGGATAACGTACATTGAAGGCTCAATATCGGTTGTCGCAGATACGTTAACAGCCACCGACTTGCTTCACGCTGCTCATGATAAAGGTCTCAAAACATGGCCGCTTATGTTACAATCTAGTATGGCACTCTAAGAAGATGATACATGAACAAGTGAACAGAACAAACAAACGCAGGTGAATAGAGACAACTTGTTTGTAATAGTAATAATACCTTCCTTTCTTATTGATCTTGTTGACTGGGACAAGAGGAATTCTGAAAATTCTGACATAAGCAGTTGAATACTTTGTTAAATCCAGATGTTAAATTGAGGCAGTTATAGCCAGCCCCCGCCAAATGTTGAAGAATTTTTCTTCTATGCTCATAATATTTATCTATATTATGAGGCTGTCCCGTAGGGGGGAGGGGTGGTCGAAAAGAACTGCAAGGGAAAGCGCCATTGACGTAGTGATGACGCAGTGAGAGACATGATTTCGGTCTATTTTTGCCTGCTTCTTTTTGTTTTCAAAAAATGAATGATGAACATCGAGTGGGCTGAAAATAATTATAACTTAAACAATAGCGAACAAGTAAGCTTTGTCGAAAGAATAGAATAGGCTATTTACAAATGAAATAAAAATCAATGGGATTATGACGTGTTACTTGTGGGTGGTTTTTCTTTAGTCGCCTGTGAATTATACGAGGACGGGGCTTTGTCTTTCGTAACTTCCTTCTTTAATACGTGCAACAATGCTTGCGAGCTTTCCAGAATCTAAAGCAAAGCAGAGAACATTTTATCGAAAACATGCGAATATAATTTAATACTTTTCACTTTGTTGGGCTTTGTTGAAGAAAGACCACGGTGTCCTATACAAAAACAAAGCAAGAAAGAAGAAGGCAAATGACATTGAGAAGCCATGCTCACTAAGCAGTGAATTAGTCCATCCTCTAGATATGACCAAACCTCATAGTTCCTAACACTTTCTATATTGAATAGGGGAATTTTAGGACAACAAAAGATTATCTTCATCAAAAGGTGACCTTGTTCTTCCTCTCAATGTGACCATACATCGTTATTCTTAGGCCTGTGATTACAGAATTACAGAGGGCTGGTGACTCTTCTCCTTCTAAGCAACAGGTGAACTCAAGGTGGGCTTCAACCACTGACCACTTAAAAGCAAATGCATTGCCACTTTGCTATCATTAGACAGCACAACTGCAACTTTGAAATCAAATATGTTAACAGGAGAATTATAAATGAGTAAATTGCTTGATATTCATATTTGATTCTTTTAAGGACGAATTTCATTCAACAGAAGCCGTTTCTCTGGTGGCTCTCTGATAAAAACTCAGAAAATAAGATATCACTAGAACATGAATAAAAAAATATGAAATATGAAACAAAACCATAACTTAAAACCTATTTATGATTACACATTATACGTATTAGAAAGATAAATTTAACCCTTCATTGATTTCTTAAAACCATTCAGGGAGGATGTCATCTTAGACTCAGCAGGAAGGCCACCATGACATCAAAACAGCTATGACAATGCTCAAAGCTAAATTCTTTGATAAAATCTAGAGACCATTGTGATAAGAAAGAGTGAAAGCAAGTATCTAACCTTCATGTAAGCCGTTTCTGTGTCTGATATCATCTTGTCATATTCATTACGAGATGATATTTTTTTTGCTAGACTCTCATTGACTTTGGCCAACTTCTCTGTAAGTATTCTTATGTCATTCTGCAGTTTGGATTTTTCTTCTTCCTCAAACAGAATCTGACGCTGCAGCTCATCTCGTTTTGTGCACAGATCTTCTATACCTTGAAAAGAAAAACGAATATAAACAGACGATTCCCCTATAAAATTCTGCCTATCAGATGTCTACATGCCAGGGAAAAAGGACTTTGAATTACGACCGAGAAATCATCATTGTATCGTCCCTTCCAAGATGTATAGTCTGTGTGCCTGTGTCCTGTGTCTATCTATGTACTGATCAGCCGTTTTCTTTTCTTACTACAGGGTAAGGTGCTTTTAAGGAGCAAGCTATGTTGTGGCATCCAATCTGAGACTGACTGCTGTTTTTTCTTCTCTTTATGATTCTTTGTATCTAAATGGTCCTGGGGCAGTCATAATTGTTCCCTCCTTGGGTTACTATTCTAGTAATATTGTTGCATGGCAGTTTTGTAAAGTGATTCAACTTGTAAATCTGTATTCTAATTTGTAATGGATATGAATTTATATGTGGTTCTGTGCCTTTAACTCCCATACCCAAAGTACTGCAAGCTTAGCAGGGAAAAAGGATGCAGCATTTTCAAAATCTTAGGTACGACCCAACTAGGACTTCAAACCTATCTTCAACTTCTGCATAGATAGTGAACGCTTTACCACTGGGGGTGCATGAGATTCCACGGTGATTGCTGTTAAATTGGCCTTTTATCAGGTATTTAATACATTGAAGCATTACAATTTTTAGGCTCAGGGTTAAGGTAGGGATTGTGGGTTCCAATCCTGCATGTTTTGCAGTTAAAGATGTCACAAGAAAGGAAGGCAAGAGAGAAACACTTTCCTAGAAGAAACTCAGAGTTACTTCTTTGATTTTGGCTATACCTTAAGTCAATTAAGCCATGCCATTTGACATTAATGAAATAGAATTTAAATCATACAAATTCTGAGAAAATGATAGACAAATTCTGTCAATATAACATGGCTTATTTATCTTTGATTGACAGAATGCAGTTGATTGCATATCTCACCTAATGACAGAATAGTTACTTGGCATGTGGCAGATTGATGTATGACACCTTGGTCGAGTCTTCACCAAGAATAAAGGTCGAGAAATGTCCCTTCTCTGCTTAGCACTCAGCACTTTGAGGGTAAATATGAGTGCTTAAATTGGCTCAGCTGTTGGGGGCTTGCTAGGGAATCTCAAGGTTCAAGGTTCGATACCAGTCCTAGACCAAATACCGCATTGGTGTATTAGCAGCGAAATTAAGTTATGCTGCACTATGTGACAAAAAGTCTGTGAGCTGATGGAAGGTTTGGCATTCAAACTCCGCAAAAAAGAGCTCCCCTGGTTGAGGGACAAAGAAAGGGGGATAGACTTCCTTGCTGTTCGGCTGTTACTGATTTTAGGCCACTCCGACAGATCTATGTATACATGTATGGGTGCTGAATACAAAATGAACCAGGGTGTAAACAAGCTGTTAGCTGAGACATATCTTCCCCGTAAAAGGACAATTACATACATCAATACTTACACTTTACTAGCTCGTTGTTATATGACTGGAGAACCGCCCCTTGTTGCGACATTTTCAACACGAAAACTGAGCTTTAGAATAATTTCACTCTTCAACACAACAGCAATCTATCAATGGTTGCTATGATCTCGTATCCGAATACACCAACGAGGTTTCGAAACCAATGTGACAAAATGGCGGCAAGATGTGGACGAGTTATACCACGGTACAAAAATGTTTTCACAGCGCAAGACAGTCTATTCAAAACAATTTCACGACTTGGAAGTGTAAGGCTTCTGTTACCATACTATGTAATTCATATTATTCAGTTTACCTGGGATTTTCACAACCGTACAGTTTGAAGATAACAAATCTGCGTAGCATTCTCTATTACGGGCTTGGCAAAAAATGGAGACAAGGCCTTGAGTTTTTTCCTGGAAAGTAGGATTTTATCTGGTGATTTCTCGTTTCCGCTCTCAACAATGGTGATTTGACTGTAAACCGTGCAGGATTTGAACTCAGAGCCGAGCCATTTTGCGTGCTCACCCTGAACCATTGCGTACCGGAGGGGACCATTTAACGGTACACACCTCTTGATATGGTAACTAAAGCTGCATATGCGTCAAAGAGCTTCGGGATGAAAATCAGCAAAGATAAAAGCGAAACTATGGTATTAGGAAATAGTGACGGTGACACCAGGCTAGAGAGAGGCTGGAACAAGTTAAGAGTTTTAAATTTCTAGGATGGACCATCACAGAGAATGGATCATCGGAAGAATAGATCCGATTAATCAAGCAATCAATTAGTTAGTTTGTCCATCGATTAAAGAGTCAATAGGATGGTATATAAATCAATAAATCAATTGAGTAATAAATATGGCAATCCACCAATAAATCAATCAAGAAAACAACTAGCTTATCAGTCAATTCATCTATCCACCAATCAAGCCACCAATCAATTAGTGAAGCCATGTTAACAGAATGAGTGAAGCCACCAATCAAGCAGCTGATTTCTCAGTTTTATGATAAACTGAACCATGCAGTTGTACTATTAGTCAAATATTCAATCAATCAGTCAATTAATTGAAAAGTAAACTGATAAAGCAGTCAAACAGTCAAGCAAAATTTAAACAAAGTCATGCAGTGTATAATTCAATCTCTGATTTTTGTAATTTATTTGAATCACTTTGCTCTTAGGAGAGATGCTTTCACTCTTCATTCATGCTAAAGGAAAAAATAGAAAAGCAAGAGGAAGTTAATGGGGGTCAGAAAATCTATGGATATATTGATGGAAAGAGAGACAGAAATGAAAAGGGTTTACAATACATGGGAATGATTGAGCTTCCAGAAGATTTAAAAATGTCATACAACTCGTTTTGCAAAAGTATGTTTTCTATGAAGCTTCTGTATTTGCAAAGCACTCATCCTATAAAAGTTTATGTTTATCTCTCTCTCAGTTTCTCTCTCAGGGTCTCTCTCAGGGTCTCTCTCAGGGTCTCTCTCAGGGTCTCTCTCAGGGTCTCTCTCTCAGGGTCTCTCTCTCTCTCTCTCTCTCTCTCTCTCTCTCTCTCTCTCTCTCTCTCTCTCTCTCTCTCTCTCTCTCTCTCTCTCTCTCTCTCTCTCTCTCTCTCTCTCTCTCTCTCTCTCTCTCTCTCTCTCTCTCTCTCTCTCTCTCTCTCTCTCTCAGGGTCTCTCTCTCTCTCTCTCTCTCTCTCTCTCTCTCTCTCTCTCTCTCTCTCTCTCTCTCTCTCTCTCTCAGAGCTCTCTCTCTCTCTCTCTCTCTCTCTCTCTCTAATTGCACACAGAGTTCAGGTATAAGGTAAGGCTCTCCTGACACTTCAAGTTTCATATCCTCAGTCCTTAAGTTCTTATACATTTATCAGCCCACGAGTCCACACATCCTCCTCGCGTATAGAGAGCCATTGATTCACTGTGAGTTTTTTTGCCATGTCATTGGTCCTGCCAGAGTCTCCACTCATTCTCTGATTGTTTATGCTTCCTGTCAAACATCCTAAGGTTGATTTTACGATATTGAGAAATTATGATTATCAAGCAACATCCTGGCCTATCCTGCCAATGCTGCCATACCTTTTAGTATCTATATCACAACTTCAGAGATCTTGCAATTCTCTTCCCTCAAAGTGAAAAAGGTACACTTAAGGTGGGACTTGAAGTCCTGACCATAGAATTTATGAGCAACTGTCTTCCCACCTTAGATTCATACCCGTTCAAATTTCCATCAATTTTAATTTAATGATCCTGTAAATGATTGTTTCCTTTACTAAATCTTCATTGAGTCTTTCCTTTCAAATGTGCTTTGAAGGAAAGTGGTTGCAGAATTAGTTACGAGCTGACAAAAATGGGTTGAGATCATTTTTGGCAGTTGATGTCCAGGGACACCAATGTGGAGGT